>JARHVA010000067.1:1292500-1890000 GCA_037957365.1 Torreya grandis | reverse complement strand
TTTTTTCCATTTTTCAAGTCAAGTGACTCATAAATAGTATTAAGAAACAAAATCATTGGAAAATAGACACCAAGTTTTGATAAATGTCTAGACTATTATTTTTTTCATGGCACATGAATGACCAAAAAATGCATAGTAGTATGGTAACAAACATTTAAACACTATGTGTAATAGAGATGTGCAATTATAAATAATAAGTCATTTTAGAACAAGATATTAAATACTATAGTCATTTAAATGAATATTTATCAAGCATTATTAATGTAAACAAAAGGTTGCACTATTTTTCATGTTCTTGCAATATCTTGAAATGAAACAAAAGAAATGAAAAATGCATTAATACAATGAAGAGCCAACTTAGGAACTTTGATAAGTAATTAATTTTATATAGTACAATGTGAAATAAACTAAAAGAAATAAAAATACAAGATAATTGGAAAGCTTGAGAAATAATCACTGAAACCATTACAAATCTTATTAAATAGAATATGATAGTTCTTATAGAATAAAAAATTGAATATTTCATTTGAATTATGAGTTTTACATAGAAAGACCAAGTTTTCTAATTAGAATACTTTGTGCTAGAGATATCAATGAATATTCAATATATCAATTTTTGCAAAGGATATTTTATTGACCTGGTAAATGAAGTAAATAATATCCCCAAATATAGAATGAAATAAACCATTTAAGCAAGAAACACATTAATTTGCCCTAGGCCACGATATATTAAGCAACAAATTTCTAAATTCAAAACTATCATTTACCTTCAAAACCCATATTTTAAAAGCCTATTATTGTCCACAACATAGGATCTTGTGGGTATAGTTGTGTATACCCATCCAGGCCTATAACCCAACCAAGGTTTGATCAATGCATAATTTTACCAAAAGGATGATTTAAACATAGATTTAGCTATCAAAATAAAGACTAACATGCCTACTATATGCCCAAATTTTGCCTTTTTCTTGTCCTTGTACCTACCAAAACAACACAAGTAATTGTGATTTTGCTGCTTTGAGATTCTTCTTTATCTCCATTATGATAATTCCCTTAGAACCCATTCTAGTTTTTTCTTAGCAAGGGTTTAAGTCAGTGGTAGATGCACCATCACAAAAACCACAACTATGGTAGTCATTGGAATGTAAAATGTAGTGAAAAGCTGGAAAGTAATGTGAAGGGGTCTTCTTAGTTTCACTGGAGACATCTATGATAATTAAAAATGGATCACCTACAAACATAAGGATTTAGCATATGAACATTACTGAAATTGAAGATAGAATTAGTGACAAGATCCATAAATAAGTTTACTAGTTCCTAGATTGGAAAATTATATACCCATACCAAACATATTGACATTAAAATTTAGTTCATTTAGAAATAATGAATGGTCTACTCCTATTGTAGTGCCAAAGTTTCTTTCTCTATGGAACTGAAATATAAAGAGTTGATATAAATCTAGTAAACTTCATATAAGATCAAAACTCAATCAAGTATTAAACAATAAAGTGCATGAGTTGAAGAGGATTCAAGAGTATAAAAACCACCATATAAAAGTTCTAGATTACACAACAAATGCAATATCCTTTGTAGTTTTTTAAAGGGACTTGTTAAGTTCATGTTTGGCATTTCTATTGATATTAGATTTTGTTGTTCAAATTTAGAAAAAATGTCTTAGATCATATACGTCAAAAGCTTTATTTTAGCATCAATAATGCATTAATTGATGGATTTATAGATTCCATAGAACCAAGCATGATTCATAACATAGTTGTTGAAAATTTGATCATTTCACATACCTTAAAAAGTTTATTAAATTATGATGCCTAAGAATTATCAATGATAAAATAATATGCAATGAAAAATAAAATGAAAAAAACACATGTACATATTGATATCCAACCATGTCTGTATAGTATTGACAACATATTATGATTTAATTTCTTACGATGGCTATGTATTTTTGTCAAATTCATATTTGTGGTGTCATCCAAATTACATAAAGCCAATAGAAAGTAAATTATTTTCACTATATTGAAAACGAAAAGGTCATTTAGCTTTTCTATAAGATCTAAATTATTAAGTAATAGAAAAAAACAAATCTTATACTGGAATGCAAGCAAAATCTCAAACTTGTTTCCAAACTGTATTCTCTTTTACTAAATGCATTAGATATTTTTTGAAAATAATGTCTTCAGAGTAAGAACCTAGCTTTTTCCCCCTAGCACTAAGAGATACAAATCTTAGATTGCAGTCATAGCATGAAGAATGATAACACAAAAAATAATATTTAGATTAGAAAATGGAAAAATCTTGAACTTATCTTTGAACTATAATTTTTCTTATCAAAAACATTAAACATATAGTAAAAATTTAGTCTTTATGATAAGACCTTACTTTATACATGAATAGCTATTAGTTTCATTTAACAAGAAAAGCTATATATTAAATGGCATAGATCATAATGTGTCTTGTTTTCTTTAACTAAGAAGGCCATAAAAAAAATACTTATTGACCAAGATGAAAAATTAAATATGGTAAACAAATAAAGTTATGGAAAAAGGTATGGATAACATACATGAAAAAGTTTAATTCAAATAATATGACAGTTAAATCTACGGATAATTTTTTGCAGATTTCAAGTCTAGTGATTTGGAAAGAACATTAAGAAAAAAATTGATTCAAAAATATATACCAAGTCTTAACAAATTTCTATAGTATGGTAGTTTTAATGGCATGTGAATGACATAAAAATAACCCAAAAAATGTATAGTATCACGATAACGAACATTTGAACATTATGTCTACTACAGACATGTAACTATAAATAAGAATTTAGTTTGGAACAAGATGATAAATACTATAGTAATTTAAATGAAAATTTTGGCAAGAATTATTAATGTAAATATAAGGTTTTGCTAACTTGTCATATTCTTGCAGTATCTTGAAATGAAACAAAACAAATGAAAAAATACAATGAATAAATAACTATTTGCATTTTCAAAACATTTATGCAATGAAATATATGAAAAAAAACTTAATATTTTTTAATCATGGTTCATTGTTGTATGTTTGCCAAAACAATATTATCCATTCCAATTGTAAATGTGTTATTCATTTGGAAATTTTGTAATAGAAATATTGTTGCTGAAATATCTTATTGATATTTTCGAAATGATATTACTACTAGATTTGGTAGTAAAGTGTCAAGAAGAGGTTATTGCAATATGAATTCAAATTTTCCATATTTTTTGGAATGATACATGTCAATGCATGGGAATAGGAATATTTTGGATCACTTGGGCACCTTGACAACATAGACTATCACTAGTATGAGAACCTGTTGATAGGATTATATGTTTACATGAATTGTATGTTGGTTGAAAAGGTCATAGGTTCATATTTTTTGAATTTAGTTTTCATATAACATGTAATTTCTAGTACTACATACTAATATGTAATGTGTTTAATAAACAATGGCAATGTAATGTTAAACTAGTTTTAATAAATAACTATGAGAAAAAAATGATGTTTGCCTCAATATTTGATGTTGCCATTGTTTGTAATTTTTTTAGTCCATTCATCATTCAATGGCTCCACAAATGAAAAAAGATTATTAATAATTCAAGTACTTTTTGACCCATTATGCATTATATTTTTTAATAGATAGATTGACAGTTTTCTAGACATTAGTTAATTATATATATCATGACAAATTTGTTGATACTATTCTCCAAGTTAAACCTTAAATGGAATAATTTTAGTTAATTTTTTAACAAAAAAAATGTTACAATGAAAGGAAGTAAAATATGTTAACAAAATATAAACTTACAATTATATTATTACGTTATGTATCTTCATCTTTGACATAGACATTGAACTACACATTGATTTGTTAATAGCTTGTAACTAAAGCTCCAAATGATCCTATTAAATACAAGTCATCTAATTCGATAATATCAATGATTGTGCTATCTGGTGTAAGTTTTAGTTTTTTTTAACTCAAGATATGTTTTCCACTATTGACTTTTCAAAGAGCACAATATATAAATCAACATCACCTCTCTCATATTTTGACATAAATATTACCAAGAAGTCTAAAATGTGGTTGCTATTCCAAGGAGTCAAGTGCATCTCAAAGTTTTGAATCAATTTATTTCTTACATTTATTGTTATTAACATATGTCCATTAATGTCAACCAAATCAACATGAATTGTATCTAATTTTATTGATGAATCAAAGTTTACTGTGTCTAAGGTCATACACTGTCAGTATATCTCCTTCAAAACCAATAACATGTTTTCCATGACAAATGTCCAATATTGAGGATGAGAGAATTGGATTTATTCTTGCACAAAAAAATATTTTTATTTAATTGAATAACATATAAACATTAATTCAAATGTGATTTTATAGGTGAAATAAGATTTATTATGTCCAGGGCCATACAGTGTCAATATATCTACTGCAAAAACAATACCATGATTTCCATGACAAATGTCTAATATTGAGGATAAGAGAATTGGATCTATTCTTGCACTGAAATAATTTTTTTTAAATTTAATTTAATAAAATAGAAATATTAATTCAAAATTTATCATATTTTATTTGATAAGAGTATGAATAATAAATTTGGGTATAATATTACAATTTTTGTAGTCGTTGAGTAGAACTAATTTGACTACCATCAAATGATTGTGTTTTCTGGTGTAATTTTTAAAATAAAAAAAAAAAAAAAAAAATTAGATATGTTTTAAACCATTGAATTTAAAAAATCAAAATGTATAAATAAACATCACCTCTCTCATATTTTGATATTGATTTTACCAATAAGTTTGAAAAACGGTTATTATTCCCAAGAGTCAAGTGTCTCAAAGTTTTGAATCAATTTATTTTTAAAATTTATTGTTATTGGCATATGTCCATTAATTTCAACCAAATAAACATGAATTATATCTAATTTTATTGCTGAAGTAGGATTAACTATGTCCAGGGCCATACACTATCAATATATCTCCTTAAAAAATAGTAGCATGTTTTCTACAAAAAATGTCTAATATTGAGGATGAAAGAATTGAATATATTCTTGCAATGAAATAAGACAATTTTTTCTTTAATTAAATAACATAGAAATATTAATTCAAAAGTTATCATATTTTATTTGATAAGAGTATGATGAAGATATTTGAGTACAATGTTACCATTTTGGTAGTTGTTGAGTAGAACCAATTTGACTAGCATCAAATGAAGTTTGTGTTGTTTCTTCACTATATTTTTCATATTGATATTCTTTTTATTTTGGGTCCATAAAATTTATTGAAACATAAAAATAAAAAGGAAAAAAAAAATTAATTATAAAACATGTAAGACTAAAATACTGAAACATCATAAATATTTTATACAAAATCAACTATAATACCTTCTAACTATGTACATACTTTCTTTTACTAGTATTCAAGTGTTATTATTCATAACTAAATAAATATCATTATGATTAGTCCAATAGGTATCTATTACTATAATTTGATTATGCTCACTTACAATGTTTGACCACACATGGTCTATGATTCTACTTGTATATTACTTATTTTTCATTGGCAGGAAATTCTTGGAATCATCTATGTATGAAATGTCCAAGATTGAATACTAGAAAGTCGAACATATAACTTTATTACAACAAATGAAATCATAATGATAGTATAAACTGCAATATCATGTATTAGTGAAGAAGGTTTCTATAAAAATATTATAAAATACTTGCTAGCACACACCCAAGCTCAAAGGTTGAATAGGCTATTTGTCATAATTATAAATGGATTACAAGCTAAATAACCTACTGAACTCTACACTAGACAAACTAATATACTACAATACTTCACACAATCCACCATGAATGCCTTGGAGGATAGGTCCTTAGATAGGCAAAGAAGAGGTTTTGAGCCACATCCATTTGGAAATGAGAACACAACTCAATTGTCAAGTGAATAGTAAACCCATGTGCAAAATGCCAAACCCCACATGTCAACATTGGTTACCAAATGAATAGTGCAACTATGTTGAAAATAAATAAGCATTTACATGTGCAACTAATGACTTCATTATTAAACTTAAGTGACCTAATTATTCCAACTAAGCAATATTAATATATATGTGTAGGAAAATCATATAATGGATACAAAACTTACACCAAAAGAAATGCATATTTGACATTGTCATATGTTTTCAATTAGAATTACTAATTTTTTACAACTAGACATGTCAATATTATAGTCCCCTAATATTTAAATTTGTGTTAATGTATTTTCATTTGATATTATTTGTTATATAATGTTTATGATATATCTAAAATAAAAGTAAATGGAGATGCATAGATTTCAACTATTGTAAATTCATGATCATGTATTACAATTTTTGATGCCAATGCTTCTACTTCATTTTAAATGTATTGCATTGGTTTTGAAGCAACAACATGTTTTTCCACACATATCATAATAACATGAACATTATATACTATATTGCAAGTGATTAAAGTTGGAATATGGTTATAGGTGTTGATATTTGACATGTATGTTTCCTTAAGCATAGTTTCTCATACTTCATTAAGTCATGGTCACTGACAATGTCTTCCAAATGTGGAGAAAGACTATGAATATTAAATGAACATATTACTATAGATGATTCAAAGTTATGTCATCTTAATCTATGTTAAAACTACCAGTTCAAATTTGATTCTAATCAAGACATATCAATAAATTATTTTTTACTTTGAAGTTTTGTTTGTCAGTGGGTTTAACAAGTATAGTGATTCTATTGTGTTAACATGATAAAATTTTGTATATTCCAATCCATTTATATACACACCACATGAATTGAATACAACACCCTCCACGGTTGAACCTTGAGATCTATGTATTATGTGTGCACAAGCTAGATGTATTGGAAATTTGCTTCATACTGTTAGTGTTTTTAATAAACAGGATTTTTAATTGGTCATGAAATAAGAAAATATGGGTCCAATTTGATTCAATATAGATTTTTTATGCATGAATATGTTTCACTATTTTATAATGTTCAATATTATTGTCATTAAATTCCACCTAGATAATGTCCTTATTGTCTTCTTTGGTGTACATTTTGAAGATATCGTCTGAACTATTAACAAGCCAATCTTGCATATCATAATTTCCTCAAAGATTTCAAATAACATGTTAGGTTTTAAAATGATTCTATGTGGAAAACATATACAATTATCATGCCCATATCCTTCACTATTATTGTCATCTTTCTTGTTTATTGCATCGATAATAATTTCTTTATCTGAAACAAGCATTAACATTTTGTCATTGTGTGCATCAACGTCACCATTTAAGTACAAATTATAAGGGAGTAAAGGGTCATTTGGTGATAGACTAAACAATTATGATTAAGATACATATATAATTTTGGGTATATGAATATGTATGTATTTTTCTCAATATTATCATAAAGTTTTCATCTTTTTGGTGCATAGTTTCATGTAATTGATAACATTTCACATTTTTCCCCAAAAAACATATGGAAATATTTATTCATTGATTTTTGGATGTTCTAATATGAGGTAATAATTTATAGGTTGAGCATGGTAAAATTATCCATAAAATATCATGTCAATATTGCCAAAGTACATAACTAGTAATTGCATTATGTCACGTAAACACCTATTAATAGTATAACATTCTCACTCACACGATGAGATATCATCAATTATCACTTTATGAAATTGATTATAACATTTACAAAATCTATCAATACGTTCACCACTTAATGGAATAAGTTTTGACTTGTTAAAAGGTAATAAAAATGCAAAATGTAATGTTATTCCATGTCACTATATGCAGCTTTGCATGTGTATGCAAGAATAAGGCATTCTAGCTTGGTCAAATCACTATCAATAGACTATGCATGAATGTTACGTATATAAATTTCACTATAAATTTCTTTCCAATCCCTTCACCGATTATCAAGAATATATACAATGGCTTGTTCTTGTTCATACATTTTTTTAAATCAATGTCCTTAACAATTGCTTCTTGTTCATCATTTAACATTCATCTTTGTTTAAAGTATTCAAGATTATCATAAATAAATAGGTTAGTCTGAGTTCAAATAGATTATAATTTTGTTTTTTGGTACAAATTTTACTAATGGTAAGTCCATTTTTAAATCATTTTCTTATTGAATGGAGCTAGTTATGCTAGAATGAAATATTATATTTTTTATGTTTTCAATATCAAATTCAACCTAGTAAATGCCATCCTGCATTATTAGAATGAGCTCTAGGAATGCTGATCTAAATAAATACATCGATTCAATATGCAATGTGAGACACATATTTTTCAAGACAATACAGAGTAAATACATGTAACTGCAAGAATAAACTAAAGAGAAATAATATGACTAAGACATGAATGTTCCAAATAATCCACATAATATTGCATTAGAAATATGAAGGGAGAGAAGTAGATAAATAGGTTGGAGAGGGAAAGATACCACACATTATATTGAATGTGGTACTAATATTTCCAAATAAACAACATGACCTCTAGATCCCTAAGCAAGCTAATCCAATCATGTAGCCAAAACCCAGTGAGAAAAAGGCTTACACCAACACCTCCCCATAAGAAAACCTTAGGTGGGTGATGATATAAAAAATGGGTCATGGCAACAAGGTCTAATGAGTTACTCTCATAAAGTAGAGAAAAGGAGAAAACACGACTCCCCCAAAAAAGAGAGATAAAAAAGAAGAAAAGAGGCTAAAAGGCTCCCACTAAAGATGATAAAGTTGCCAAAGTGGACCACACCCTAAGAAGAGCTCGTAGACGAATAAAACTAATGCTAGTGAAGGGTTTGGTGAAAATATTAGCAACTTGCTCTAAAGACTAGAAAAATACTAAGTCGATGACCTACTCAAAAATCATCTCCCAAATGAAGTGCATATGAATCTCGATGTGTTTGGTCCTTTGATGAAGGACTAGATTTTTTCTAATCTAAATGGTGCTCTAATTGTCATAAAATATGGATGTAGGCCACTTGATCTAGATACCAAACACAAAAATAATTCCTTAAAGCCAAATAGCCTCAGTAGTTGTGTTAACAACTCCTCTGTACTATACCTCTATGGAAGATAGATCAATAGTGTTTTGATTCTTTGTCAACTAATTTATGGGGCCAAAATATAATGAGAAATTATACCCTAAAGTGGACTTATGACTGTTAGTTTTTCCAACCCGATCTAATTTTGTCTAGCTAACCAAGTCAAAATCTAAACCAACCATGTAGTGTATCCTATACCTATGTGAACCCTGAATGTAGTGGAAGATCCTCTTAGCTGCTTTCCAATTCAACTCATGGGGTTATTACATGAATCTCAAAATAATGCCAACAACATAAGAGATGTCTAGTTTGGTGCAAGTCAAGTAAATAAGGGTACCAACAAGTTATTGATATAAGGTAGCATTGACCAATGTTGTGGAGTAATCTTCCTCAAGCTTGAATCCATATAAGAATGGATTCAAAAATGGCTTACAATCAACCATATGAAATTGTGCTCATAGATCAAAAAATTATTTGGGCTATTAAAGTGAAATCCTTAAATCTATCTAAGTGATCTCAGTGCTAAGTAAGTAGTTTAGTAGGCCCATGTACATCATGGAAAATCTATCCTAAAGAGTATTCTTCACTAGTGAGATAGTCGAAGAAGAACTCCCTATGATCAAAAGGTCATCAACATATAGAACCAGTATCAACATTGAATCATCTTATAATAAGAAGTACACATTGGGGTTTGAGTAGCATCTAATAAAACATGAAGAAGAAAAGAATACATTTTGGCATACTAGGCCCAAGGGCCCTATTTGATGCCATAAATGGATATCCTAAGTCTGCACATTAAATAAGAATATTGAACAAAACCAGATGGTTAATCTATGTATATCTCATCCTCAAGCTCTCCATAAATAAATTTACTCTCCACGTCCATCTAATGTACACTCTATCAATGTGATACAACTACAACAAGTGTGAGTTTGATCAAAGTCATCTTGGCCATGGGTGTAAAGGTCTCTAAGTAGTCGATGTTGGCTACCTATGAAAATCCCTTGGATATCAATCTAGCCTTGTATTTGTTAATAGAGCCATCTACAACATACTTGGTTTGATATATGTAGAAACATTGAACCACATTCCTTCCCTTCGAAAGAGAAGTCAAATCCCAAGTGTGATTGCTAATCAAGGAATCATATTCCTCATCCATGGATCTATTCCACTTAGGTATCCTTGAATCGTCTCTAAAATTTTGAAAATCCAATGTAGAATTAAAAAAGGCATGTGATTCACTCTGAAAGTTTGTCCCTTAATTTATCATGTTCCTTAGTAGAAATTTTCTAGGGTGTCCCATACTTATTTGGGAGATTTGGTTGACTCTATGTAAAATGAGAGTTCATATTACACTAAAACACATAATATTCTAAAAGCTTCATCAAATTTATTAAACCATTTTATCTTATCTGCTTCAACTATGGGCTCAACATCTACCCCCATAGTTATGCGAAATAACCCTTTACTTATATGAACTATTATAATCTTACTTTTTTATTCCTTGTAGTTGAAGGGTGTCAGTGCATTAAAAATGATAAAATCTATTTCAAAATTAAGATTAATGAGTTTTGTTATTATTATATAAATATAATGTGCAGAAAAAGAAAGAATTTTCATAACAAAATCACAACCACAGTACAACACCCATAAAACTATGTCAGGTAGCGGCCCCCCCTCCCCCTGCCCCTAAATTTTGGCACTTTATAAAGTAGTGAATTTTACATGGCAAATTGTCCCAATATTTGTGAAATAAATAATAAACACTTTTACAAAAGACTGTACTCAATTTTTAGTAACCATTTACAAGATATTAACAAAATAATTTACCATAAATAAGCTTATGACTAAAACCTTGCACTTGAAAATTTAAAAAATTACCCTTGAGTGAGGTGAAATAGGTATTCTAATCACTCATTAAAATCATAATTTCACCATGGACTTAAAAAAATCAATAGATGTGAAAAAAAGTTTTGCTAGTTGTTTTAGTATGTGTGAAAGCAAGTGTGGCTTCCTCTTTAAGTAGAAAAACAACTAGTAAAAGCAAATAATAAAATGTATAGTTGTTTAAAAAAATAAAAAGTGGTGGATTACAATTCATTGTGCTCCAGATCTAAATATAAACTCCACATGAAGATCTAGATTAGCAATGAAGGATCTAATGACAAATTTGATGAAATTTGAGGAAATCTTTTCAAGGAAAGGTGATGCCAAGCTTAAATTCAAGATCTAAAATGCCAAGTTTGAGAATATATCTCTGATGCCTTAGCAACAAAAATAAGCTAAATGGCCAGGTGTAGATTATTTTTTAAAAAAAACTAGTAATGAAGTCAAACCTTAAACATGGAAGATAACAATGCTAAGACTATCAAAAATGATGCCAAGATAATAGAAAATGACACCAAACCTCTAGAACACCAAGCTATATTCAATGTAGTAGTCAGGGATTGATCTCAACAACATATCTAGTGCCTTTTCTTAGATCTCAATGTAATAGAGTGTCAAATTTCAATGCTTTCCTCCAAAGAAAAAATATAAAAATTATGTCTTTCTCTTCCTATCTATCCCTTTTAGTAGCAAAACTGAGTGTGGATCTGAGTGTAGAAGACAATGTGTCAGTTGCATACTTGCATAGAAGACAATGTAATAATGTATAAATAACATGTTGGCAAATTTCAATGCCACTTACTAGATAAACACCATCATGGTAGATCTCACACCTCCATTGCTATGCAGGTTTCATGAGATATATCTCACATTTTTTTTGCTACGTAGGTTTCCTTTCCAATGCAGACCTCACACCTCCTTCCAGCTAGTACAAAGTTCAGATTTGCAACAAGAAAACAATAGAAGCCAAGATGAAAAAATGAAGTATTCCAACACCTTTGTTGGTTAAAAGATTCCAACAAAACAAAAAATGCAGCCAATAACAATCTCAATGCCAAATAAAAATATGATGCCAAGATTAAAATAATAGATTAAAGAAAAGGCACCCTCTTTCTTTGGCATATTTTCAATGTCTTTCTCCTTGAATACTCTGCAGGGCAATTTTAATAATGAATTCAAAAGAAAAACTTAGATATAAAATAAATCTCCTTATACACTTAATACATTAGAATGCAAATGCTAAAATGGAGATATTTAAACTGAAATCAAATGATACCAAGATTAAAAAAAAAAAATTGCAAAAATAATCAAGCAATCCTCAGATCTAGAACAGCTTTGGTACCATATCAGAATGAACTCTAGGAATGTTGATCCAAACGAATGCACCGATTCAAGATGTGATATGAGACACATATTGTTCAAGACAATACAAAGGAAACACACGCAACTGCAATAATGAACCAAAGAGAAATAATAACATCAAGAAAGGAATGCTCCAAATAATATAGATAATATTGCATTATAAATATGAATGGAGAGTAGTACATATATAGGTTGGAGAGAAAAAGATACCACACATTCTAGTGAATGTGGTACTAATCTTTCCAAGTAACCAACATGACCTCTAGAGACTTAAACAAGATAATACAATCATGTAGCCAAAACTAGTGGGAAAAAAGCCTACACCAACATGTATGTTGTTTCTCCACATAGCATTTGTGTCATAATTGAACTTGGCCTCATTTAGTTTTATGGTCTTTATTTTAAAATCATATGCATCTTTCCATGTTTGAAGATGTTGTTTCAAAGTGTTTTTATTGTTTTTAAATGGAACACATAGCAATAATCATTCACAATAATATATTTCAAGATCAAGATGTTTATTGTAATTAATAAAATGTATAACATGTGTTTTTTCAATGGTTGTCCATATTTTTGGTACAGAGAAACAAATTGAACTAAACAAACATGATCAATAATCATAAGTCATGCAATGTAATAGTGTATAATAGATCAACACATAATATCTTTAGATTCATCTTGTTCTTACCTCAAAATAATTTGAGGTTTTCAGATAAATGTTCACTCCTGAAGACAAGATGTATTTATAAAGGTACATGTTCTTGAGCAATGATTCAATGGCAACGATAATACCAAGTAAACAACTTGTGTAAACATATGTTGATCATTTAACATTGCATTTCCTAGACTATGAAGCATCCAAATGGCATCTATGTTTGTTATTCCATGTTTTCTCATATATTTTTTAATGCATGTGTGGTTTTAGGATTTTATTTTGTCATATATGAACTACATTACTTCAACATACGCATTTAAAATAGATTATGCATCTATGTTGGATTGCCAAAATTATGACATGTTTTTATGAAAGTATTCCAACATACCTATGATGGATTGCATATAATAAAAATTATGGGTTATTCAATTGTTGTTAGCATAGGTTCCTAGAAAACTTCAAATCAAGATAGTTACAAGGATATCTTACATAGTAGAGAGAAAAGATAAAATAGCCAAATAATTTAGAATTATAGAACATTTATTAAAGATGTAAGTGCACTATTACATGAAAATATAGAAATAACACAAAAAAAAGTGATATAACCATAATGAAATAGAAATTTAAAGGAAAACAAAGTACTCACTACAAACTGAACATAAATAAAATATTCTTAGAAAAACCATAACATAACTATTTCATTAATCTCTATCACACATAATCATATTTCATTACATCTGAGCACTATATAGATCATTACCAAGTGTTGTCTCTTTACATTTTAGTCTTTTGATATACCACAAGGAAAGACTCTTTGCATTCTCTGGTGTATTTTGTATGCTTATAAGGTTGCATACATCTAAAAGACTATACAAAATACAAAATCATATACTTCGTACATGTGTCCAGCCAATTATACTTTGTGATTTTAGTGATCTTCATCCACACCTAACACTTTCCTAGAATTAAATTGTTGTCTCATTCTAAGACAAAGTCACACCTTGAAGTCTATTCTGAATCTAATAGGATGATTCATAAAAATTAGTCACAGTTATCACTCCAAGTGCCATTTACTAGTTTTCATCCATTGTGCACTGCTTAACTACCTTTTCAAGTTTTCAACTAAGTAACATATTAGTATACCTCCATTTTAGGTTTTCAATAGACTATCATAACCATGTGGTTGCCATTTATGAGTTTTCAACCAACCTGGCCCACTCTTAATGCTTAAGACTATATACAAATTTTTAGCAACTTGTGAAAATTGTAAAATTATGGTATACAAGACATATTAGGAGGTTGGTTGTGTGATTTTAAGTGGTTACATAGGAGAATAATCTACTTCTAGTTCTACTTGTGATGAGGCTAGATCTATTGATTGTGCAGGGTCTGTTGGTGGGATTTGTTGCTCCGAAGTGTCTATTTGTATCTTTGTAGCTATCTTCTTCTTCTTGAAGACTTATTGGAGTTGTTATGATGGAATTAATTTAGGTTCATACACCAATTATTAATGGAAACATCGACCTATGAAAGACATTGCTTCATCATCTTTCGGTCTATTAGGGCCTTAGTGTCCTCACATACCAAGGAAAGCAAGATGCATAGTGGAATCTAGATTAGCATTAAATTTTTTGCATCATCATCTTTCATGATGAATATTAGTGCTTTTGAATTTAACATTTTCATTTAAGTATCCAATACTAGCTCATCCAATCAGGTCTATAGCCCTTTGAGCTCGAATGCCTATAACATGTTGCACATTATCTCATTATGCCAAGCCTAAATTTTTTGTAGGGTAGTGTCCCTAGAATCCAACATTTACTTAAGTGCACTTCCCATTGATTCTATAGTAGATGCTTGATCATCCATCATAATTTTGGCTTTATCTATTGTTGAGAATTCTGGTTGCATAGTAGCTAAGGATTTGTTGAGATACTGCCTCTAGTTCAATATTCCTTGAGTTATCTATTTACCTTGATACACAGTGGTATCCAAGACTTGTCTATATTCATTCAGCAGCTCATAGATTATGTCTGTTAAGCATGAAATATACTAAGAGGGGGGGGGGGTGAATCGGTATATTATATATCTTTTACTTAATTTGATTTCTTTTCTTTAACCACCCAATCATACATTAAAGATATGAAATAAAACTAAAATAATGATTTGCACCACACAAGAGAGGGAGAAAGAAACACCAGATTTTTATGTGGAAACCCAAAGTGGGAAAAACCATGGAGAAAAATCTCAAGTATATGAATGAGCACCAACTCAAAATATAAAGTTTGCAAGCACCAACTTGCAAGAGCACCAAGCCCTTTGCTGAGCACCAACACAACAACTATTTTTGAGCACCAACCCATAGGAACACCAACCCCTTACAAAGATTCATGAGCACCAACCCATAGGAGCACCAACCCCTCTTGTGTATAAAACATAGATCTCTCAATGTTTCTTGCTCAACGAATGATAGAACTCTACAATATCTCCTACTTTTCTCTCTTTGAAAACAAATACAAACCATGCACACTCTTGCATATTACAAATGGCTTCTCAAGCCTTTATTTATAGTTTTCCAAAAGACCTTTGACATTCACCCTTTGTGACCCTTCAATCCTCATGGAAAATGGTGCCAAATTTACATGACCCTTCATATCCTTGCATTTGAAAAGTCATAGGGTGACCCTTCATAAGCAAAAGCATCCTTTCCTCTTTTGTCTTTATCTTGGCGACTTTTTATAATCCTCAAAGTGTCCCTTCATGGAAAAATGTACCATACCTCTTTTGTCTTCACATGATGACTCTTGGAATTCTCCAAGATGACTCTTCATGAGAAAATGCATCCCATTCCTCTTTCGTCTTTTACCCTGTGACTCTTTGACTTTTCCATTGGCCCTCTTTTGACTTATATGCAACCAAAAATATATTCATTAATATTAAATTAATATTAACACACATTAGCTAAGATATGAATATTAAAAACACCATTAAATGCAATGGGGCCTTTATCACCAATAATGCTAGACCTTTGACATCAATGACAATATTTCCAAAAATGTCCATCTCTGTCCTTAGAACCTACCCTTGTGCACAAAGTGTTTATAGGTGTGGTGTGGCCAACCAGTCCTTAGTGAGTTATGCCAATAAGGTTGTGAGTTGTTTATCCTCAAACATGACTAGGTCACCAAGAAATTGCATAACCAATGTGGAAAAAGTGTTATTGATTACCTATCATGAGTTTACAAGTTGGTTTATCAATTCTACCTTTTTCTTACATAGCTAAAACACTTCTAGCTCTAATTCTATGTCTTTTTGCACAATTGGCTCTTGGAACATAATGATGACTTTGATTTACTTGGATAGGGGCAAATGAACAACATCCAAATATGTTTCCATCATAGTGGTCACAAGTACAATGGATGTAGTTGAATGTGTTGAAGTAGATGGTGTAAATTGAGTCAAAGGCAATGAGTAAGTGGTACACCCGATATATGTTGTGTGAACATCCCACAGTCACTGGGTAGTAATCTAAAGTTTCAGCTACAAAGTCTCATCCTGTGCACCTGCTTGCTTTTTAGACTTGCTTTGTGTTGTGCATCATATGTCTTCGTTGTCATGGGCCTCCATTCCTTTGTGGATTTAGCTTCAAATTCAGCCTTAACCATAACATTTACCTTAGCTTGAGGTTTGGCTTGCACCTCAGCCTTATCCTTAGCTTTAACTTTGGATTTGGATTTGGCATCCACCTTCGTTTTTGAGTCAACTTTATCCTTATTTGTTTGGGATTTAACTATGAGTTTGACTTGCTCTTCTCTCTTGCACTATTCCTTCTTAGCCTTAATGTTATCTCTGGTTTCTTTTTTGACAACTACTTGTTTGGCTTACTCATCTTTGCCCTTTTGTTTGGCCCAAGCCATAGCTTTTGCCTGTTCTTCAACTTTATTGTGTTGTGCATCCTGCACTTCTTGTTTTTTCTTTGCACTTTCTCCTGTTTCTTCATTTTTGCCTCTACTTCTACGACTTCCTCATAGCCTCTACTTCTTTGACCTTATTTTTCATAGCCTTTGCTTCTTCGGATTACTTCTAGTGATTTTCCTCTGTAGCTTATTATTTATGTTGTTCTTCTTACATAGTTTTTTGTTGTTTTCATTGCACCTCCTATGCAATTTCTCGCTCTTTATCTTCTTTGTTCTTGCACTTCTCCTCTTCTCTTTTATACTTCCTCTCTTCTTTCTTTTGTGCATCCTTTGGATCTTGTGTTTGTTGCATAGTTTCTTTATTTAGGTGCTAGCTCCAGCATAGTTGTTTCTTGAGGCTCCTCCTTAACTTTTGGGATGTTAAGTTTAGTCGTTGATTCAATATTTTTAGAAGATTCTGATTCTACAACTGTACCTCTGCACACAAATGTCTTTTCCCTAGATGTGACTAGAGAATTGAGGATCTAGTTTTACTTCTTGATAACCTGAGTTGGAGGTTGTTATTTGTTGTTTGTGATGGCTGCATACTACTTGTAACTGTTGGTTCCCCAAAAGACACCATCCTTTCCCTTACAATTTGAAATGGTCGAGTGATTGGATATGTGTGTGGTTTACACATCAATGGTTGTGTTGGACTTATTAGAGATTAGTATTTACATTGGGTAAAATACTATCTAATATTTACTATATTAATCATATAGTAAGTTAGTTGTTATTATTAATTAGTTTGTTAGTCATATATTGTTATAAAAAACAATATAGTATGATTAGGTTATTGCAGTTAGTGAGATGAGATATCTGGGAGATATTATTCTCCCTAACTATAGGAAATTTCTCCTATATATTTTGTAATATGTTCGTATGCAATATTCGGTGGGTGAGTAGAATAATATATTGCGGTTGAGAAATGCTTCATGTGTATTTTCTGTTTGCTGTTCGGCTCTGCTGCATAAACTCTGAAAATTTCTAAAATCTGGTATCGGAGCAAAGTTTTTGATCATGCTAGTCTAATTTTCATTTGAGGGGTAGTCGTACATCAGCATTGCCTCAGTGATTGGTAGTTTACTAACTGTAAACATAATTTGTAAAATTCAAACCATTATTTGTTGATCTACTTAGCGGCGTTTATGGTTTTTGCAAATTATTTAAGGTATTTTCGTGCAATTATAACAGCATGTATAGATTAATGCTTACAGTTCTAACCAGTTTGATAGTGGTTGAAGCAGTCTCTGCCCATGTTAGTTTGTGATAGATCTGAAAATTGAGGTGAAATTGGCATCCTAGTTAGTGTTAACTAAAAAATGAAGCATTGGCTGTATCAATTTATCATTGAATCTACCCGCCTTGAGAGTGACGACCTGATCCTGATTATTGGTATACAATACATCTGAGCAACTCCACCCATATCCACGAAGCTTGGTCGTTCGAACTGTCATGTGTGCAGATTTGGTGTGAAGGAACTATAATTGCTAAGCCATAGAATCTCATACCTGCATATGCTTCTTGGGCTTGCTTCCTTAGCATCTGATTCTTATGCAGGGTTTGATCTGCTTCTACTAGCAACAGTCATCATTCAGTCAGATCCCATTGAGATCATGTACGCAATGCACCCGAGCGTACTCGCCTACCAATAACATGGATAATTTCCTCTTGGTGGACAGTTATTAGTGGACGAATTCTATTTTGAGCATTGGAGCATTGAACGATGCCAAGGAATCGCTTTGGCTGCAGATTTGTACTGTTCATCCCTTCAATCCTTCCACCCGCACTGCTATTCAACAGGTCTTCACATTAGTTTCCATATATTTCACCTTCCAAACTACCACATTGGACGCAATTCTTAAGGCTCGTGGTATTTTAAAAAAAGGCGTGGTTTTGTTTTGAATTACAAAAGCTAAAGGTGGCATCTTGATCAAAAGTTCAAACCTCAAGAGTGGGTATAACATTAAGTGGTAAATTATAAATATTCAAGATGGTGAAATATATTTTAAAAGGGGGTATTTTATAAAGTCTTAGTGTTCAAATCCTTATAGGGGTAGTCTTTAATATAGTGGTGAAAAATTAAAAATGGAGGTACTATTTTTGGAGAGGAGTCATCTTGTATTGTAAGTGGGTGTTATAATATAAAAATAAAAATTAGTTTAAAAATCATTCAATTATATAATTGGATGTATTTTTGATGCAACTTGATATTTAAGATATTTCACATTATGGGGGAAATATTCTTCAACAATTTAGTGATTTAAGCTTCAAAATTAAAAAATTTTAAGTAGCGAGCCTCTAAAGGAGGATGGAGGAGACAGGAGGTTGGAGAACAAATAACATCCTCTCGCAAATAGCTAGTGATGGGGCCACATTTTGAGATAGTGATATACTATGATCCAAAATGACTATGCCAAGGATGATCACCAGTGATAGTGGCGACTATCTATCCTATACAAGATTGAGTGGCAATAGTCATGTGTAGAGGCTATACATAACTAATAATGAGGATTTGATCCTCATTTTTAATTTTAATTTTTAATTTGTATGGTGTGTAAAGTAAATAAAAGACTACAACCTTCCCCTACTAAGTTGGATAAGAGGAGAATGTGAATATCATTGAATGTATAAATAGTTGTATAAGAGGGCAACTAATTGCAGAGATCCCCTGACTACCATACATCATTGGAAGATGGTCGATCAGTGAATACATTCAATTAGAATTGAAAGTGAGATAAGATATTATATGTATGTGCATCAAGATCCTAACAACAAGATTCAGACAATAGTATGCATACCTAAAAATATGCATTGGCATATGATTCTATTTGCAGTTCACATGATATTCTTTCTCCCCATGTCAAAACTAAGGGGGAGAATATTAGGGATTAGTATTTACATTGGGTAAAATACTAGTTATTATTTAAAATATGGTTAATACAACAATTTTATTATTATTATTATTATTATTATTATTAGTTAGTTTGTTAGTCATATATATTGTTATAGAAAATAATATATTACGATTAGGTTATTACAATTAGTAATATATCTATGGGTTTCTAATATTTTAATTAGATCTATTGTGTAGTTTTGTTACTAGTGAATTTTATCCTAGATACTACATGACATCCTAAGGGATCCAGGGGTGAAATTTTATTAAGGATAGGGCCTCCATCCAATATGCGTTAAACTTGCCCAAATGTTTATAATATTGCCCTATTCTAGTCCATGCGATGTTTACGAAGATGATGGTAGGAAAAACATATGCAGTGACATAAATGGTTCCTTATGATGATTTCCAATACATAAAACATAAAACTAAGACCAAAAATTGATATTAGAAAGTCTACAAAGTCCCTATGAGTACCTTCTCAATATTGGAAATTAATTTTAATGCTAAAAACTCAGACCAATTGAAGTCTTTGTTCATTCATATCATGCGATATGAAATACTAATGACCCATTTTATTCCCTGCTTGGCCTAAATTTATGTCTACCAAACCCTATTTATGATGCATTCAACCAAAATATGCACTGAATCATCCATTATGGACTCAACTAGCATTCCTCTACCTATCCTAGTTGTATATTTCTCCCTAGTATCTGAATAAATGGGATATCTTGGGCATCGATCCAAATTATTTACATCTTAGGATAAATTAATATCCCCTTAGTTATATCTACTTAGGAGATTAAGCACCACCTCATCAAGTTGACCAAATGTAGGCAAATTGATCAATCTTTAGTTTATAGACCTCGTAGTGGATGTGGGATCACTAGGGTTCCAACTTGTGTGGGATTTTGAGGCCCATGAGCAAATAAAGTCACTTTTTCTTGATGCATGAAGTCAAAAGGGTCATGGTCATTGTATTTATTTTATCACAAACCTAAGCCAATTCCCATCTCCTTTTCTGTATCTATAAGTGGGATCAATAGTGGGCCTCACTCCATTAGTGTAGTTACTACTTGATATGATGAGTTGTTTTTCTTTCCCAATCTCTAGTATGCAATCTGTGTGCTTAAATATGTTTGGAAAGAAGATCACAAAATTATCTTATTGTCAGAAGTGTGTAATGTATGTGTGTTGTCTATGCCCATTCTTATATAGCTTTTGGCACTCAATTATGTCTCATTGACTAATTTAAATGTAATAACTAGTTTCACAAGTTTTCCTTCTCACATATAATCTTAATTGGTGTAATTTGATCTGAAAATGATCCTTTTTCATCTATAATCCTTGATTGATCCCTTGGTAATTATTTGATGCGATGTGATATCTTTTCATCAACCCTATTTATTTTATGCCACTATTTGTTAATTTTCCATGTAACCACCTTGGGAAGAATGCAATCTATTCAAGTGCCTTGTCATTAACAATTTTGAATGACCATTATTCATCATTTTTTTTACCTATCTTGTTTCCTTTGCCTTCTCGAACTTAGTTCACAAACTTCGGTAGTTTGTGCCAATTGTTCTTCTTTTTGTTGTCTCTTGAATTTGATCAGACCTTGTGACTATAATTGTTCCTTGTTAGTCTCAATGTGTTATGATGTAAATATTACACTAAAAAAAAACACGGCCCTAAACAAAACAAACAAATAATTTAAAATATAAATCTAACTAAATGGTGCTACTCAGTAGCCACTCATGTTAATTAGTAGAGTGAAGAGATTAAAGGTGGTAAGGCTTAAGCCTACGACTATTTATTCATCTTTGTAGTATGGTTCCCTATATATATTTTAACACTATAGTACCTTTTTATGAAAATTTATGTATAATATAGAGTTCTTTCCATTTAATATGTAGTTTTCTTAGATATGCCTTAAACCTACTATCATATAGTAATATTATTTGCCTTTTATAAAATTATTTAGATCATAAGTTGCAATCATGACATGCCTTCTGAATTGACTTGTGTATCTCATGTTTCCATAGTGCCCTTTATTGATTTACCTCAATTTTAACCAAGTCTATAAACCTTTGCTTTAGAGAGTTTTGATCACCAAGCCTTATGATTATTGCAATGTGTATGCTCAGAACTAAATAATCCATAAACATTACTGTATCAAGACCATAAATAAGCTAAAAGGAAGTAAAACCTATGATATGCTTGTAATTTATTTTTCATTACCAAAGAATGGCAGGAATGAGATTCTCCAAATCATACCTTTGCACATTACAAATATTTGTTAGTATTTTTCCCAATACCTTGTTTGATGCTTCAGCCTATCCATTTTCTTGAAGATGATAAGTCATTCTTTTATGGTGTGATATCCTAGAATCTTGAGTGAGATTTTGATAGTATTATTAAGGAAATGTGTTCATTTATCACTAATTATTTTGATTGGGCATCTGAATATTGTGATGATATTCTCATATAGGCACTTGAAAGCATTCTTTGCAACACAACTTAGGGTCAAAACTATTTCCACCCATTTGGTGAAGTAATTAATTGTAATAATGATATAACATGAATGAATTCACTTTCTAAGAGGAGATATAGGACCAATAAATTCAATTCCCCATTATTCAAATGGTTGTTCTGTAAGCATAAGAACCAAAGGCATTTCATCACATTGATTTGGCTTTCCCATTCGTTGGCAGGCATCACAATGTTTGGCTGCTATGTGTACATCTTGAAACAAAGTAGGACAAAAAAATCAATCTATAGTATTTTTTAGGTAGTGGCTTCACTTGGTAAGTAAACCCTTACAATTCCTTGATGAGCTTCCTGAATAAGTTATGGTCATTCATTCTCTAGTTATTCTTTGTGTAGCACATCATCTATACCCATCTTGTACAAGAAATCATTAATGAGGCTATATGGTATAGCTTGGGTGACCATTTATTTTTAATCCCATTCTATATAGTATATAGGGAAAGTTATTTGATCTAATAATTTTGTAATATCTTCCATATTATCTGAGATTATAATAACCCAAAATAAATGCACATCTGGGGATTCATATTCTATTTATTCAGTCTCCACCCCATTGTGTAACCTACTTAGAGTATATGGCCCCATATTTTATCAACCTAACTTGACATTGATGTGGAATTAAAATTATTTAAATAACATAAGTCACCGAGATATCCATCCTCCGAATATTGGCTTTTTAACTAGGTAGCACAATGCATGGTGATCTATAAATAACTCAAATGGTGTAGCTAATGAGTAATGCCAAAACATTTTTAGTGAAAACACCGTATCTAATGCCTCTCTCTATAGTTATATAGTTATTTTTTTTAGTTGATAGCTTCTTGTTGTAAAAACATATGGGATGATCCAACCCACTTTCACTTG
The DNA here is from genome assembly GCA_037957365.1 of Torreya grandis. Classification (NCBI taxonomy): domain Eukaryota; kingdom Viridiplantae; phylum Streptophyta; class Pinopsida; order Cupressales; family Taxaceae; genus Torreya; species Torreya grandis. The sequence continues at coordinate 1,866,697 of JARHVA010000067.1, read as the reverse complement.
GATATGCTAAGATAACTACTACCATGGTACTAGAAGCATCCACATGTCTATTGAATGGCTTCTTCTAGTTAGGAAAAACTAAAATTGGTTTTATTATCATCCTTTGTTTTATCTCAATGAATTCTTCTTTACATTCTATTGTCCACTCAAACCTTTTATCTTTGCACAATAGTTTATCCATTGCTGTCTATATGGTTGTGTACCCTTTTATAAACTTCTTATAGTATCCCGTATGACCGAGAAATATTCACATATCTATATATTTGGTTGGAGGTGGCATTCCTATTTTAACATCAATTTTATCTAGATCAACCAAAATATCATTTCTACATGTGACATAGCCGATTAGAACACCAAAAAGTGTAAAGAATAAATACTTCATTAAATTCAAAACAATGCATAAATCACTACACCATTTTAACATTAATCATAGTTTGGATAAATGTTTTTTAAACAAAGAGAGAATAACCTAATCATCTAAATGAAATTTCATAAAATCATAAATGAAGTCTTTCAATGCATTTAATACAACCCTAGAAAACACTACCAACACATTCTTTAGGGCAAAGGGCATTACCTTATATGTAAATGATCCCCATTCAGTTACAAAGGTAGTCTTAGCCTGATCCTCCTTTGTGATGGGAATCTAATGGTACCCACTAAAGCCATTTATTAATCAGTGCACTTCATTTTTTGTGATAGACTCAAGGACTTACATTGTGATTAGTATTTGGAATGGGTCATCAACATAGGCATCGTTAAGTACACAGTAGTCTCTACAAACTTGAATTTTTCCTTTGTTCCTTGGTTGCACAACTATAGGGCTTACCCATTCTATTTTTAAAACTAGATAAATAATTATAGTTTCTTTCATTCGATCTATTTTGGTTTTTACTTTGATCTTCATATTGGGACTGAGCTTGTATGGGCACTTTTTGATGGGTCGAGTGCACTCTTTCAATTCTATATGCATCTCCCCCAAGGACAAATCCACACATTTTACTTCATAATACTTGGTTCAAAATACATCTTAATAGCCTCAAATTAATTGAAAATCTTCTAAGATTTGCTCTTGTCCCTAGTAGTCACCCATAGTTGCAAGCTTAGTTAATTCCTCTATTCTAGTGTTTCTCTCAATCCTTTTCAAGGGTCCCTGATATACTTTGTTGAATCTATTAGGTAGAGCTTATTGTAAGATGTGATTACATTACTATTGTGGAATGTTTATGTTATGTAGTCTTTCTTCTTCAACTTGATCTACACTTTGAATTGGTTTTGGTTTAGCTTTGTGTTCTGGTTCAAAGAAACATTCTAGATCCAAATCTTTGTCATTATTAATAATCTCTATTAGTTCATTTGTTATTATATTACATGGCTTAATAAGATATTTTTCTTATTGATTAGTCATATAATTGTGAATTGAAAAATTAAAATCATATGATTCTTCTTACTAACATGATGATTTATCTATAGTTGTTAACTCTTCTACTCATCCATGACATAGATATATTTTGAGTTTTAAAAATAAATTATGTACCATTAGATTATCATATTAAGAAAAAAAGTCCTAAAAAAGTCTTGTTTCACTTGTTCCTAGTGCTTGGTCTCTCTCCTATGCTCTTGGTGCATATACCAAGCCATTGGCACAATTGCTAACATATGACTAAAAATGTACACCCAATACTTTGGTTCTACTCCTTACGTAGTCCATATATCCACATGTTGATGAATATGGTACTCAAGTCAGTGACCTTCTTAGAAAAAGGGCCATTGGTATCTATAATCTTGCATGCAAAAATTCACATGCTTGCTCCCAATAAATTTTTGGAATTTTGTGCACTGCTCACCAAGTTGTATCAGTCCCTTTTAGTGCATAGATGAGTATGTTAGCTTGTTTATCCAGCTCTAAAACATGATGTTTGATCCTAAATATGAACAAATTAGGGTCCTTATCCTAAATTAATGAGGTATCCAGGGTTCAACAATGAACATCATGCATAGAGGCTGTAGCTCATGATCTCTCTAAGCCCAATTTAACATATGAGTGTTTGTGTCACCACTTATGGATGATGTTTTTTCCCAAGGTGAAACACCCTTTGGATTAGTGGAAGTGGTAGAAGATAAGGTGGAAAATTTTGAGGTATATAGACACCTACATCATCATGAGATGAAATAATCATGGAACTAAATGAGGGTGTCATAATAATAATTATTTTAGCTATAAAGGAAATCAAAATTCTAATCATTATGGTTATGCATAGAAGCCAAAGAAGAATTAATATGGTCAAGTATGGAATCAAATAGATGCAATGATATATGAAACATGGAATGAAAGGGTAAATCACTCTAATTATGCATGGAAGAATACCTACTATGGTCATGGATGGAATCAGAGTAACGCAGTGAACTATGGTAGATGGAATCAAAAGAGGAATAGTTCTGCATGGACACCAAAGTAGTATAATTATGATTATGAATAGAATCAAAGGATCATACATGGAGAGATATCACATATGGGTGGTTTGAATATTGATATTGGAGACAAGTGTGCAATAATTTGAAGCATACTCATTATTTAATTTCTTCCTATGTTTCAAGGATGAAACATGTCAAAGAGGGAGGTAATGCTATTTACCTAGGGATATGATATACTATTTTATATGGGTTGATGGAGAAGCCAACATGTGTCACACATCCCTCTTAGTAGTTATATGAGTCTAATATATTAGTAATGGAGTAACTTATGGAATTAGTGCATTGGGTAATGTTCCGCCTACATTGGGATTATGAGGTTACCCATCCATTATAGGACTATATAAAGGATATGATTATCATTGTAAAGATATCAAGTAAGCATTGAGTCTTCTACTGGAAGAGGATATAGGAGGTTTTCCCCTTAAAGATACATTGTGGAGTTATTCCTTCCTAAAGGAGTATTGTTGGTAGTATTGCCTTACCTTAAGGGTATTTTGCATATATTGAATATTTAGACATCTTGGTCCACCAATATCTATTGTGTTGAATTGATCTACATTCATTCTACATTATTTTTGAATATTATAAGTGTGGATCATAATAATATGTTTTGATCCTGATGGGTGGATTTCACTAATGCCTCAAGGTTTTGGTGTAGTTGTTCATTATATGTGGTATTAGAGCCTCCACCCAGGTTTAAGTCATGAAGCGGGTGGCTACACTAACATGGTCGTGTTTGTTTGGGGCTCGTACATGTAGGGATCCTAGTGGTAAGGGTGTAAATCTAGTCTAGAGTTTGAGCTTTGGAATTATGGTGGGATGTTATGATCTTGATGGGAAGATTTCACTAACCCCTCAAGGTTTTGGTGTAGTAGTTTGTTACAATTAGGTTTTGTGTAATATATCATTATTGCATCTTTATTATATATGAAATGTACTTTATATTTTGTCAAAGAGTGCACTAATTAATAAACACATTATTTTATATAAACCTACTGCGTTGGATACTTTATTATAATAAGCTTGTACACTAGTTACTCTTCTTGCTATGCAGTGTGTGGCTTCCAAACTTGGATACTCTATAGGTCGTAAAGTAGTTTGCCTTTCATCTATGATAACCATAAACCAAATATTATCCCCATAGGCATCATGGTAATATAGATTTTTTGGGATGATATATGGGTTTTTCTCAAACCTATTAAGGAGTATGGCCATTGTCTTATCCCCTTGATGCACTTCTAGTTGATTTTGCATAGTCTTAGAGATCATTTGGCCATCATAGGCCCATTTATTACTGATTAAGGTAGGATAATGGGTCTTTGTTTTCTTCATATCAATGAACTCAAAATGTCTACATAAAATAAACTCAACTACTATAATATCGACATCTTCTAGCTTTTCGGTGGGCTCTACTATACCATAATCTATCAAACTAAGATTAACTAGACTATATGTCAACATTGGTCAACCATTGGCTTTCCAAGTTGATCACAAAATCATATTGACCTTGATACCAAAATTAAACACTATATTCATAATCTCATATCCATCCAGCTCAATGTCCATATAAGAATCAAAATCCCAAGGTTTCTTAGTCTTAACATATCATACTACTTTGTCAATATGTTGTTAACCTCATTGTGCACATTCTATAATATTATGCAAGAGATTAGTGATGTTCTATGAAATTAATTCATCATGTAGGGTGTTGAGTAACTTCATCAGGTTTGTTAGGGCAGTCACAACACCCTCCTATCTCATGAATCTTACAATTTATCTATATGTTTGAACATTAATGGTTGTATTATCACCTTCAGAAACTAGTTGTTGTTGAATCTCTTTAAGACATGCATAACTTGGTACATCAAATTCTTTTTAGTATTATGATTGAGATGTTTGTCCCCCTACACTTTTATAATCCCCTGATCTTATGATATTTATAATTGTGGTAACCCTTTTTCTACTCTTTATTTCCCATTGAATGCTTTCACAAACCCATTCTCCTTTGGTTACACATTTATCATGTTTACATTGTTCACTGGCATTTCCTTCCTTTGTTTGTCAATCATTAGAAAATTATCCATTTGATGCTAACATTAAAATATAAAGTATACAAAATATATTTTTCTATGTGGATTGGTAGGGAAATTCCTCACATAGTGATTTTATGCTCCACATTAATAACATTGCATAGTCGATTAGGTTTACCAATTGTCATTCTTACAGACTCCTTGATATCACCATTGATATCCTCCCCTATAACCTTCTTTGTATCCAAATTTAGTTTGTTAGTATCATCAACCTTGTGTCTATTATCAAAAATACACTCCTTATTGGTTCTTATGCACATCGTATTTGCCATATTGGTGTTGAGCGGAACTTGGATCCCAATTTGATTGTTGCTAGTGGAGGTTCAAATTAGTCCATGATTATTGATACTAACCAAAATATTGATATGATGCAGATGATGTATTATTAAAACTTGTTAGACCATACAATTGATACTAGGGCAATGAAGGCATTCATTTAGGACTACCTTGAGTCATACTTGTCATTTCTACTTCTAGTGTTGGAATCACCTACTTCACAATTAGTATTTGTTATGCTAAAAATACAAAGCAATTTTTAATAATATCTTCCTTCAACTCTCATAATACACATAAATTAATTCCATCATGGTTAGTGGACATATAAAAATTGCAAAACAAACCCTATGATTTTTTTATATAGTTTTATAAAATATGGCACTTGGAAGTTGCATGCCATACTACCTTATATAACTCACAAAATTCATTGTTAAGCTTGGGATAATCATTTCTGTGATGTCCTTCCCATCTGCCCTCTATGCACCATAAGATTAGTTTAAGCTTATCATTTTTGTTCATCTTTTCCATTCTTCTCATGAATGAATCTATCTTTACCTTCATCTATTTTCTCCATTCACAAAGCAGTGGATTGAGGATCAACTTTGGTTGGGTATTGGGTATGCACAATAGAAAACATAATTCTTGGTTACAACCCTTCTACAAACCAAAAAGCCTTATCTTTTTACTTTAAAATGAATTCAAATTTTTTCATGACATCAGAGAATCTTCACACATATTCTCAAACAAAATCTTTGGACTTTTGTCAAATGAATTTTAAATATTGAATAGTTTGGCTTGTACATTTTTTCAATTTAAACTCTTTTATCAATAGAATTTTAACTTGTGTAAGGTCTAGAGTGTTTACATCCCTTTTAAAAATGAAATATAAGGCTCATAGTAATAAATCCCCTATGAGTTTACATTTATTAACATTTGATGTTATCCCTCTAAGATTCCATTTCATATCACAAGTTACCAAATATTGCTCTGGATTCTTAGATCCATCATACGACATTAAATAAATAAACATACCTACATTGAATGCCATAGTTGGTACACTTGTATTTTCTACCGTGGGTTATTAAACACTAGAAACTGTGACTGAATGTAACTATGCACTTATGATCATGACTTTATGTGACTATGCACTAATGATGTTGTACTATTAACTATGTATTATTTATAGAACATTAGTATTTTTAGGTGTCTTAAAAAGAGATTTCACTTCTTATATTTTCTTCATATTTATTACCTACTTTGTTTTTGCACTTAGCTTTCCAAATTTGTCTATAAAAGAATCAAATCAATTTATATTTGTCACTTTTACTGCACTTCTTATTCTTCTTTCCAATAATAAATTGGGCTGGGGGGATGCATACTCTTGAAATTAATGACTTCTAGTTTGAATTTATTCTAACTTTGAATTTTAACTTACCATAGTTCTAAATTCAAATCTAACTTCTTCATAGGAACTTTCCATCCTATGTCTAGATATAAACCCTTTCTTTAAATATGATCTACCTCTACCTTTTAATTACTTTGCTGATAGCTTACCTTATTCTTCCAACTACACTATGTCTATATATACATCATTTATATCTATTTACTTATCTTTGTTGGGCCCTTTTTCATACTCTATGCACTCTTTGCTTCTTGCACCTTTCACATCTTCTCTTGGCATCTTTCCATCTCTAACATCTTCTTTCCTCATCTTTATAGCTCTAGAACTTTATCCCCTACCTTTAATCCTATCCATAGTTAATTTTGGATTTATTGTTTTGTTCCACTATCTCTATTGTCATAGTTCCTGTTCTAATCTTAGAATATTATTCTCACTCTAAGTATTTTTTTCATTTCATTTTCTGGGATTAGGTTCAATTTTATTTTAGTTAGCTCCTTATCATTCAATTTACTTTTGCACACACCCCCATGGTGCCCAAAGTGATTACTCCATGTTGGCTAGATTAAGCACCATTTCCTTTTACACAACCAACATATTAATTAGAGTAGGTATTCACTACAAAAAATTTCCCCTAATTCCTTGGACAAACTAGTCTTGTGTAGCTTTAAAATCTATGTATCCTTTCACTAAGAACTTGGTAATATAACCATTAATTATAGTCATCATCCAATAGTCTACTACTCAGATCTAGTCTATATTCAGATTGCATATTCTATCTCACTTTTATTTTGTCCAAACTATAAGCTTTGTCCTCCTTAGGTTGAATTAATAATATTTCTACCTAGAGATTGACGTAGCTAACAATATAGACAATTCATACCAAACTATTTCTTAGATTTCACCATATATATGCTCTTGGATAGTCTCCTTTGTTGTTTTTCCCACTCTCCTCACTTTTTCTTCTGTAAAGTTATAGCTCATCTAACCGTCTATTTATATCCCTTTTTCCTAGTAACTATCTCAACATATTTCATCCAAATGGTTCCACACTCATCACAACATTCTTATCATAGGTTCTTATAAAACTCTAAAACATGCTAATTACAGTGATAACTTGTATAGTAGAGAGCAAAGATAAACATAATCCAAGAATTTATACCTATAGAACATTGATTAAAGATGGAAGTGCACTATTGCATGAAAACACATAAATAACACATAACTAGGTGGTATAACCATAGTGAAATAAATATTTAAAGGTAAACAAAGTACTCATTGTGCACTAAACATAGATAAAATATTCTTAAGAAAATAAAAATAGGACTATTTCATTAATCCATATCACACATCAAAACCATATTTCATTACATCTAAGTGTTATATATAGAGAATTCTAGAGCATTGTCTCTTTACATTCTAATCTTTAGATATGACACAATGAAAGACTCTTCACATTATCTAATCTATTTCATATTCTTATAAGGTTTCATACATTCAAAATACTATACAAAATACAAAATCATATACTTTGTAATTTTGGTGAGCTCGATCCATATCCAACAATGCACCTATATAACTTGGATGTAGGTGTCTAGTATAGAATATTGACTAGATCAAGATGCAACCACCTAGAATGTTTTATGTTTTATATTACATTTTCTATGGTATGTTCATATTTCATTGACCAATTGCCACTCTCTGTCAAATAATCAAACCCTAGCTTCCTTACATTTGAAGTGACTATGGAAAAAATAGGTTAATGGTCTTATAGTGTTAAGCTATCCCAAGGAAATCTTTTTCAATGGGCATTGCCTATATATCCAATGCTTTGAAGAGTGCCTTACACTTTTGTATTTATCCCCTATGTGTTGGATTACATGTGCATAAGAATGTAATGTGTGATAAATAACTACATAGAGTCACATATCTTTTAACTTGAAAAACATGGCTCATGGGATGATCCTTCAGTACTTCAAACCTATACATGGGTTATTATAATGACTAATATTACAATATGAAATAATAGGGAAGCTTTTCTCATTTCAATGCATGATTGAGTGATTTTTTACAGTTATCTTGTGAATTACTAGGTATTTTTGAGGTGAATTATGAATAAGGATTAATCATGCATTTATACCAATCCTTTCAGGAAGTATCTCTCATTAAAGGACTTAGGTTGATCATAGGGACATGCTAAAATTTCAAATTTGATGACCTTAGGGCATTGGAAACTTATTTTAGCACATGATACTTGCATCAAAGTAGGTGTCTAGAGGGGACGTAAGTGTTAGGGAAACTAGAAAATAACTACAAGTCCAAAAATTGTAGAGGATGATAATACTCAAGTTTTATGTATTTTTGAATAGTATAGAAGGCCTTGTCATCATAATTACATATGATCATGAAAAGAGTTAAGGAATAGGCACAAGAGATAGATGATTATATCCTTTCATAAGTGGGAAGTCCTAGGAATTGAAGGGTACAACCATGAGAAGTACCTTACAAGTATATAATATTGGGGTGATATATAATTTAGATTTTGTATCTAAATGGCACAAGTCTCATGTTTTCCATTTCAATGTGCCTAACTATTTATCCTATAATTTGATCTTGATATTATTATTTCTCATGTCACTTGTAGCTCACAGTCTACATAAAACCTAAGTTATATCCTTATTTTTTAGTTACATATATTCAAAAACCTTCTATCCTTTTAGATATTACCATCCATAATAGGACACTAACATCAAAGGTAGTGCCCCATATCTAAATGTAGTGTCCAAACCTTACAAATGGTCAAATTTAAAAATATTTTGATATGTATGGATCAACCTATTTGTCTTAATTAACTTTTTTGTGAGATATTTTCAAATTATTTCCTATAAATAGAATTCAAATACCATTCAATCACACATCTATCACTTACCAAGAAAATTCACCTCTTAGGCTTGCAACATTTCCTTATTCTTCTCTATTTATGAAGTAGTCATAGGAGCAATCTTATTATAAGTCTAGAGCATTAAAATAGTATCCCATGATTAATATTTGTGAAGTTACAAGATAAATCACTACATGCACTCACATATGTCATATCGCACAATTTTTCACATAAAACCCACATATAGAAGAGAACTACATCAATTTGAGGCCCTCTTTAGAGTATATGGATATTTAGGTTGCACTCATTGATAGAGGGGTATTTTAAAGTCATTTCAAATTCAATTGAGTCCACTAACCCTTATTTTTTAAGATGACATGCATAAGCTAGAGGACCTAGTATTTTGATCAAAAGACAAATATCTAAAATTTATGTTCATAATCCTAGTTGAAAATATATAAAGAGATAGTGAACCCTAACATGCAAAAGTGGAATTTATTGAAAATGACATGTATTCCATAAAATAAAAAAGTGTTAGTTTTAGGACATAATCATTAATTCTAGTGTGCCTATTTTGATGAAAGCGTCTAGGTTGATAGAGAGCTGACTTACAAAATATGATGAATCATAATGAGCATCATTCTAGAGATTTATGAACATATATGTCCCAAACCTATCTATGCATAAGTAAACAAGCTAAGTATTATCTCTTGTTCATGTTTAAGAATGTAAATTAGTATTTGACATTATAGTTTCTATATTTATAAAAACTCCATAATTCAATAATTTATCATAGTATATTGGGATTTTAAATTATTTAATTAGCCTACCTTATGAATATTTTAGTGAAATTTTATTTAAGTTATTCTCCCCTACCATTATTTCTAAATAGGATTAAACATTTAGTGAACCTAACCTATGAATATTATTTTGAAAGTTCTAGCTTGCCCTAGAGTTTTAAGCCTTGTAGGGTTTTAGATCACTTTGATTATTCATATATTAATTTTATTAATGTGTATGTAACCTAGGCATAGATACAGAATAATTGGTGTACCTATTGAGCATCTTGAGCTTTATCTTATACCACCTAATATGTTTGAAGCTAATACTATATCAAATTCTTCCAATAATGAGAGTGTTATATACACTTAATTTTAACCACTTTTATGTCTAAACTACGTTTGGAATGAATTTCCAAAATAACATGTAAGTTTAACTGGAAATAGTCAAATGGACTTAATATACCTACAAAATGTCCAATTTAAACTAAAATCACAATAATATATCCCTACTTGGGGCAATGGATCATCTTGCATCATTTATCTAATCTATCACATCCTAAATTAAATTAGCCCTTTGCACGTGTCTTCCTAGGGTAATTAAGTGAATGTTGATTAAAAAATAAACATTACAAACTTTAATTTTATTCTAATTTCCAATTACTCACCTTGATTAATTATCCTATTCTTTCCTCTAATAATAAATTCCATCAATTTGTAATAACCTATTTTACTAAAATACATAATTAAATTATGGCTTCACATAGGTGATGTCATAGGCAAAAGTCAATGGAATGAAATGTAGTGTGGGAAAAGTGGCTTATGACATGGCCACTTACACATAATCTTATATCTCTTCAAGGTAAATTTTAGTGGCCCCAAAACAAATATTGAAGGATTCCAGGTGAATCAATTTTAAAATGGTTGTGAATTATTTTGGAAGGTGTATAATTGTGCAGGTGAATCATGTGGTGGAATGCAGTCAATCATGTATATGAAAATACAAATTAACATGATGGAAAGTGACAAAAATGTTATGGTTTAAAAGCATAGCTATTATATGAAAATATTACTACCATATAGTAGCCATGATATCACTTGATAACATTATTGTTGAATGATAACTATGTTATTGAGTGGAAACATAGCTACCATTTGAAATCATTTACTACCAAGTGATAGCATTATTATCACTCAAAATTTATGATGTTATTCATCAGTAAATGCTATTGAATAACATATATGTTATCATTTGAGATCATAGTTGTCATTCGATATCATTGCTAATAAATGCTAATTATGCTATTGAGAGACAACATAACTATCATTAAAAAATAATGTTTTTGAGTAATAACATAACTATTGTAGATTAATAATGTTACTACTCAATATCATATCTATCATTCAAAATAAATGGTGTAAAATAGTATCTTTAATATCAAGTTCTAAAATTACTATCACTCGATAGCATAACTACTATCTAAAAATAATATTATCAGATAATAATGATGCTACTAAGTGACAACATTGTTATTGCTTATCAACATGATGTCACTCAACAACAATGTTGTCAAATGATTTTTGTGCTACCATTCATTAGTGATGCTATAGGGTACCCTTTGTCTTATCAGGTGCTAGGTTTGTTATCAGGTAGTTGATTTACTATCGAGCATGTTAGCATCATGCAACTATTTATTTGCCTTCTATATTATATAGTGGCAAATGTACCTAGATTGCCATTCAACATATCGATAACATACATTTATAACATGAAATTAATTTTTAAAAGTGGGTAAACAAACCCTCAAAATTTACTACCACCCCTAAAATATATATGATTCTGCACTATTGGATACCCCACAAACTCACCAAATGCCAAATTTATAAAATAGAATATTCATGAATTAATGAAGATTTACCACTAAAAAAACCTACATCTCTTACACCCTTCTTACACACTCATGGGAAAAATCACTACATTTTCTTCCAATTTTCCTTCCATACTCCAAAATTACTTAAATGGCATATCTTACACAATCCAAATGCATAATCAAATATTTTAGGATTGATCCTCAACCCTCCATCTTGAGATGAGATGAACAGTCCATATCAGTTTAGGGAATCTATAAATAAAACCCTCCCACATTTCATTTCATAAACCTTCTTAAAGTAAACTTACCATGATAGATTATTCCAAGAACCTTCATCAAATCTCTCTCTCTCTCTCTCTCTCTCTCTCTCTCTCTCTCTCTCTCTCTCTCTCTCTCTCTCTCTCTCTCTCTCTCTCTCTCTCTCTCTCTCTCTCTCTCTCTCTCTCTCTCTCTCTCTCTCTCTCTCATCTCTTCAACCTAGTGTGCTTACTATGTGCCTTATTTCACTATCTTGGTGGAGGTGTTAGGTGTTATTTCTAATAATTCCTTTTCCCTGGGTCTTATGCTGGCAAAACCCTTCTTTTTTTCTCTTTCTTCTATGATTCATGCACTTTCTTCATTGGTTACTACCTTCTCTATTTATTTCATCTTAGCCTTGATTTATCTGGTCTTTCTTGCCATCTCTTCTTTCTTGGCCTTTTTTTTACCTTCATCTTTGTGTCTTGTGTAACACATTTCTTCTCTCTCTCTCTCTCTCTCTCTCTCTCTCTCTCTCTCTCTCTCTCTCTCTCTCTCTCTCTGTGGCAAAGCCAAGACCAAGTGTAGATATGGAGATGTGCTCCCCATGCATTGACTTAAACAATGATGAATAATTTTACATCTATAAGTAGAGATCCAAGTGTTTTAGATTGATTCTCAAGAATTTATTCAAGGGAGTTAAAACTGTCATTTTTATCCTTTTAATTCTTTTTTCATGCTTGATTATCCTAGCTCACCCAAGGGATTGGGCTTGAGTGGTTATGTCTTCAAGTTATTTTTTATTATTCATTAATAATTGACTAATCCCTATTGGATTCCTGATCTACATAATGGCATGGCTAGTGGGACCTCTTGAAGGATTGGATACATACCACAACTCATTTTAGACTATTGGCATTCTTTTATTATCAAAATTATCCTTCTAACAAACTCATTCTCTCTCTTTTCCTCCAAAAATATGTTAAAACATATTCAAGTGAAAATGAGGAATTCATGACTATGTATTAGCAAATTCAGAGCATTCGTTAGTGAAAACAACAAAATTCTTCGAAACATTAACAAAATCATCTAAAAATGGTATAATTGTCTAAACTATTTTCTTTGTGTTCTATTTAATAGGTCTTAATGGTGAAATTATGCATGTCATTGGTGAAATTACTATTAATAATAGTGAAATCATCTCTACCATTAGTGAAATCACTTCCAAATAGTGAAATAATTTTCATAATTTTTTAATTTTGGTGTTTTTCTACATAATTGTGAAATTGTAGAGATTAATGGAAAAATTGTCAACCCTAACAACAAAATCATCATCTTTATTTTTAATGTTTTTCTGATCTTTAGGTCAACATCAATGAAATCATTAGTGTCAATGATGAAATCATCATAACTAGAAATGAAGTCATCATTATTAGCAGTGAAATCATCAAGACTAGCAGTAAAATAGTCCAAACTGATAGTGAAATTATTCTTTTGTGTTTTTTATATTTATGTATATTTTCAAAATTACTTTTATGCTTAGTGAAATCATTCCCTTAATTAGTAAAAGTATATAATGCATTGATGAAATCATCTTAGTCTATAGGTAAATTATTTTGACTATCGTGTTTTTTGTCTACAGGTTCCAAACAAAAAAATTAGAGCACTTATCAGTGAGATTGGTCTATGTAATATTGAAAACATTCTGAATTGATGCTGAGATCTAAAACAAATCCATTTTCAATCTCCTTTTGGCCCAAACATTGATGCATAGGTGCATCAATTTACTAGCCAGTCAAGAAATTACTCTGCAAATTCATTAAATCATCTTCTTTGTATATTCAATATTTCCTTTCTTCTAATTCTCGTTTTGATGTATATCCAATCTTTGGTCATAGACTATTACTTCCATGTATTACAATTTTTTTATTAAATATAATAAATCTATCATTGATGCCATCTATCTCTACTAACCATCATACCAAGATCTTTTAATTTCTTTATTAATTAGCTTATATAAAATTGATCAAAAGACAATATTAAAATCCACCCCACTATTCAACTCTATCACAACAACTTTATCTCTATCTACATAAAATTTAAAATTCCTTTCATCTCACGAATCTAATCTTATACTTTGAAATACACCTCTTGTTCTCCATTGTTCAGGGAATAATCATCTTCCTGAATTCATCTTTTCAATTGAGACAAAATGTATTTTACAAAAAGAAATTCAGATTTAGTCAATTTACCACACTGTTATCCATTATTGTGCATTAAAAATGTCACTTTTCAAATAAAAAACTACTTGCACAATAAACATTATCTATTAAAAACATTTGTAGGTTTTGTTCTTATTTATCTAAGGTTTCTAGAACATTTTTAATTTCTCAATTTCATTGAGAAATACAAAAGATATATTAGTTTTCCTATTTCTGCATTATGCACCAATTTTGACCACTCAACAATTGGATTTTAATTCACCACTTCTTCTTTTGAACAATAATCACCCTATTTAGAAAACATAATTTGGAGAATTTATTTGAAGATAACATATTTGAAAATCTTCCTCCAACACATTTCCCAATTCTCTTTGTTTACTCATGTTCTCTCAAATAACATTCACATGCAGCTATTTTATATTAAGTGAACTTGAAGCACAATATCTTTATGCAGAATTATAAAATTTAGAGTTCTTTTTTCAAATAAAATAGCATTCTAATTGATTTTTAAAATAAATTATTGATTTTTCAATCATTCTTCCATGCATTGGAAATATGCACACACATATATCAACTCATCTACCAAAAGCATAACTATCAGTTATTTCCTTTTCCATATATATTCATTTTCACTTCTTTATAAAAATATATATCAAATAAACTGATATTTTATTGAAAAACAATCTCCTAGTTCATTGGTTGAATATAATATTTATTAATTGAATAAATTTAACTCACACCATACAATTGTCATGTTACAAGTTTAAAACCTAATATAACATACCTTTACTGCCAAAAGCTTCTTCTTATTAATCCAAGCATACATACAATTTTACATTCCAATACAGTTTTAAGCCTAGAAGGCTTTCTTCATATTCCTCTCCTCTCTTTGTAACCTTCATATTAACTTGTTTATTTTGCAAAATTTACTTTTATTAGGCTTATTAATAATAAGAAAGCCTTTATTTTCTCAACAACTTATCCAAGCTTTGTATATACGACCTTTAGCTTTCCAACGTAGAGTTTATTCTTTTCTCTGGGAGATAAGCTATGTTTTTGACTTCTACATATTAAAAAAAATTATTTAAAATTTTAATTTACCCTATTATAAACAAATGAAGCTTTCCAAGCTTCTTATTGACCTCTTAAGACACTGTTATGACCTCATGCCATCATAATTTTCTATATTTACATATTTAAAATATTGTTCTTTTGGTGCTTCTACAATTGACTCCCCTAGTAGGGAAAAAAATTGAGATCCTACTCAAATGTAATTTGTGATTTTCTTTCTCTTCTTCCAATCTCTCATCTTTTTATGTTGTTCAATCTTCCTACGTTTGTTTGGTGCTTTCTTCTTTGTTTTACTTTTCCCTCTTTTTTGCTTGTCTTCTAGTTGTCTCTTCTTAATTTCATTCTCCAAGATCACAATGTGTTATTGATACTTCTTTTTTTTAACTCTCTTAAGAGCCTCTTTCTTTATTTCATTCACCTCTTTAGTTATGAAACCTACACACTCACAAAATATGAAAACATCTAAAACAAAAACTTGAGACCTTGAGGTCTCTCTAAATGGTTTTACAAACCATACTTGTCTTTAATCCTCTACTTGCCATTCGTCAATCTTCATTTCTACTTCTTGAGACTTATTTGTCTTAGACAAATTGTTCTCTTATTCATTCTCTATCTTTGGATAGTCTCTATCTTCTTTCTTTGTGGCATACTCATGTACTACCATTTATGCTTGCAATTGTTCCCAACCTTCATAAACAAAAATTTTATTTTGTTTCTTATTTATCAACTCTCCATCACCTAAAACCTTCTCAAGATCCCATATCTCTTTTAAAATATGCTTCTCATTAGTATGTTCATACCTTGGTTCTTCACTTTGCTCTTTGGCTTCTTTTTCTTGTTTGATCAATTCTTTACGATGGATGCTTGACTGACCCTCCTTGTCTTCAATCATTGAATCATTATGGCAAGCCTCTCCTTCATATTTAAATAATTTCTCATGAGGTTATTCACCTCCTTGATTGATGATATCTTCATTGGATCATAAGTGTTTCCTTCCTCCATAACTTGCTTTCCTACAAACAAAACATCAAATGAAAAGTCATATGAAAAATCATTTGGCCACTTGGCCTCTTTGGTGGTCTGCTATTGTTGATCTATTTCTTCAATGATGAGATCCATCTCATCTACAAAGTACTGATCCTCCTTAAATTGAAATTCTTTTTCAAGATCCTCTTCTCTAAGCTTTTCCTCTTTCTTATACTACATCTTCAATTATTTCTTCAAGGTAATTCTTAGCCTTTGCCTTCTTCTTTCTCTTACCTATTTAATGAGCCATCTCACTCTTTTATTCTTTATGACACATCCATTCCATAGTTCTTGAATACTTTTTGCCATGAGTTTCAACATGGATACCTGTTACTTTATCTAAGCTACTTCTCTCTATATTTCTTCTTCCTTATGTTTCTTCATTTTTTCTTTCTCTTTCTTCTAGTCTTTACCTATTGATAGTTCCTTAAACACCTCTTTCACTATCTTGAGCAAGTCATCTTGCTCCATCTCTTCTATCTCATCCAAGTATTTTTCACCTTGGCCTTTTGATAGTTATCTAAGCTCTCTTCTTGGATTTCTCTCAGAGCAACCTCTGCTCTTTTATTGAGCTTCACTAGCTCTTCACCTCTCCAAGTCTCCCTTGATTTTCCAATTCCTTCTTAAGACTTTCTAGGTTTTGAATGCCTTATCCTTTCCAAATAATGATGATCTCCTCCATTGTGGTTTCAGATATTTCATGAGATCCATTCTCCTTTCTTATTTCATTGGTAGATGTTGCATCTTTCCTTATTTTTTGATTTCCTGCATCTCATAATCTTGTTTTGACTTTTGACTTCCTTTTAAAACTTGTCTTGTTTCTTGATTCCTATTTCTTGGTTTATCTGAGCCACTGATTTGTTCATTTGAGCTTGCAAATAACACTGAGGATGAACCTACAAGAACTTTGCATGCAATTTTTTAAAAAAAATCAATAAGCAATATGTGCTTTGAACCTCCTTCAATTGCATGACTGCAACAAATACTTTAATCAATTTTAATTCAATTTTTCCACTACAAAAAATGCTTTAATCAATTTTAAAAGAGATTATACCATGTTTTGATACCAAAATTGATGCATAGGTGCATCAATTTTCTACCCAATCAGGAAATTACTCTATGGATTTATTGAATCATATTCTTTGTATATTCAATATTACCTTTCTTCTAATTCTCCTTTTGATGTATATCCAATCTTTGGTCATAGACTATTACTTCCATGTATTAAAAAATTATTATTAATATAAGAAATCTATCATTGATGCAATCTATCTCTACTAACCACCATACTAGGATCTTTTGATTTTTTTATTAACTGTCTTATCTAAAATTGATCAAAAGATAATATTACAATCCACCTCACTATTCACCTCTATCCCAACAACTCTATCTCTATCTACATAAAATTAAAAATTCATTTCATCTCACTTATCTGATCTTCTACTTTGAAATGTACCTCTTGTTCTCCATTGTCTAGGGAATAATCATCTTCTTGATTTCATATTTTCAATTGAGACAAAATGTATTTTATAAAAATAAATTCAGATTTAGTAAATTTAACACACATTTATCCATCATTATGCATTAAAAATGTCAATTTTTGAACAAAACATTGCTCACACAATAAAACTTATCTCTTAAAAACATTTATGGGTTTTGTTCTTATTTATATAAGGTTTCCAAAACATTCTAAATTTCATAGTTTCTTTGAGAAATATATAATATATATATCAGTTTGCATATTCCTGCGTTATGCACCAATTTCGACCCACTCATTCACCACTTCTTTTGAACAATAATCACCCACTTTAGAAAACTTAATTCAGAGAATTTATATTGAAGATAATATATTTAAAAATACCTTCCTCCAACATATTTATCAATTCTCTTTGTTTACTCATGTTCTCTCAAATAAATTTCACATGCAGCTATTTTATATTAAGTGAACTTGAAGCACAATATCTTTATGCATAATTATAAAATTTCAACTTATTTTTTCAAATAAAGTATCATTCCAATTGATTTGTAAAATCAATTATTACTTTTTCAATCCTTCTTCCATGTTCTATAAATATGCACACAAATATATCAACTCATCCACCAGAACCATAACTAGTAGTTATTTCCTTTTCCATAAATATTCATTTTCACTTTTATATACAAGTATATATCAAATTAAACTGACATTGTCTTGACAAACCATCGACTAGTTAAATGGTTAAATATAATATTTATCAATTGAATAAATTCAACTCACACCATACAATTGTCATGTTACAAGTCTAAAACTGAAGACAACATACCTTTATTGCCAAAAGCTTATTATTATTAATCCAAGCATACATACAAATTTACATTAAAATATAGTTTTAGGCCTAAAAGGCCTTCTTCATATTCCTCTCCTCTCTATGTAACCTTCATATAGCTTCTTTATTTTGCATAATTTAATTTTATTAGGCTTCTTGATAATAATAAGGCCTTTATTTTCTCAACAACCTATCCAAGCTTAGTAAATACTACCTTTAGCTTTCCAACATAGAGTTTGTTCTTTTCTATAGGAGATAAGTTACGTTTTTGACTTCTACATCTTTGTAAATAATATTTACAATTTTACTTTTCCCAATTACAAACAAATGAAGCTTTACAAGATTCTTATTGACCTAATAAGACACTGTTATGACCTCATGACATCACAATTTACTATATTTACATATTTAAAATGTTTTTCTTCTGATGCTCCTACATCAAATCCACTTGTTTCAAACTTATAATCATTTTGTGTTGTAGTTCCTTAGCCAAGGAATGGTGTTTTGAGTCAAAATAATTAAATTCTATCTCACATTTTAATTTGGTTACTAAAATGAATCCATGTTTCAATTTTAGTTTTAACAAACTTGTTTACTTTCGAGTCATTTATTTTATTACAATTTTGATTGATTGATTGATTATTTTGTGGGTTTATTTTTGTGCTTATGCTCTCCCCTTTTGAGTGACTCATAAATGCAAAAGTTATTATTTAGATTTAGCCTATTTTTATTTTTTGACTTAGTGGGGTGGATTTCATCACCTTCCCACAAGTATTGAGGGGTGAGTTGACCTAATAAGTGACATATTATCATCATAACAAACCCCACTTATCCATTGGGGTTTATAAATTGTTGAGTGTGACATTGTAAAGACCTAGCTTTGTTCTCACACAAAGTCACATGAGGAAAGTAACCCCAAAGTGTTCTTTCCAATGTTCAAGGTCAATGTGTGGTAACCTTGAATAGATCAATCTTGTCAATGATATTGAACTTATTCATTGACATATTTATACCCACATATGATTAATTATATAGGGATCTTTTAGATACCTCATTGTAAAATAAGAACCAAACACTAAATCCAATAGTACTTTATTAAGACCCTTATAGCTGAAATGGTTGAGAAGTGATAACCCTATCATAAATGGCCTAATATTGGATTGATTCATAGATCAAATTAATTATATAAACCTTGAGAGAGTATGTGTACAAACCCTACCAATAATTACATTAATTTATTTAATGAACATTTAATCCTCTCTCAAGAAATGTGTTTCATAAGGATTAATGGATGTGATGTAAACCCATGTCGGTTACTAAATATTCTTGTACTACATATGTGTTTTTGCTTCATTATTGGGTCAAAACCAAGTTTATAATTTACACCAAATAAAACCAACCAAAACCAAGATCTAAACCATTTTATACACACAAGATGAGGCATTACTCTGCCCAAATTCTAAGTTAAACTAAAGTGATATGTTAGGGTTTGGTCTTAAACACCTTTCTTCCTTGTTCAAACAATGTCATTATGCTATCAAAATTGAACCAAAATCTATGTCCTTTGAATCCCAATTGGCATTTCAATCCAAGTAAACTTTCTTTGTAAAGTTAAACTAAATTCCAAACTTATTGTTCATTTCATACCATTATTTACTCCATTTGATTTTGAATCAAAAGGCAATTCTAAGCCAATATTGTTTTCAAGGTAATTATAGGTCTAATTTCCAATACCATTTCCAAGACCAAATCCAATTCCAAGTCTAAATTGAAAATTGAAAATTCCTTTAAAAATTCCAAAGGTTGGGGTCTAGTTCTAAACTTGATTTATGATTATCAATTGAGACCATTTGTTATGACAACTTTTACACTTCCACAAATTGTGAAGGTGTCTCAAGTAAGCCAGGGTTGCTTTCTTTGTTTGCAAAACAAAGTTTCCAAATTCTAAGACATATTCAAAATAATACTAAGTAAAAACATTTCCTAAGTCTAAACAATGATTTTTTAAAGCCATTGTGACAAAACTTATTGATTTATCCTTTGATAAACGTCATTGAAACTTGTGCATTGTTAAGCCTATTGCCAAGTGATATTCCAAGGGAAGTTGTGTACCTATTCAAGTCATAGTTCTAGGCATTCAAATCCCTTACAAGGCAAATATTAATAATCTAGGCATGCTTAGATACACATGTAATGGGGCTATTTATAACCCTTCATTTGATGAAAATGTGGTCTACAATCCTTATGGATACGATTCATATGTAGAGGATGAAGAAACCCAACAATACCTTGCTCATGCACCATCCAATTTTGAACTTTATAAACACAATATATACCTCCCAATTATCTCATAAAATGTATACCAAGGTCAGTACCAATCATACTTACCACATGTGCCTTTTTACACTAAAAATTGACCTAATCCAACATATCTTGTCAATACACCACTTAGTGATGACTATAGAGAAGACCAATTTGATTGTCAATTATTTGACAATAAATATGGGGATATTGTTAGGCTATTTGAGATGGGTACAAAGTTTGCTCCCAATTTTGCTTTTAATGATTTGTGATATTTGGTTAGAGCCCCCAAAAAAATTCCTCTTGCTTTGATAGATAACCAAGGTGATTTTAACCAAGAACAAACTTTCAAGCCAATTTATAGTCAAGCTCTTGTTGTGTCAAACCAATAGAAAGGGCAACTCATTGATCAATATTCTCAAATCCAATTTCTTGAAACTAAAATCTAATAAGCTAAACATGTTTTGGCTAATCTCACTAGCTCTATTTCCACATTAGACATTCAAAAACCAGATTTAGTGGAGTCTAATCCTCCAATGGAACAACCATTAGACTTATCTAATTATCCAATTCGTATTCGAAATCCATTTATCACTAACACCTTAGTTTTGGATGTGTTTAACATACCCATAACTGAAATTAATTTAGCAACTAATCCAAATTCAAATATCCTTGTAGACTCTACCCAATATATGGTGGATAGGTCACACATAGCTTATTTTAACCCAAATTAAGTACCATCCAACATTCAAAAAAAAATTATTTTGTCATCTCCATGACCCCCTCCTTTGAATGCCTTATACCAAAAAATTTCAAACTTATTTAAGATACAACAACATGTTGTTAATCCTCGACTTTAATAAGTGGTGACCACTCCCCCACATCAAGTGGTGACTAATCCCCTACCTCAACATGTGGATACCAACATACCATTTCAAAAAGTATTAATAAATCTCTAACCAATGTTCTCTAACTAATAACATGTTTCTATAATTAAATGAATCACCACTTCTATTCAATAAAAGGCCTCTTCAAGCCAAAAATTATGTGTTTTAACAAATAAGTTCTTGTTATAGCACTAGTTTTCACCCTTGGAGGGATTTTTTAGGCTCTCTCCAACTAACATAAAAATGGGAACAACCTTAGGCTGTGGGTATCCTCTAGTGAGGTTGAACCTCAAGATAAAGCCAACATCCTCTTGGTAGATCACTTGATAGAGAGAAATTAAGAATAATCCATGAAAACATGTAAAATAAGGCAATGCACCAATGTTTTGAACACTTATAATTTCACATGACATAGTATCATACACTTTCAAGCCTAAAAATATAACTTCACTCATGTTTTGATCATCTTTCACACAATTATTTTACAAAAAATCCTAAATTAGCTATCAATCTAGCATAGGAGGGTAGATCTCAAGTATTTTCTACTTCCAAACCAATCAAAAAACTATCTATGGCACTTAGAATGACCTGTGAAGCTACAAAACCTTTATGAAGGTGAGAAAACTCAAACATAGGCAAAGGAAATAATATATTTACTTGACCACATCAATGAATTCATATAACAAGCTTCAATTCTACTTGTAAATGGAAGAAACCAATCTTTTATTACATCAAATAGGTGTTGGAGTAAAAAATTTGGCATAGAATGGACATGCCAAAAGTATAAGAGTCTCTTTATTCGAGGATAAATGGGAGGTATATAAGAAAAATGGAAGAGGGAGAGAGGGATGTGAGAAAAAAAAATTAATAAATGAGGCCTAACCAAATTTTGATCAATTAGTATTAATCCTACCTCTAAAAATTGACTTTCATTAGCTCCAAATATCTTCAATCCCTTTCATTGGCTTAGAAAAACACTAAAAGATAAGACCTTATTGAGGATGATGAGTCATGATCTACTTAAAATAGAAAATTCCCCAAAGACTTTGAAACTTCATTGAATGCTCCACTTACCTTTATTAACCTCCAAAATTTCCATCTTCTTAATGAGCTTACAACACCATGCTTCACATTGATATGTTATTTACATTATAAGGCAATCAGTTAAACTCATTCATTGGTGTCTATTCTGACATTCTTTTCATAGTCATAACTCTTCCATTATTCCAAACCCTGAACATAGGTCCACTATAGATGAAAACCAATCCCCTTATTAGTTTTCATATAACAATAATATCAATGAAGATCCATAGGATACTTAGTATTTTGATCATGAACAAGACATAAAACTTATGTTTGAGACAGACTTCATAGCCTAATTGAGAAGGCCTTTACATAGATTTGATCTTTAATGGTGGCATATGAATATGTAGGGTTTGCTCTGGGAACCTAGATCATATTTGGATCTCACATTTATATATTAGCATGCTTAGGTGGTGAAATATTCTAATATGACGTGTCCACCTATGTGGCATCTTCTTTCCATGATATTTATTTCATTTGAAAACCTAACTGTTGTCACCTAAAACGTGTGTCATCATCTTGTGCCCCCTAGAACTCAATCAAATTTGATCCATCGACCTCCTTGGGAGTCTCTTTACTTTGAATTTAATTTTTGGCCATTGATATTTGATTTGTATCTAATATCATGACAATTGGAATACTTGCATACCTCTTTTGGACCCTATTTTCAATCTCTATCTAGTTAACATGTTTATGATGGCAATCTTTCATGAAATATAGGCTCATTGACCTTTTGACCTTGTCCTCATCATTGATATTTAACTATAAGATTGAACATGTGTCATATATTTGCATTTACTTATTGACCTTGATATCACTCACATTCCATTGATATAGTGATCTAATTGAGTGAGGCTTTGATGCTTGGTAGCGCTACAAATCACTTTTATTTTTTGAATCCAAATGGCTATTTCCTATGGCTTTAATTTGAATTTTCCTGGCACATCCCACACTTTTATATTATTTTTAAGGCTTATATCTTTAGATATAAAACACATCTAGACACCAAACTTATAGAGGATATTCATGAAATGAAATTCATTCACTTTCATGTAATCCTTCAACTTTGGTTGATTTCCCCAAGTATACTTATGAAATGTACAACCAAACTGACGTGTTCATTCCTTCATGACCTTATAAGATAGTGTGGTTCTCAATAATCACATTAAGTAATTTTCAAGACCATCTCATTGACTCACAAGATAAATTGACATGATATGCAAAGTTTAAAATGGTAGGGGTGACAATTTGACTTGTGAGGTCAAAATTATCAACATTTTGGCAACTCAACTAGGAAGCATAGCTATTATACTTATGGAATCAACAAGGCTATTTCTTTGTTGAAAGTAATTTGATGAAGTGTTAAGATAGACACCATGTTGAATGGCCCATTGGATGATCCTAGTCCCCATAAATACCATAGCATTGTTATAAATAATGGTTGAAGGAACTGTAAATCTAGTATGTAAACCTTCATATAAATCTAGAATATTAGATTCATTTACTTATTTTAATACTATTTCTTCTATCTGCCTACTAAATTAATATGTAACAACTAATATCCATTTATGTCTTGAACTCGAAGGAGGATTAATGAGACCAATAAACTCCAATCCCCATTGGAAAAATTTCTAGTCCACCATAATTGGTTAGAGGGGTAAGGCTGCAAGTTTCACTTTTCCCACAAACATGGAAGACTATTTGCACTTCCTAATCCATGTGTGACATTCACCAAATATGATAGGCCAGTAATAAACACCTCTCATGATCTTAAGGGCTATGGTCCTTGCATAATAGTACCCTCAACAATGTCCATTATGGAACTGCTTAAGCAAACTCTATGTTTGGCTTGGCTTGATACATCTTAACAACATGCCATTGATATATTTATTGAACAAAACACCATCAACAAGAATAAATGGAATTTATTGCATTATAAAATATCTTATTTTTGAAGCACTTAGATGAGAGGGATAAATATCATCTTGGAGATATCTTACCAAGTCATGAAACTAGTTAGAAGGTGAGGTATGATCAACTGCAACCTCTTCATCATTTGATGCCAAAACTACCTCTTTAGCCTCATGTAAGTCTTGGGCTAGATGTTCACAAAATACTTTTCCTCTAATTAGATTTGTGACCTTTATTTACATGTCATACTCAATTACCTTCATTAAATAACCAACTCTTTTCTCATTTATGTCTTTTTTCAAGAGAAACTCCTTGATACGTAGATGGGAAACTATTATGTGTATATTATTGTTAGATAATATGTATCTAAATTTATTGAGAGACCTTATAATTGAAATTACATGTTTTTCAACAAAAAATTACCTTATTTCATATTCTTCCAAGCCTTGACTAAAGAAGTCTATTGGCTGCTCCAAAGCCTCGTGATTCTATTGCATAAGAATGCCTAAAATGGTGTCGATGTTATCATAAGTGTAAAAAATGAAATCCTTTGTGAAATTTGGGCTTATGAGTGTTGGGGCACTAGCTATGGCCTTCTTGATCTCTTCAAAACCGTTTAATCCTTCCATGGACTAGTTGAAACTTTTATTATTCTTTATCATGGTTGTAAGTGGTCTAGCTAAAGTTAAAAAATATGAAATATATCTTCTTATAAAATTTATTTTCCCTAAGAAGCTTTGAAAAGCCTTCTTGTGCTTGGGCAAGGAATGTGCAAGGATTTAATTTATCCTTTTAGGATCTATACTCAAACCATATTTTGAAATCACATTCTGAAGAATCTTACCTTTATGAACTGAGAAGGCACACTTTTTGGGATTTAGAGACTCCCCAAATTACCTACACCTTTCAAACACTTACTTGAGGTGAACCATGTGCTCACTTAAAATCTTAGAGAACATGGTTATGTCATCTAGATAAATGAGTAAAAACTTGTACAGGAGTCCTTAAAATACCATATCCATGGCTCTATGAAATATTGCTCCAACATTGGATAAACCCAAGGGCATCTTTCTATATGCAAATGTCCCCCACTTCATATTGAATATTATCTTGAATTGGTCCTCTTCCTTGACCAAAACCTAATTGTAACCACTATTTCCATCCAAGAAAAAAAACCTCTTTAACCCTATAATCAACTATAAAATTTGTTAAATAGATAGCAATGGATAGTGATTTTTAAGGGAAACCTTATTCAAATCATGGAAGTCAACACATAATCTAATCTCAACATTCCTCCTCTATACTAGAACAAGGTTTTACACCTAATTTTATTGCTTGATTTTAAATATAATAGATGACTCTATGAGCTTATGAAGCTCAATTCTCATCAAAAGCTCAAGCCTTAGACTGATAAGCCTTTGTCTTTGTCTCACTAGTCTAGTTTCAGTTTCTAACTCAATGGTGTGTTGAGATATGTTGGGTGAATATTTTGTCTTCAACTAACTAATGACAACATGGGTATATCAAACATAACATAGGGAGATTTATGCCACAAAAAGGGTGGGTTTACCAAATTTGGATGAGGTAAATCTCTCCTCTCATCAAGGGGAGGTTCCCTATGAATATTTATGAGCTATGGGTATATATAGTTAAGCAAAAAATAATACTTGGGGTGGTATAATAGCATCCACCTCTCTTTTTTCAGAGGTGATGTCTAAGGAACAAGAGAGAGAAATCCTGTTCATTGGCCAACAACATTCCTCTTCTTTCAGGAATGGTATCTAGCGTAGAGCAAAAAATCACCTGTAGTAAGTAACAAAGTTAACAGAGAAACCTACGTAAGCACAAAGTCTTCCATTGTCTCCCTCATTGATTTAGAATATGCATAAGCGTAGAGTAAAATTAAGCACAAATTCTCACCTGAAACTACAAAAGATAAAAAGATCACAAAGATAAAAGTAGCTCAAAGTCTCTCTTTTATCTTTTAGAAACATCTTCAGATAATATCAACACACACACTTTGCTTATTAAATCAAACAGATAAGATATTATCAGGAAAGAGGACATAAGAACTATTTCCTAAATAACACATATTACTTCAACATAGAGTCTGAAATAAACTTGCTTCTCATTCATTTAACAAAATATGATTTACAAATTGAGCACAAAGTCTCAAGAAGTGTCTCAATTTCAACAGAGTTTTTGTTCTCAATTATCAAAGGACGTTTCTAAAAGATAGGAGAGAGACTTTGAGATACTTTTATCTTTGTGATCCTTTTAACCTTTATAGTTTTAGGTGAAGACTTTGCACTTCATTTCACTCTACAGTGACGCTTGTTCCTAATTGGTGAAGGAGGCTACGGAAGACTTTGTGCTTATGCAAGTTTCCTTGTGAACTTTGTTACACTTTAGGGGATTTCCTACTCTTGGCTGAATACCATTCCTAAAAGAAGAGGAAGGTTCTTAGCCGATGACCAAGATTTATTTCTCTTGTTCCTTGGACATCACCTTTGAAAAAAGAGAGGTGGATGTTGTTATACCACCCCAAGTATTATTTTTTGCTTAATTATATACACATATAGCATATAAATATTCATAGGGAACCTCCCCTTGATGAGAGGAGAGATTTACCTCATCTAGATCTAGTAAACCCACACTTTTCATGGTGTAAATATCCCTATGCTGTGGTTGATATACCCATTTTGTCCTCAGTTAGTTGATGACAAAATATTCACCCAACAATTTTTGGTGACTCCACTGGGGAAGAGCGCACAGTTTGAAGTCCTAAACTTCAAACTGAAGCAGATCTTACTCTTTTCCATTTTTTTTTAAAAATCTAGCAACTCCATGCTACACAAAAATCTAGAGATCTAAGGGTGTTTTTGAACCTGTGTTTGAGTTGGCACAATAGAGCAATTTTGATCTATTTCCTCCACCACCTTTCCTCTAATGATCTAGGAGACTTCTTCCTAACCTTATCAGGTCACCAACACAAGGTAGAGCTTTTTTTCCTACCATTAATAGTGCCCTGCCTATAAATACCCCACCAAGGTTTATTGTCCCACCATTTAATCATCTTAACATAATGGCTCAAGGCCCGTGGGACAATTCCTTTGGTCCTCTTAATTTGACCCCACCCTTGCATGAACTACCTCATAGTTCTAGGAAAAAATTTCCCAAGGTTTTTGGTGATGGGAAGGTTCATCCCAACGAGCATATTGCCGCTTTCTCCATAGCATGTGGCATAATCGGTGTGGAATTTAAAGATGTAGCGGTGAGACATTTTGTAGAAACTCTACAAGGCACTACCATAGATTGGTTTTACCACCTTCAAGCTCAAACTATAACTGACTAGAATATGCTAAAGTCCAAATTTGAAGCTATATTTAGACCTGCTAAAGATGCACACACCTTGTTAGTGCAACTAACATAGATGAAAAAATAATCCCAAGAACCCATGAGGGATTTCATAGCTAAATTCAACAAGTTAAGGAACCGGATTCTAATTGTCACTCAACCCATGCCAGGTAATCTTAAGTGCTTTTTTATTAACTCATAACTTCCTAAAGTAAGTTTCCTGTTGAGGCAAGCTGGCCCTATGGATCTCGTATTGGCTCAAAATTTGGCTACTGAGATTGAAGATGATCTTATCCTGGTAGGTAAGATTAGAAAAGACCCTAGTAAAAATAGATTCTCTTCATCTACTAAAAGCTCTTCTACAGGCACTATAGATCCTATGGTATAAAAATTAACAAATGAACTGATAGCTTTGAAGAGACAAATAACCCAAGGTACGTTTTCTCCCACCTATCGAGATATGCCCAAGAGAACATTCCAAAATCAGTAATATCAAGGCAATGCTACTCGAAACCAAGGGCAACCAAGTTGCCTGCCTCCACCTCTAGGGAAACTGGCCATTGAAGTAGCCCCTGCCAATTTAGCAGTTGGTTACCTAGAGGCTGAACACAACTTTTCACTCCAACCTCAGTGTGGCCAACAAGATGACGCTAATCTCTTCGATGAGCAGGAAGAAGAATTAGCT
This sequence comes from Torreya grandis, assembly GCA_037957365.1. Classification (NCBI taxonomy): domain Eukaryota; kingdom Viridiplantae; phylum Streptophyta; class Pinopsida; order Cupressales; family Taxaceae; genus Torreya; species Torreya grandis. The sequence continues at coordinate 1,837,840 of JARHVA010000067.1, read as the reverse complement.
AGCAACTCCAATATTGGTTTCTTGGATTACCAAGATGAAGCTGGAAGGAAAGGAGAAGGGTTGGATGGATCCTATGTTATTTTCACCAGATCTTAAAACCAATCAGCTCGACAGGCTAACAAAGGGAAAGAAGTAGAATAACCTTGATAAGTGGTCTCCATTACTAAACGAGGAACTCCACTGCCTCTTCAATCAAAAGATTAGGTAATTCACAAAAAAGTAAGTACCTCCAACTACCCCATACCTTCTACTTCTATTTCTTAGACTAGTGCCACACCCACTAAAGACTCAGATGATGGACCCTCTTCCTCTATCTCAAATTCTTTTCAATTATTTGATATAATTGATCATGCTAGGAAAACTAAGATTCAGATGATAGAGATTGAGTATTTAAGAGCCAATCCTAATAAATTTGATAGGTTGGCGAGATATGTGAAAAATAATGTCATCCCCACAGGACAAGATTCTTCAAAAGCCATTCATGATCCCCCCAAGGATAAAACCACCCAAAATAATCTTGTCATGACTCCTCTTATTACTCTCAAGAAAATATAACCTTTTTATGTTTCCCTGCTAATAAATGGTTACAAACTAAGTAATTGCATAATAGACTCTAGAGCCTCGAATAATGTCATGCCCACCAAGGTGGTAGATTCCCTTGTCCTAACTTTGATCAAAACTTTTGGGAGGTGTTTTTATATGGAAAAAAAGCAAGTTCCACTCCTTGGTCAGATAAAAGATGCCCAATTTGCTTTCCTAGCTTTTCTAGAAAAGAAGATAAAAATGATGGTTCTAGTGGCTGATGTTCCAGCCTCATATGGCATTCTGCTTGGATAGAACTTTTTCAAGGATGTTAGAGGGGAATTGAGCATGGACTTGTTAGAGGCAAGAATCCCTATGAAAGGTGTGATCTAGAGGTTGCTTCTTGAGAAAGAGGCAAAGTACGTGGTCACTCAAACGTTATCTCCTATGGCTCAAATTTTGTTTGAGTCCTCAGACAAGGGTAATTATTTTTTGATCACAAAAGAGGTTCATGAAGACCCTATTAAAGCCCTTGACAATGCCAACCAAAAAATTGGTTTAGATAAAATAATGACAAGTGGACTTGATAGTGCCAATTAATGGCAAGTGTCAAATGAGGACAATCAAATCAGGTGCTGGATGGAACCAGAAGAGCAACCAATTATGGTAGCTAACCATGTTGTTGTGCATCATGATCAGGAAAAGGAGCTCTTTTCCAAGAAAATAAAGATTCATGGTTTTTGGATCAAAAGACAAGTTTCATTGTGGGGTAAGAGGAGAAAACAAAAGGGAAGGCACAAGAAATTGGTTTCCTGGTGGAGAGTTCCATTCACACATCATCAATTGTGGGGAGAAAATGGCCTCTTGCTGGTTTATCAGGATAGAGCATCATTGTCATTGCCTCTAAAGGGGCAACATCTGAGGTACTTCAATTCTTGAAGTACCAAATAAATTCACCTATACATTTATATATTTGTATAGTCTTTTACTTTGTTTTGTTCATTTCATTTTCATTTTTGGAACCTTTCTTCTTGGATAGCATGACTCCGTAGCCCAATGGCACACTTCAAGGCACTGGAGATTATGGATTCTACTCCCTTCAATCAATTTTTTTAATAGAAGGAAGTTCCCCAACTGGAGCCAACTATTGTCCCCAAATAAGGCCACTCATTTTTGGGATAACTTATAGATTAAAATCCTATCTTCCCCTTTCAAAAGTTATTCTGAGCATTCAAGGTCAAAGGCTTCTGCAGGTGGTTTCAGTCAAAAGAATCAATTTTTCAACACTTAGTCATTTTTTAGGACTGTTTCAGTGCCTTGGTTCAAATAGAAATCTCCATTAGCAAACACCAGTAGCAGGTTCAATGGGTTCATGGTTCAATGGCTCTATTGAACCAAGCGGTTCAACACTTTATTTCACTTGGGTGGTTCATTCCCTTTGTTTCAACATCTTGGTTCAATAAAGAGGTTTAGCATTTTGGTTCAAAGACACGGTTCAAAGGCAACTTCAAATGTTTGGTTTAATGTCTTGGTTCAATGGAATGGTTCATCACCAAAGTTCAAAGAGGCGGTTCAATGCAAAAGGAAGCTTCCCAAAGGACAAGTCAAGGGCACTTAATCAATCAAAGTACCCTTTTAAAGGGTCATTTTCAAGGAAGCCAAAAGATAATTCTTTCAGATTTGTCTAAGGCATTTAAAATTGGTTCCCTAGACTTTTTTTTTGTGGGAATTTTCCCTAGGGAAAATTTTTGTGGGAGGAAGCGTAAGAAAAGCCCAGGGGAATATCCAAAGGGTCACCTGAAGAAGCCCAAAAGGATAAGTTCAATCTAGAAAAATACCAAATAGCAAAGCTGAAGTAATTGCCAAGGAAAGTGATGGGCCTGCAGACATCAAATTCATGGTAATGAAATAACTGTTGTTCTTTGAAAGCTTGAGTGTGGACCAAAATTCATTTGAAAGTCAAAACACCAAAGGGAAGAACCACTGAGAGAAGGAGCGTAAAGAGCCAGTAAAGCTGGGAATGTATCTTGATAACTCAAATTGTAGTAGGAAAAGGAAAAGTTGGAAAGGACAAAAGGTGGCCTCAGTCAAGGGAAGAACCAAGCCCAACTGAAGAGAAAATCCTATGAAAAAATGCCTGATTGAAAAAGACAAAGTGTAGCGGAATACGTCACAACTCAACAGAATGTGACAAGTGTTTACATCTTCTATGCAAGAGCGGAAATTTTTACCACCCTTGCATCCTTCATGCAAGAGTGTTAATTTTTTCCACCCTTACACGTTCGCATACTCCTTGACGTGCACATCTAGCAATTTTGGTTGCCTATGCACAAGAACTTCTTCAATATGCAAGGGCAGAAATTTTTGCCACCCATACATTCCTTCTCTCTTCTTCTCATGCACTTTTGTCATGTAAAAGTGAATGCAATTTTTTAATGTGTAATTACATGTAAAAAATCTAGAAAAATATCTCAAAGTCAAAGATGAGTCATCTTTGACTAGGATATTTTTGTATTTAAATATTTTCTAATTTTTTTTTAAGGTTTCTCCCTATATATAGAGGGGACCTCTTTTGTAATTGGATCTCTGATAATTGAGAGCAAAAACTCTACCAAAATTGAAACACTTCTTGAGACTTTGTGCTCAATTTGTAAATCATATTTTGTTGAATGAATGAGAAGCAGGTTTATTTTAGACTTTGTTTTGAAGTTATCTGTGTTATTTAGGAAATAGTTATTATGTCCTCTTTCTTGATAATCTCTTATTTGTTTGATTTAATAAGCAAAGTGTGTGTGTTGACATTATCTGAGGATGTTTCTAAAAGATAGAAGAGAGACTTTGAGCTACTTTTATCTTTGTGATCCTTTTATCCTTTGTAGTTTCAGGTGAAGACTTTGCGCTTCGTTTCACTCTATAGTGATGCTTGTTCCTAATCAGTGAAGGAGGCTACAGAAGACTTTTTTCTTATGCAAGTTTCCTTTTGAAATTTGTTACACTTTAGGGGATTTTCTACTCTTGGCTGAATACCATTCTTGAAAGAAGAGGAAGGTTCTTAGCCAACGACCAGGATTTCTTTCTCTTGTTCCTTGGACATCACCTTTGAAAAAAGAGAGGTGGATGTTGTTATACCACCCCAAGTATTATTTTTTGCTTAATTATATATACATATAGCATATAAATATTCATAGGGAACCCCCCCTTGATGAGAGGAGAGATTTACCTCATCTAGATCTGGTAAACCCACACTTTTTGTGGCATAAATCTCCCTGTGCTGTGGTTGATATACCCATTTTGTCCTTAGTTAGTTGACGACAAAATATTCACCCAACAAGATATACTTGGATAAAATCCCTTGAGATCAATATATTTACATGAAAACACATCAATAAAACTTGTACATAATTTAATTAAAGATTCTTTTTGTGGAGTGCATACCTTACCCAACTTTAAGTTCGTATTAGTTGCAATCTCCACATTGGCATAGTGTCCTTCCTTTGTTGACAAAGATAAATTTTCCTTTATCTACTCATAATCACCATTTAATATGTTAAAAAGAGTGAGAAATATATTATGTAAATTATTATTTTTTAGTTGCATAATATGATCACCATAGTGCTGCAAGAACTTTGATTGATTTCTTGAGGAAAACTCAGCCTCTTCTTGCAAGAACTTGACAATTTGATTTTTCATCTTCAAACACTTTTAAATTCTCATGGTTATCCAAAATATAAGGCCTTACAACCAATTTAATGTTTTATTTATTTTTTTCACTTTTTATATTAGATGGGATACTAAATTGTGCCCCAATGGCAACCAACCTATTTGCATATTTTCTTTCATCTCTTGGTATTACCTGAATGTTGAAAGCCTAAAAATCCTCAAGTAAGTACCATAAAATATGTTGATAATATCTAAATAATATTTTTTTACATATATTAAGACCTCTTACTTGGTGAAATACAAGTTCACTATCACCATAAAATTGCAAGGTGTTGCCTTTCAGCTTTCTAACCCACTGCAAACTGTGAACTAGTGCCTCATACTCTACAACATTATTTGAACAACCAAATTGAAACTTAATAGAATATAAATACATTTTATTTTTTGGATAAATCAAAATCATTTCATCTATATTACCATACTTAATCTTTGTTCCATCAAAGTATAACTGCCATAGACCATCACTAGAATCATCATCCTTCATCATGGCTGGAATTAGTGCATCATTATCATGGAGGCAATAAACACCAAGTCCCTCTTATTAAATTAGCTTATAAGGATCAAGATCATGAAATTTATATTCCCAATCATCAAGTAACAAATGTAAGATTCCATATAAAGGTGATTCAATTTCCACTCCACTAGTTTCCAACACCTCATCCAAGATGATACAGTTAGTGTTCACAACACTTGGCATATATATAGCTCTGAATAAAAACGTGATATGGTTTTAGAATGTATTTTAAAATTTGTACCATACCTATTTATAAACATAAAATATATAAAATTAGATGATAATTATCCTCCAATCTTTGAGGTGAAGTCCATTTATAGAAACAATGAAAAGTAGGGAGACAAGTCCACCACAATCACATCCTGTTGAATGGTAACATTGGGATAAGAATGTAGTTCTAAATTTAGATATTTGATGATGCCTACTATATTTTTTGGTGATCCATATATTTTAAATACTCTTTTAGTATTCGGTTCATAAACAAGACTAAGTTTATCTACAATTTGCTTAGGCATAACATTGCTCCTAACTCTACTATCCACCATACAGTTATGGACCAAAGTGTCACCAAATATAAAAGAGAGGTAGAAAGGATTTATATTTGATTTTACCTCATTTTTATCCACATTTACCATATTATTTACATGTTTTACTTGTTTCTTAGTTTGCTAGTCTAAATTAGTTAAGATAACACCTTCCTTCTCAACCAGTTTTGGAGACAACTTAGGAGCTATAAGCTCTTGAATGAGCATGTCATTTTGTCTTAGAATTTAGATATAATACCACATGCTAATTCCAATATTATAATTCTTAATTTTATCCAATATACTAAATTGAGATCCACTAACCTTTGGCTGCACACTCTAAACTAGTTTCTCAGAAACTAGAGGTACTTGATGAACCTTCACAACCTTGGTATTAACATTTTTCTATGTCATAGCAGCAATAATTTGATCTTTGGTACTCTTGGAAACAATAATAGTAGTACTTGAATATTTTATCAAATATTTATCTTCATCAATGGCTCTTCTTTTAGCTCTATTTACAGCTACACCATGATCACTTAAAGTGTTGGTCTTACGACATTGATTAAAAGTAACATGATCACCCATTTACCAATTCAGATTAATGACATTAGGCTACCCTTGAACTTGTTGAGTCTTTCCTTGGGATACCAAACTTGTATCTTGATATTGACTTACTTGAATAGAAAAATCTTCTTGTGTCATTTGTGGCAGAGTAATCTTATTTGACACTAAAGCTTGGTTTTAAAAATCATTGAGATTGGAGGGCTGTCAACCTAAATCCTACATCAAATTATGTTGAAGTGTTATGAAAACAATTGCCTTTAAATTGGAAGGTTCACTAGGATCAAGAGATGCATAGGGTTTAGCTTAAGTAATGGATCCTGATGGTTAGTAGGGTGGTATATTTTTTTAGACACCCTTGATAAGGAGCCTTTGATCTTTGAAGGGCTAATAGGTGGTCTATTTTTTTTGTTGATAAGGGATATTAGCCTAATATTTCTCTATCTTGAGTTTCACTATTTCATTTCCAAAACATTGTAACAAACCTTTCAACTCTCCAAGTTCACTAGTTTGACTAGAAGGTGTTACAACTTAGGCTTGAGTGGATGGAATAGGAGCTAAACATGGAATTTGAGGAACTTGAAGAACTGGTACATAATTTAATTCTAGAAATATAGGAATTGGAGGCCTTAGAGAAGCTTACCATCTTGTATAAATCTATTTTCTACTCTTATTGCTACCTCATAAGCATATAGTAAAGTAATTCCACCCATTGATTCTATCATCATACTAATATCATAGTTTAGGACTTTGAAATAGTAAAATAAGGCATATTCTAGAGTTGTTCTAATCAATATAGGTATTCTGGTCCACATCTTTTAGAATATTAGGTTAAAATCAGACATGAACTCATGAGGAACTCTCTTTATGGTAGTCATCTATTCAACTAAGGATAGGTGATCAGATTTATCCTCAAATTATCTGACTAACATTGCACCTAATTCATCCAAGGTATTAATGGAATTTAGTGGAAGGTTTATATACCACTACAGTGCTTTTCCTTTAAAAGAAGCAACAGGTAGTCTAATAATTAGATTATCTTGAACAATATTGTGAACTGAACAAAGGTTAGAAACATCATGAATGTGCTCAATAGGATTTGTTTGATATTCCATTTAGAATAATGGAATACTCTTAAGATCATATATAGTAATGTCATCAAAATGGGCCAAATTTAGTGGACTACCTTTATTGAATAGAACAAACACTTGGTTTTTGATGGCCATCTAGATAATGGGGATTGCATTACTTAGGAAAATAGTATAACTAGGAGATGAATATTTATTTTTATTAAATGGTTTTATCCTACTAAATATTTCTCTTTTATATGAATTAGAAGGTAACTCAATTAATTCAAGAGGAATACCTTTACTAGCTAACATTTTGGTAACATTTGGCATGAGAGTATTGCCTAGGTGATGATATAAACTTTGTAACTTAAAGAATATTTAGATTTTAATGATGATGGATGTCTCCCTCTACTATAAATACTTCTTCTTGGCTCCAAAATTTAGCTATGCCAAGGAAAATGGGTCCCATTAAGCATGCCAAAAACTATTGTAGCATAAATTTGTACCCTTTGAGGGAGTTCATCAAGCTCTCTCTAACTAAGATATAAAATAGAAACAACCTTAGGATGTGGGTATCTTATAATGAGGTTGAACCTCTGGATAATGATGGATTCCTGTTGGTGGATCACCTAAACTGATGTTTCTATTTGGAAAAAGGAGATAAATTGATAATAATCCATGAAGATGTGTAAAAAAGGTGATGCACCAGTGTTTTTAACACTTATAATTGCACATGACACACTATCAAACACTTTCAAGACTAAAAATATCACTTTACTCACTTTTTGATTAGATTTCACATAAGTATTTCACAAAAAGGCCCAAACTAGCTATCAATCTAGCATGGGAGGGTAGATTTCGTGACTTTTTCCACTTCTAAAACAATCAACAAAATATTATGGCACTTAGAATTACTTGTGAAATCTAGATACACTTCATGAAGGTGAGAAAACTCAGACAGAGGCAAAATAAATTAGACATTTAATTGACCACATCAATGAATTCATAGAACACACTTTAATTCTACTTATGAATAGAGGAAATCAATTTTTTATTGCATCAAATAGGTGTTGGATTATAAAAATTGGCATATCTTGGACATGCCAAAAGCATAAGAGTCTCTTTATTAGGAGAGAAATGGGAGATATATAAGAAAAGGGCAAGAGAGAGAGGGAAGTGAGGAAATAGAAATCAATAAATGAGGCCCAACCAATTTTTGATTGATTAGTATTAATCATGACTCATTTATTGATTCACCATGTTATGTTATTTACATTATCAAACAGTCACTTGAATGCATTCACTAGTATGCCTTCTAACATTCCTTTTGTAGTCACAACCTTGACATTACTCTAAACCCTGAACATAGGTCAACTATAGATGAAAAACAATCCCCTTATTGGTTTTAATTTAGCTATAATTTTAGTGAATATCCATAGGTTACTTAGTCTTTTAATCATGAAAAATATGTAAAACTTACAACTAAGATAGACTTCATATCTTGATTGAACAGACCTTTGCATAAAACTAAGATTTAATGGTAGCATACAAATCTACAGGGTTTGCTCTGGTAACTCAGATCATAGTTGGATCTCACATTTATACATTTATATTCTTGGGTGGAAAAATCTTTCAATCTAATGTGGCCACCCTTGTGTCATATTCTTTCCATGCTATTTATTTCATTTTAAAACTTGACTATTGTCACCTCAGACATATGTCCTCATTTTGTGCCCCCTAGAACTCGATAAAATTTCCTACATCATTTGGAATCTCTTAGATTTAGCCTTCATTATGAGTTGTTAATCTTTGATTTGTATCTAAGTTCATGACACTTGGAAGCCTCACATACCTCTTATGGACCCTATTATCAGTCTCTATCTAGTTAACACACTTATGCCACATGATGGCCTTGCATACAATCTAGGCTCATTGACCTTTCAACCTTGATCCACACTATCGATCTACTTTTACATGGTTGAACATGTGCCACTGATTTGTTTGGGATTCACCATGATTGAGACACTTAACACCATCATGTTCATTCTCAATATCCTCTCATCTTTTGACCTCATGCTCATTTTTTATCTTTAACTATAGGATTGAATGCACACCATAGTTCTGCATTGACTTATTGACCTCACTATAAATGACATGCCATTGATCTGATAATATGATCGAGCGAGGATTTAACATCTGGTAGCATTATAAATACTTCTCTTTTTGAATCCAAATGGCTATTTCTTGTGGCTTTAATTTGATGTTTCCCCACATGTCCCACACTATTAGATCATTTTTGAAGGCTTATATCTTGAGATAGAAAGTGTAAAAAGACATCAAACTTGTAAGGGATATTCTTGGCATGAAATACATCACTTATATACAATCCTTTAACTTTGGTTAATTTCCCAAGTACACTTATTAAATGTACAACCAAACTAACCTATTCATTCCTACATGCCATGCTAAGATATTCTAGTTCCCAATAATCACATTAAGGAATTTTCAAGACCAAATCATTGACTCACAAGATAAATTGGCATCATATGCAAAGTTTCAAATGGTAGGGGTGACAATTTAACCTGTGAGGTCAAAATTGTTAATAGTTCCTCCTATGTATCAAATTCATAGGAATCAACAATAGGATCCCATCTAAACCCATCAAGTTTTATTGAATACTCAACATAATATTACTCCATTAAAACCTTAATTACATCCAAATCAAAACTACACTCAAGAAAAATTGCCATATAACCAACAACAAATTCGTTATCAGCAATACAACTCTACATAAAGGATGAATATTATTGATAGAACTAGCCACATTTAAACTCTTTAATATTTTATTATGCTTATTTATCTGGGTCAAATTACTATGTCTTAGACTACCCAACAAAATCCACCCGCTTCCTTTTATTCTATTCTTGACTTCTAAGATTTACAAGAGGTCAAAGATACAATTTATGCCATTAACCAAAAAATCAAAGTAAGAATTTCAAATTAGATTATATATGTAATTATCCTTTCGACATGAGCTATCTCCAAATACTTCTTTTTCATCACATTAAAATGCCTAAATTTGAAAAATATAAAGGAAAAGGTGACCCTAAAAAATATCTAAAATAATTCTTTGTATCCTATCAAGAATTGGTGTATACCTATTATACCTAATTCAAATGTTCCCTCGTAGCTTGATGGGACACACTCTATAATGGTTTCTTGGTTTACCAAGAATTATTCAAGTAACTTTGATGATTTGTCAAAAAAAAGTTTACAACAGTTCTCCTTCAATGTAGAACACAAGATGACCATAGTGGACTTATTCCAAACTAAACAAAGAGAAGGATAATCCTATGCCAATTACTTGTAATGGTGGTGCTCTTTAGTGAGTTGAATTCAACACAATCTCCTCAATAAATAATTTGTTGCGATGTTTAATACAAATCTAAGGTTTGATGTTTATCATAATGTTAAATTAGTTTGTGTTAATAAATTTCAAGAAGTTATCACTAAGGGGATATAAATTGAACAATATCTTATTGATAAAGGTATAATTAAGCTTTATTTTTAGAATCAAAACTAGAGCAAGGATCCAACATAAGTTCCCATGGAAGTGCAAGAAAATAAGTATAAAAAATTAGATCCATTTAATAGAATCAATAATATTGTAGGAGATGGGTGACTTAATCATGCCATGTACAAATAGTGCAATGATCGCCTATTCAACCAAACTCACCTACTCAACCTCTATCTTTGCAAAGGATACCTCCAAAAAGGGGCCATTATAGTAAAAAAATATTTTATAAATCTTGGTGAACCCATTGAAATGGTCCTTCAAAATCTACTTTCCACCAATATGATCATTTGGTTGGTACCAATACCATTTCATGAAAACTAACCAAAGCCAGATTGGTAAAATGAGTACTTTTTTTACTATCATTAGGGAAAAGGCCATTCTATTCATAGATGTGTGCAACTACATCACATTATTCAAGATTAACTTGAAAGTGTAGAAATAACATTAGTTAATGTTGCCATAATGTCTAATAAATAATTGGGTATCTATCAGAACCCTTTTTCACTATACAATGCTAATAATCAGAATAAACCCCCTCCAAATCAACATTAGAGGAAATAAAAACAAGAGCAAAACTAGAATCAAGGTCAAGATTCCCATTCTAACCAAGTTGATTAAAAAAATGTCCCTTATGAATATAATGTTGTAGGTCACATCATGAGCAATACATTGCCACCATTAAGATCAATCCTAAGTTGAATCCTAATAATATTCTTATAACTTTTCTATCCATTCTAGGACCTCCACCTTCATATGTGATAATCCTCATTTAGTTTTTAATGGCCAAAATGCCAATAAAGAACAAATAGTTACTATACCAAGATATTATTCCCCTTCTAATTATAGTAACCCACCACTAACTTGAGATTGTGCAATTGTAACTTGACACTCAAAGGTTACCTTTCTAGATCCTCATTGTCCTGCCTCCAAAAATCCCATTCAAGGTCATCCACCTCAAAATATCAATACTATTTCTCATGTGCATGAAAAACCTTATGATATTGTGAAACAATTGTTAGAAACTCTAGTGCAAATTTCTATCTTAGATATTTTGCATACATTAGATATCCACAAAAACATATTGAGTGAGATTTTAAGCCAATCCAAAGTTCTAAGTGACATTGCACCAAAAAAATTTCAAACTCTTATGAGTCATCTAGATTCATGCCAATAAATCACTTTTTATCAAATATACATGTCATCCCTTAGACCTTTGCATAATAATATGCTTTACATAGAAGTAATTATTTCTAGGCACAAGGTCAAAAGAGACCTCACAAACAATGGTTTAAGGTTTAAAATTATATCTTTGAATATATTCAAGCATTTGGGATACACATTAGCTGATATACAAACATATATGATTACTATTAAATCTTATGATAATGAGGAAATAAAATCTCAAGGAACTATTTACTTACCTATCATCATTGGGCCTCTAACCCATGATACTTATGACACATTCTTGATCTATAATTATCATAAAATTTTATCTTTGGGTGGCCATGGATACTTAGAGTGCATGTTATGCCTTCCACCATTCATTAGTGCATTAAATTTCCTCATTATGAACTAGAAGTAACCATACCTAGTGACCTGCAACCATATCAATTCTACAAACATTTGAAAGCAAAATATGATAGCTATAACTATCACTCTGGCATAGAGCATGTTCCTAAAAAAGGACAAAAAAGTAGGTTTTGAACCACCAAAATACAATTATGTGGATGCAAGAACACTCACCTCCACTTCAACTAACCACCTATAAAAATATCCAATCACTTCATTTTTCAAGACAATGGACTTATGAAATATAAAATTGGCAATGTGTTTCATATAGATAAATTTCCTAATACATCTAAAGCATATTGCAAGCCTAAAAATCAAACTCTAAAAATGGAATGGTGTAAGAAGGAAAATTATCCTTAGATGAGACCATTTTTTTTTACTAAGACCACTTTCTAGGATAAAAAAGAGATCATAGCTGAAGATGATTTATGGCTATGTAATGATGATTTTTTTACCTATTACCAAAATTCAAACTATCTTATCCCAAACTAGATAATGGATCATAAAGCTTACAAGGGTAAAGGTCTGGGGTCAAAGTAACATTGATTTATTGAGATAATATCAATCATTAAACATAAAGAACTTGAGGTATTACATATAAATTCCCTGTGCATGACCCCATCAATCTTGAGAGTGTTTCTAATTTATCGACTAAAATGGATAATGTGCATAGTGACATAGAGTCCTACTATAACATCTATGATTAGTTATCTGATACCAATCTATTTGACCTAAATTCCATTTGTACCTTTTCCACTATGTTATATTATCCTCCTATTTTCCTTCATCATCCTTAACTAATCAATTGGGACCAACAAGAATCTTACATACCCTTGATGATTTTTATAATGATAAGACAATATACAAATTCATGGGCTTAAGAGATAATGTGCCATTTGGTGATCATAAATAGGGATTTTCCATTACACTAGACCTTACTACCTATTTTGGAGAGTAGGTGAACTTCCTCAATCATAAACAAAAACAAGAATAAAATCAAGCATTAAGGTCCCAAAGTGAAAATCTCTTCTTGACACTTTTGAACCAAGGTAAAAGTAAAGATAAAGACAAGTCCCATGGTGAAAACCTATTTTAGGTGCTATTTTATGGGGAAGTTTACCCTCTCCCAAATGAAGCACATGCCTCTTCTATTTCAATAACCTCATGTAATTCTAAAATCAATTCATAACAACAACAAACATTTGATCAACTAGTTCAAGATTGTCCACATGCCTTTGTCGAATGGCCTTTGTTAGATATTTGGGATTAACACTCTTCTTACTTAGGTGAACTCAATAAGCTAGTCAACCCACTAGACAAAGATGAAGACTACTATACCACTTTGTCAACTATTTTAGAATATGGTTCCATACTACTCATGGAAGACACCATTAAATTTAATATTGGAACACTTGATCCAAATAGATCAAACGTAGATCATTATTTATTAAATAGGAACATGAATTCATTATTTCCCTCCTTAAAGAGTTTGTTGATATATTTACATGATGTTATTTAGATATTTTAGGCTTAGACCCTACATCTATTTTGTATCACCTTGTTGTATATCTTGATGCCAAGCCAATCAAACAAAAGTTGATGAAAATGCACCCTCACATAGCCATTATTATGAAAAAAGAATTGTGAAAACTGTTTGAGGCAGAATTCATTCATACTATTATTTATTTTGAGAGGATATCTAATATAGTCTCGGTCAATAAGAAGCCTCAAGGAATCATATTATGTACGAAATTTAGAGATATAAATAAATTAATGTTTTAAGGATAATTTTCCTTTGCTAAATATTTATATGATTGTATATTACATGGCTAGGTATGAGATGTTATCTCTCATAGATGGTTTCTTGAGAGGTAACCAATTTAAAATTACACCATAAAACTAACATAAGACAACATTCAGCAGTCATTGGAGAATGTTTTGTCATCAAGTGATGCCATTCAACGTCAAGAATGTTCGTGTGACATATCCATGATTGTCATTTTTGATGACATGATGCATGGCATTATTGAAAACTACATGGACAATATATTGGGAAAATCTAAGACCAGATCAGGACATCTAGTTGTATTATGAAGAATATTTAAAAGGATTCATGAATACAAGGTCAAGATTAACCCTAAAAATTTCATCTTTGTCATTACTTGAGGTAAATATCTAGGTTTCATTATCTTTTACTAAGGCATTAAATTCAATCCAACCAAGGTTAAGGCCATTACAAAAATGCTTCCAACTTCAAATCTCAAATAGTTGTGTAGCTTGTAGGGAAAAAATCAATCTATTAGAGTATTTATTTCTCATTTGTAGACAAATTCCTTCCCTTCACTCATATTATAAATAAAGGCATCACCTTCTCATGGAATCTAGATTATCAAAAATCCTTCAAATATATACAAGAATATATGGCCAACCCACTAGTTCTAGCTCTACCTACACCTGAAGGTCATTGTTTCTTTATATATCATTAACCAACTATGCCTTGGGGGCACTCCTAACATAACACAATGATTAGGGAAAAATTAGAAGTGTACTATCTTATCCACACATTTGTTGCATATGAACATAATTATATCTCATTTTAAAAAGCATGTTTAGCCATGGTGTTTGAAACCAAAAAATTATGCCATTATATACTAAACAAAAGACCAATGTCATCACCAAAGTAGACCCGCTCAAATAATTAATTTCTAAGGTAGCATTGACTGGTCATATGTCTAAGTGGATCATGTTATTGAGTGAATTTAAAATTGAATATGTTCATCATAAGGACATTAAGGGGCATGCACTTATAAATTAGCTTACTGAAGCACCCTTGTTAGATGCCAAGCCACTTATCTTTAATTTTACTAATGATTCAATTATGACTCTTGATAACACTTCTTGTGTGGCTCAACATTGGAGCCTTTATTTTGAAAGTTCCTATACTTCTCATAGAATAGGATCTAGTATTCTCTTAATTACACCATAGGGGGATCTCATTCCCAAGGCATTTCATATTTATTTCACTTGTACCAGTAATATTATAGATAATTTTCATGTTCATAGAGATTATAAATTAATTATCAACTAGGTGATAGAGTAGTACCAAACCAAAGATGGCAAACTCATTCCATACAAGAAAATGGTGTATAATCTGAAACAAAATTTTGATCATAATTAATTTGAATATATTTTAAAATATTGTAATAGAGATATCAATGAAATGACAAAAATTGGTTCCCTCATATCAATTTAAGATCATGTTATTGATTACTAGTTTCTTATGAACAAATATTTTATAACTGGCTCATGAACATTCATAATCTAAATTGGTATGTGAAAATGGTAATCCTAGCTCTCCTTGGTACTCTAACATATATACCTACCTACATGAGAATATTATTCCTTCCAATATTTATTATAAAAATTAAAAATCCTTCATCCATTCTAGTTCTCGTTAAACCATTCCCACTTACACTCTTTACTATAGTTGATATGATGGAACTCTACTTCATTATTTAGCTTTGGTAGAGTCTAGATTAGTGTTTAAATAAGTACACAAAGGTATTTATGGGGACAACACTAGTGGCATGGCCCTTTCTAATAAACTCTTGTGTAAAGATTATTACTAGCCCATTATGGAAAATGATGCATGTGCATATGTAAAAAATATGTGTCTTGTCAAAATCATGACAATCTCATCATGTGCTAGATCTATTGATTTAGTTGCTCACTAAGCCATGGCCATTTTTCACATGGGGACTAGATATTATAGGGAAAATCAATCCAACTTCATTAGATGACCATTAACATATCCTTACTACAACTGAGTACTTTACTAAGTGGGTTGGATCCATTCCCTCACTTATGTAATAGGTAAGCAAGTATCTAAGTTCATCCTCAATCACCTCATTTTCCAATTTGGGATTCCCTATGATCTCATTTTTTATAATGGTGGCTCCTTAAAAAATAAGGATGTGAAAGCTATAAATGCTAATAGAAAATTACACAATTCTTTTCCTCCACCTATTTTCCTTAAAGTAATGGTTAGGCATAAACATCCAATAAAACCTTCATCCAAATTCTAAAGAAGATTATTACTACTTTTGGCCATGATTATCATCTGTAATTATTTCACACATTTTTGGAATATTGTACAAATATCTACACCCCTATAGTATCCATTATGTATTCCATTATTTATGTTATGGATGTTATTATCCTTATCGAGATCAAGTTACCCTTGATATACATTTCACTAAAGAACATTATTAATGACAAAGAATATAGAGTTTCTCAGCTGTAGGAGGTAGACCTACTTGATGAAAAGAGGGTAGCTAATTTAACAAATATCTTGGATTATTAGAATAGGTTTTGATGTAGCAATAACAAACATATCAAGATTAAAAAATCTAAGCTTGGAGACCTAGTTCTAAAGGAAAATCAAAATAATATGAATGTCACCTATGAAAAGAAGGGTAAATTTTAAGATAATTGGTTGGGTCCATTCATCACCAAAATACATTATATATCTAAATCATATATATTGGCCACACCAGATGGATAAGATATGGATTATCCCATAAATATTATACATCTCAATAATGTTTACACTTGACTTGCTTGAAAATGGTTTATGAGGACCCCTACTTGGGGGCATGAACTGAAACCACTTTACTTTCATCCCAGTTTCTAATTTAGTCAATTCATGTTTGTTCTTAGTCACTTACTGTATTACCATTATTTTGTCTTCATTCTAATTTAATAGTGTAATAGATGATTCTAGGTGCTAGATTCAAAGAAAGTTTCCAATAGAATATTTAGATTTGGTCACCATCAACACATCCAGGACCACCGATAACTCAAAGTAACTTATGCATGATTCACCTAAATGATATACTTAAGAATCTACATATTTTATCTATTAATTAATTAAATAATATAACATTTATTTGTGCCATTCATATAGCATTCATAATTTTTCATAGTATTTTTCACTAGGGTTGAACTACATTATCCTGAGGTCTATTTGGACTATGTATCCAACTCTTAGTTTATGAGGTCAGCTCAGTCACCCCTTTTTCATGCTCTTTATAGTTTTTGAGAAACCTATGTTAATTTATCATTATTTTATGAGTAACTTAATCCACACTCTCACCATTTTATGATCAACCTAAACCATGTTATCGATGTTTGATGAATTAACCCATTCTGCATCTTGTAATCCTCCATTTAGTTGAGATGGAAAAAATCCTAAAAAATTGAAAATCTAAAAAGTAACCTAAAAACCAAAAAATGTATTTTTTTTTTTTTAATTTCCATGAGAGATATTAAGATTCAAAATTTATGATTACTTTGTCATCATGTTCTCCAGTGGCTTTACATTTGTTCTAGGTGGTGTGATTTATTACATTTTCTAGGTGGGAACCTCTTATCCCACCATGACCATTTACATTTGCCATTAATATTTCCCAATCATGTTCCCTCCTATCTCTAGGATAACTACATAAGTATGAGGTTTGTATGGACTATTTAGGTATTACTTAGATGCATGGGGCATCTCAGGTCAATTCAGCCAATATTATTAATCATTCATTATTACCATTTGTATTAAAATGCTCTTGTAATTTTTTTGATTTTGTCATTCCTATTTCCTCTAAAATAAAATCTCTTCTTTTTCATCACTTTTATTCTATCCCATATGCCTAGGATAACTAAATTTGGCCTAAATTACTTAATAATATGTAGGTAATGCCCACACGCAATGGGGAATTTGGAGTCAGCTCAGCCACCCCTTTCTTCTTATTCTATTTCCCCCTTCCATATTGACATGTTAGTTGACCAAGTACCCAAGAGAAAATGCCTTCCATTCAAACACACACAAATTATTCACATAAACCACTTATGGTGTGTTTGTTTGATTTTTCATCATGCTTATATTCAGTTATTCTTGATGTGTCTCTTTGAGGAATTGGATGATTTCTATTGCTTTATTTCAGTTTGTGTTTGCTTGTTTCTTTATGTTGTTTGATTGTTTCACTTATTTTGTTGTTACCTCAATTTAGTCCATTGAGTTGGTAGGTTAAACATCATGGTGATTCCTATCACACTATTTTACTTGAGTCCATCCATTGACCTTTGTTATAATTACCATCATGGTTTATATCACTGGTACATAGTTTTTAATTGTCTTATGGATCAAGGGTTGCTCTTTATGAACATTATGGCCTAGTCATCATGGCATTTATATCATGGTACATACCATTTTTGTGCCGTATCAAAAAACAAGATGTTGGAAGTCTAATCGATGATGCCAAAATAGGAACTCTCCTTATCTACTATCCCCCAAAATTTCATCAAGTACCTACTCATCATTTATTAGAGCGAAAATACACCCTACTTGTTGAGAAGTGTTGTCATTGATGTCAAGGTTGATATTATTGATTTAAATACTCAAGGTGAATCTAATAAGGATGCATGGTGAGTGGTATTTTAGGTTTATTCCAAGGTGAGCATTGAATCATGGTCAAAGTGAGTATTGAATCATGGTCAAAGTGAACATTCAAGCATGGTCATAAGGCTCTAGGTTTGTATGAGGTCATGAGAGAATGTTGATCAAAAAGACATTGTTGTAGTAGTGTGAGAGTGTTTTTATAAAGAGTTTTATTATTTGATATCATTGAGGTAAGCATATTTGAGTACTAGTTATTAAGTACAAGGTGTCTTGAGAAGCCTAGTCATAGAAAGAATAATCATATCATGAGCATGTGCATGGTGATCATGAAGATGTATGTGCAGAGGTATGTGTAGAGATATGAAATCATTTAAATAGAATTTAAGGCATGTGAGAAAGGTGTAAATTAATTAAGGAGAGTTTTAAGGTGAGCCTATAGGGGAAATACATTTAGTCCAAGTTTGTAATTAGACTAGTCCTAGACCCTACTTGATCTAATGAGATATCATGATCTATTATCAAAGCATGTGAAGGACGTATGGAATGAGAGAAGTTTTATGGAATGAGATTAAAATTTTGAGCATGACACTAACATGTTGAGAACATGAAAATAGGCATGAAGGAGAGTTTAAGGCCTAGTAATGTATGGATATTATGGTGTAGAGAGAGAGAGAGAGAGAGAGAGAGAGAGAGAGAGAGAGAGAGAGAGAGAGAGAGAGAGAGAGAGAGAGTAATCTTAATAGGGTATAAAGTTTAGTCTATAAGGAAATTATGAGTAGGTGAGCATTGAAAAATCTGATTCATGTTATTTTAAGCTATTCATGTAGTTTGAGGTCAAATTTTGAAGTATAAGGCATGAAAATATGTTCTAATGTCCCTTGAGTGCATAGAATGAAGGATTACTACCATAGAAGGTTTTTCTTATGATCATTAGGTTATAAAACCTCTTCATGTGAACCTAATATATTCATGGTATATGGGGAAGGGTAATATCTCAAAGTTTTAGGCACTTATTTTTGGATTAAGGGGCTCTGATTTATGAATGATTGTTAAGAATGGAAACATGTTTAAACCCTCTTAGAACCCTAATAAGGACCTAAATGTTGAATATTTTTATCAAACATTCCCAAATTTTATTTTTACTATTAGGTAATCTATTATAAGTTGTATTTAACTCTCCCATGCACCTCTCAATGGGATTGATTTGTCATGTGTGTGAGTAGACCGTATAATAAAGTGTTAATTTATTAGAGATTTGATGTTGCATTCATAGTTGACCAAGTCAAAGTATGAAAATAGATGAAGGATGAATGTTAAGACTCATGTTTCATTTCGATTAATATTTATTTACATTTTATATACCTTATATGTGCTAAACTATCTATTCAATTTAGCCAATCACTAATAAACCTAATGGTGTAAATAATGAAAAACCAAGGCAACAGTGAGAAGATGGTTAGGAATGTGTTTTAATGATATAATCATGAAAACAATTACACACACACACACACACACACACACACACACACACACACACACACACACAGGAATTATAAGACATGTTCATGTTTGGTAAGATCTATGGAGGCTAGTGAATATAGTGATGAAGTTGATCACAAGTTGACCTGTCTGGTTTAGATGAGACAGTGAGATATAAGGTCATGAGATTGGTATGCAAGACCAATATTTAATTTTATCATATTATTATATATAATAATGGTATAATGATGTCATAAGATCATATAAATTCATTATAATTCATTGAATATGTATAAATAGGTATTGGAATTCTAACTCACCATGATTAGTCTTTGAGGAAAACTATCAGTTTTGAGTAAGTGAGTTGTAGAGGTGTTTTTGAGGCTCTATGCTCTAATTTTAAGTGTGTAATGAATATGGTGATGTTTTTCATGAATTTAAATTTCTATTAATTCTTTTTAAAATCATGTAAATTATTTAAAGTGGTTGAAATGTTAAAGCTAAAATGACTTGTCTATTTTTGGTTTGACTGTGTGTAGTGAGGCCAAAATATTGGTTTACAAAACCAATATTTGACATTAAAAATTATGATATTTATAGTTTAGAGTATTATATATATGGGATATTTTAAAAGTGTTATTGGTCATAATAAGTTCTATTTTATCTGTTTAATATCAAGTTGTTCATGACTCATTTTTAGAGTATTCTGGCAGTTCTTTGTGGGCTATTTGTATAGAAGTGTTTTAGTTATTTTCCCCTAAGTTGTGATGTCTAAATCACATGGAGATGTTTTTTAGTTTATTTATTTTATTTTAATATTATTTAACTCCATTATTTTGTGTCTAAATAATATTTTATCTTTATTTTTTCAAGACATACCTTTTTGTGTGTGTGAAGGCCTAATGTAAATAGTACTAATGGTGTGCTTCAAATGGTGGTTGGAGCTAAAAATTGTCATGGACATAAGAGGATATTATTATGTGTATATTTGAGTGGTATATTAATTTGTCCTTAAATTTTTGTAGTTTTAAATTATTTTAAGGATATCAAAGGGTAACGTGTATTAATGAAGGCCTAATTAAATTAGGTTTCCTTAAGGCCTAAAAGAGGTTTTTGTGTTTTAAGTTTTAGAAATCCTATTTTAATGATTTATTAATGTATTAAATGTGTTATAAGACATATTTTAAGGGAAATATATGTATTTAAGTGTGTATTTATTACCAATATGTCTGTGATATAGAGGATTGCATAAGAACAAGGCCTATTAGGCCTAATTAGATAGTTAGAGAATTGGAGAGTGTATGTGAATGAAATATAATATTATTGAGAATAAATAGGTATTATAGAACATAATAGGAATCTATATATATATATATATATATATATATAATATATATATATATATAATGAATATATAATATGGATAATTTATTTGAATATCAATGGCATATGACCTAATCTATCTTGAAGAGACCTAGTTGAGCAAAGAAGCCTATAAGGCAATTTGAAAGGGATAGAAGAGTGAGAAGAGATAAAGAAGGTTATAATAATATATTATGTGAGAAAAAAGATTTTTTTATGTGGCTTATTTGGGTTTGATTCATCTATGGGGTTGGTATTTCCTTTCAAGTTGGTGTTTGATAAAGCCTAGCTAGGTTGGTGCTTAGCTATTTGGGGTTGGTGTTCCATGTGGAGTTGGTGTTTCACCAAATTTTGATATTTTGACTTATATTAATATATTAAATTTAAAATTATCAATGGGGTTTTTCCCCTTGAGGGTTTTCCACATATATGATGTGTTTTCTTGTGTAATCTTGTTTCATGCTTGTATGGTTGATTGTTTATGCATTACTTGATCTATATGTTGATGTGATGGTTCATGTTTATTAAGGATGAATTGAAATAATGTCTTAAGAGATTGATTCACCCTCACTATTATTAATTGTGTTTCCAATAAATGGTATCAGAGTAAGTCCTTTGAAGTAGGCCTAACAACCTAAAGGAGATCCTAAAAAAAGGGATGGCTAGTCAGCAAGCTCAAGGTACTTTCTCTACTAGTAAGGATTTTTTATTCAATGGGAATAATTATTCCTTTTGTAAAATTATAATGAGGACATATATAATTTCAATGGTCCATGACATATGTAAACCATTTTTGGATGGATACACTCCACCTCCTACACTACCAACTATTGTAGTAGGCAAGAAGGAAAGTGAGATAAATTTTAAGGTAACGAATGTCATTCTATGTGGCCTATCAGAGGTAGAGTTGGTGAAGGTGATGAAATATGAGTCATCCAAGGTAATATGAGATAAATTAAAGATTATATATGAAGGATACACCAAAGTGAATATGGATAAATTGTAGACTCATAAAAAGTAGTTTGAAAGTCTAAGTATGAAGTAAGATGAGTACATTGCATCTTACATGTTAATGGTTTATGAAGTTGTCAATTTCATTAGAGGATTAGGAGAATAAGCTAAATAGTCTATATTTAATCAAAAGGTATTGAGACCACTAACTCTTATGTTTGATTATAAGGTGTCTATAATAGAAGGGATCAAAGATTTGGACAAGCTAGAGATGGATGGGCCTCATGGCATCTTGACTTCCTATGAGATGTAAAATAATGAAGAAAGACCTTCCAAAAAGGAAGAAAAATTAAAATTTGAGAAGAATTCAAAACCCAAGAAGGTCAAGGATGAGGTATGTTCAAATGTTTATGATGATAAACTAATAGCCATGCTTTCTAGGAAATTAAGGTTTGGATCTAGAAGTACAAGGGTAAGTTTCCTTTCAAATGTTTTAATTGTGGTAAAATTGGTCACTTTGAATCTAGGTGTCTTAAAAAGGATAATATTGAGCATGATGAATATCATGGTGATGATAATAAGGCCTATAATCCTAACAAATGCAAAAAATATTTTAGAAAGTATGAAGGTATAAAGGGTCATTCAAGCATTAAATAAGTTTATATTCCAAAGAAGATAATAACTCATTTTATGTAAATGACAAAAGTACATATGATATTGATGATGACAATAATGAACATGAACATGACAACTATGAAACCTTATTCATGGATATATAAATACACAATGAGGGTTGCTCAAAAGGGAAAAGCCTTATAGATGATGAAGAATCAGATGAAGAAGAAGTTGAAGTAAACCTTGAGGAAAAATTATTTGTTGGAGAGTTATAAATTATGTCATGTTGATGTCATGGAAGTGTCCAAGTGAGTGGATGACAAAGTGTGTAATGTGCTTACTCTTGTATGCTTGAAGGAGGCTTGGTTGATCTTCTTTTTTGGTATGGTAGAGATGATTAGGGATGAGTATAAAGTATTGATCACATGAAATGGTTTATACTAGTGGTCAAATATGATTAGAGAGCTTGTGTGCATGATTGGAATTCACCCGATTCATCATTTTTCTCATCTAGACATTTTAGGTCCAATGGCAGAAAATCTAAGTAACTAGTTTAATGATGTCATAATTGCCACATGTGGATGAGTCAGGGGGAATTTTTCATATGGTTGTGATCACATTAGTCCCATGAAATTATGCACTAAATATTAGGTCATGCGATAAACTTAAATCAAAGATATGTGGGTACAAAGCTGGGTTCTCAAGAATTTTGATAGTGTTTTCTATGTTCAAATAGTGCTGAGTAATCATGTTGATGACATCAACATTCCCATGCATAAAGGTGTCACAAAGAAATGGTCACATAGTTTTTCAAATTATTGTGCCTACTTTTTATGTGATAAATTTTAGGTCATATGATGAAGAATGATAAAAGATATGAAATTGCAAAGTTGGGCTCTTAGGTAGTTTGACATGTGGCAAGAAAAGTTGAGTAGGAATTTTGATGTAGTCATATTTTATGTGTGTGGTAGTTTCAAGAGAATTTGATCATATGGGATTTTTTAGTTTTATTTTCACTAAATGTTAGGTCATGCGATGAAGTGCATCAAAATATATGCATGTGCAAAGTTGGCCTTTCTAGATAGTTATTGACATAGTTGGCTCTGTGAGAGAAAACATTAAGTGAGTAGATTAATGAATTTATATCTTGCATGTGTAAGGTTTCAAAACTAGATTGGTATATGGTTGTATTATCCTCTGTGAGGATATCATATGATCTAAATTTTAGATCATGTGTCTAAGCGTAGAAAATGTTAATGAGGTCCAAAGCTGGCCTTCCAAGTAGATTGCAATGGTTACCATACTTAGTTAATTTTTTAAGAGATAATGATCAAGATGAAATGAAGATATAATGGTGTGTGTTGAGTGAGATGGTAAGAAGTGCATGATATTTAATATTAAAAGTTCTCAGAAGGCATGTGAGGGTGCCAAGTGTCATGATCACAGGGGTTGTGAGAAAGATCAAATGGTGAACATTATAATATAAATACTTGGCTGATCCATAGAGATCAATGGTGAACATTAAGTCAATATTGAAATATTCCATGAGATGAGGTTAAAATTTTGAGGTTTAACTATGATCATTTGAATTCAAATATTTGAATTTAATAAAGGAAAACCAGTGCTCTATATTTTATCCATAACTTTTGATCCAAGACAAATTTACTCATGGTGTAAAAATAAAAGTGGTAGAGGAATCCAAGGAACATTTTTAAATACAAATTTTAAGGTCTTAAAGTGTGTATATTCAATGTTTTGAAGGTTTAAAGTTTATTGTGTGTTTTTTCATGCTTTACAAATAACTCAAGAAGGGTAATTAAAGTCTTCATAATGTTATTTCAATGTTTTGAGATGAATTAACTATTGGATCATGTTTTAGGCTCCATGAGAACCATATGTGTGCATTATGAATTTTTGAACAATCATATACAATATGAACAATTTTTTAGAAGTTGACAATGTATTCATTCATGGTGATCATGTGCACAAAATGTTATTTGAGTGAATTCATATTTAGTAGAAGAGTGTTTTGGTGATTGTGAGGACTTGAGGATGTCTAATGGGTTATAAGGAGTGGAACCATGTATTTTAAAGTGATAAATGGGTGAATACATATCTATGAGACTTATAAGAGCTACAAGGGCCTAATTGAAAGATGTAGCTGCTTAAGGGTAACCCATAGATGCTATGATTGACCTATGAATTTTTTATTAAGTTTTGTATTAATATGATATATTCCATAAGATTTAAGGAATGCCTAATGTTTGACCAAGATGTTGATAATCATGAAGGCTCTATAAATAGTGAAACCAAATGAGGTGGTTTCTAGTTTTTAGGGAAAGTAGTGTATATGAGATTTATGGAGTGAAGGAGAGGTAGATTGAATAGTAGATAATTTTATGAGTAGAGAAAATTGGGGACTATGTGTTTGAACTATGGTTCATGTTTTTGATGTTAAAATAGTGATTTTTTAGGTTGAGGATGAGTGGAGAGGTGTAGGGTGATTCAAAAGGTGGTTATGAATAAATTGAGTGTGCAGAGCTAAAGAGAGATGATATATTTTGTATCTCCATTAGATTGGAAAGTAATTAGTAATAAGGAGATGTTATGTTCATAGGTTTTGTTTTGTAAGCTTAACATCTAGGGGTTGTAGTCTCTTTACAAGGTGGATCTTGATAAAAGTCTAATTATTATTGTAGCTCAGCTAGATAGGTTTTGTAACACCTTGTGGGATTATAATCTCACTAAATAAGGGATGTTAGTTCCTTGATTAGATGTAGTTGGTCTAAATTGGTTATTATTATAATAGGATAGTCTAATTATAGGTTATAGTGGGTTTTATTCCCCAATATGGTTTCCCACGTATCTCATGTGTCATGTGCTTGATCTTGCATTATTTTTATTATTTATTATTATGAATGATGTGAATGCCTCATGAATGTATTTATTGAATGATTAAGAGATTGAAGGAATTATAATTGAAATTAGATTATCTAAGATCTCTGATTCACCCCTAGTGATTGTACCTTTAATAATTGGTGTTAGAGTAGGTCCTTTAGAGGAAGCTTAACAACTTAAAGGTGATCCAAGGTAAAATAGGGTAGTCATCAAGGAGGATTATATAATAAGAAATCATCAATGTTTAATGGATCCAATTATGATTTTTGGAGTGTAAAGATGAGGATATACATTATGTCCCTAGGGTTTGATGTATGGCAATCTATTATGGATGGTTATGTTGTTCCTACTACTCCTTTATCTAGTGTTACTGACAAGAAGTTATTTGAGAATAATCATAAGGCAATGAATTCCATCACTTGTGGTCTTTCATAGACTAAGTTCACCTTGTTAATCCATTAAAAATATGCTAAAGAGATATGGGAAAAAATTTAGATCATTTATGAAGGAGATTTAAAGGTCAAACTTGCTAAGTTGTAGACTCACAAAAGGCAATTTGAAATTCTCAAGATGAAGGAAAAAAATTATATGGCATCCTTTCTTCAAAGAGTTGATAATATTTTAAACATCATCAAAGGTCTTGGAGAGAAACTTGAAGAGGCTATTGTATTTCAAAAAGTATTAAGGTCTATATCCCTCAAGTTTGATCTAAGAGTATCCTATATCGAAGAAATTCATGATCTTATTAAGTTAAATATGGAT
Source organism: Torreya grandis (assembly GCA_037957365.1). Lineage (NCBI taxonomy): Eukaryota > Viridiplantae > Streptophyta > Pinopsida > Cupressales > Taxaceae > Torreya > Torreya grandis. Next base: position 1,811,262 of record JARHVA010000067.1, on the reverse strand, counting down.
CAATTGCATGGCACCCTTACTACTTATGAGATGAGGAAGAATCATGATATACCACCAAAGAAGTAAGTGACATTCAAGACTAAAATGAATACAAAGAAGAAGTTCCAAGGTAATAAACCCAATAAGGATGACATTTTTATATCGATGAAGATGAACTAATTTCTTTATTTATAAGGAAATTAAAAATAGGTTCATGTAAGTATAAGGGTAAACTACCCTTAAAATTCTTGAATTGTGGAGATATAGGAAATTTTAGTTTTAAGTGCCCTCATAAGCATGATAAGAATGATGATGAAGAGCATGGTGAAGGCCAAGATGAAGACAAGAAGACATACAATAAAAAATGATTTAGAAAGTATAACAAAAAGGAGTCCTTCAAGCACAAGAAGAGTCTCTACACCAAAGAAGATTGTAGCTCATCATATGAGAGTGAAGACAGTGACTCAGAGAATGATCATGAAGATGATGGTCCTATTGAATATGAATCCCTATTCATGGATGAAGATGGCAGTTATTCACATCAAAATTAGTCTACTTGGAGTGGTTCAAATGATGATGAATATGAGGTGGACTATGAGTCTGCATTGACAAATGCTCTTGAAGAATTGAAGATTGAGAAGAAGATTAATAATAATATGAAGTCTCAAATCAAGGAATTTAAGGATAAATTTAGTGTGTATGAAGAAAGAATGAATGAAGACACTAAAGAACATGAAGATATGGTCAAGCATTTCAGTTGTTAATTAGAAATTTTGTCTAGAAGTCTAAGATGAATGCTCAAGGTATGTAATTTAAAATAAGTCATTAAAATCTAAGTTAGAGAAGACATCTGGTAAGGTGCCATCATTTATGAAATTTGAAAAGATTTGAAGTGATATAGACAATATTATGAGTGGTCAAAGGCATGTTAGTGATAGAACTAGCCTTGGATATGAAGAAGAATTAAATAATGCAACTCAAGACAAGATGAAGACTAATGTGAACAAGAATAATATGACTTTGAAGACAAATTATCAGACAAGGAATGAAGGTGATAGAATAATTATGACAAACTGGATCAAACAACCAAATGACATGAGGTATGAAAGTTTCAATGGTTACTATTTCACATGTAATCAATTTAAGCATAAAGCTAGACAATGTAAGATACATGTTAGAAATGAGTTTGCACGAAACTATGATGAGGGTCATCAATCAAAAGGTGTGAACAAAGTTAAGTGCTTCAACTATCTTTTTATGGGACACTTTACAAACCATTGTCCACATAAGGTTAGACAAGGTGAGTTCTCTTCAAAAGTAGGAGGTTGTTTCATTTATCATGACATAGGACACATTTTATTTTTTCTATCCAAACAAGGTAAGTCAAACTATGTTTCCATCAAGGAGTATGGTTTGCTATAACTATGAATAGAGAGTTCACATTGCTATATTTTGAAAGCGAAGGTCTAAAAGTTAGAATAAGTTTAATTAGGCTCCTAGAGTGCAAGGATAAATGCAAGTCAACTCATGGAAGCCAAAGGTGGTAAGTATGAGTCATGATGAGACTATAGGTCAAAGAAATTTTCTTGCTATGGTGGAGAATACTATAGAAGTTGAAGAGTGTCAAGGGCTCTCATTGTTTGCTCATGTTGTGAATGAAATTACTAAGTTTAATAAAAAGACCAAGGTACTGGTTAGGGCTACTTCTAAGATGTATATATATCTAAGCGAACATCCTTCCGGTGTTGAGCATGTATCATACAAACAACATAAATTATCAGTTCATAGTGATGAGGTTCCTAACTTCAAGGTGGATTCTTCAGATGAAAAGGTATGCCATGAATCTATGTTATCTCCATATATTGTCAATCCAATCTTAAAAGAGAATGAGAGTGATTTAGAAAAAGAACCAATTGTAATAGTTCAAACTAAGAAAAATAACAAAAATAATAAATCTTATAGATATAAGAGGATTCTAGTGGTTATTAAGGAGATGTGAGCCACTCCTGGCTTCACTTTGTTTTAGAGCATTATGGTGCAAAGGATGTCTCTATCTATGCTTCTTAAGAGACTCCTTTAGGGGAGAATCAATTTTTGTTTTTGTCTTCTTCAGATAGTCCTAGAAGGATATAGATGAGTGTTTTTATTTAGAGCAGGTATGTCTAAGTGGATATACTATGGTAATATCAGAGTGATGTCATAGTTGTATATGGTCAGTTTGTAAGGTCAAATTGAAGGTTTTTCAAGTGGAAAAAGAGGATTTGTGATTTATCAAGATGATTTTTTTCATAGAAAGTTTTTTTGACTGTATTATCTCATTCTCTAAGTGGTTTTATTGTTTGAAGGTACATTGAAGTCAAATTGGAGTTTTTTATTTGCTCTCAGGTTTCCCAATTTATGCTTTAGAGAATGCAGGTCATGAAATGGGTTATAAGATGTATAGGTTCCCAAATATGTGGAATCTCAAACCTTGTTATATAAGTGTGTAATGTTTGTCTCTAGGTAGACAAAAGGTTTTAGAGGTAAATGCTAATTAGAAGGAGGTTTGTCGACTCTATTTGTTTTAAGATTCTAGGGTTTTGGGCTCTACTAGAAAAGGGGTTTTCCTTGTGATTTGATGTTTGATGCTTCTTAATATATTGAATGGTCCAAATGGGTTGTCAAATAAATATTTATATAGACTTTAAGGCTTGTGGTTTTAAAAATATTCATATTTTTGTCAAGATGGAGGCCTAATTAGCAAGTTAGTTTATGAAGGAAGTATATTGCAGAGGATGAGCTAGTTATTTAAAATGGGTGTGTTTGAAGTGGAATATGAGATTTCTCCAAATATGAAGTTATATGTCTTGATGGTGTGTTTACTAAAATTTTTGGGCTTTACAAGTTCTAGGTTGGGTTATAAAGAGACTAGATTGGCCTAGTGAGAAGAAGAGTATTATTTGTTCAGTTTAACCAAAATAACAAGGCATGAGTATTTCAAGGTGAGTTATTAGGATTTTTTAAGAGAATTATTTATATTTTTTGAGTGTCATAAATTTTTTTGGTGGTCTTTGAGGTGGTTTAAGAGACAAGGCTAGTAAGCCTATATTATGGTTTTTAATTGTGTGTGGATATCTAAAGATGCTTAGGAGGTTAAATTGATTATAAATATTAGGGGGAGTCCCTATTATATGTTTCTTGTTGAGTTACATCATAGCTAAATACTTTTGTTTGTTCTTTCTTCATTGGTTGTAGTGCTTGGTTATGTTGGCATGGAACAAGAGTAAGGTGTTAAGGCAAGAAGAGGTAAGCTAAAGGTAAGGGGGAGTTTTTATCATATTTTTAAGATGGTCCTCTCATATTGGTAGTATTTTAAGGTCCTTAGGATTAGTTGATTCCCACTTTGTCATTGTGTCAAAATGGGAGAAAGTTCCTATTGTGAGAGTGCTTGAAGAGAAAGAAGGAAGGTGAGTTGAATGATTTGTGTTGACATCAATGAAAAAGTGGGAGATTGTTATAGAGTTGTTAATTATATAGTGGTGATGTCATGGAAGTGTCCAAGTGAGTGAATGAACTTCCTTAATATTCTAAGTGACAATGACAAAGTGTGCAATGTACTTAGTCTTGTATGCTTGAAGGAGGCTTGGTTGATCTTCTATTTTGTCATGGTAGAGATGATTAGGGATGAGTCTAAAGTATTGATCATGTGAAATGGGTTATATCAGTGGTTAAGGATGATTTTAGAGCTTGTGTACATGAGTGGAATTCACCTAATTCATCATTGTTCTCATCTAGACATTTTAGGTCCAATGGCAGAAAATCTAAGTAGGTAGTTTAATGATGTCATAATTGCCACATGTGGATGAGTCAGGGGGAATTGGTCATATGGTTGTGATCACATTAGTCCTAAGATATTATTAAATAAATCTTAGGTCATGTGATAAAGTTAAATCAAAGATATGTGGGTGCAAATTTGGGTTCTCAAGAATTTTGATAGTGTTTTTTTATGTTCAAATAGAGTTGAGTAAGCATGTTGATAATGTTACCATTCATATGCATGGAGGTGTCAGGATAAAATGGTCACATGGGTTTGTTAATTATTATACCTATTTTATATTAAATAAATTTCATGTCATTCAATGAAGTGCAATAAAATATATTCAAGTGCAAAGCTGGGCTCTCAAAGAGTTTGACTGTGTTTTCCCATACTTAGCCAAATTTGCATGTGTTAAGAAGAGCTAAGTAAGAATTTTGATGTAGTAATATTTCATATGTGTGGAAGTTTTAGGATAATTTGATAATATGGTTTTATTAAATTTTTTCCTAGTTTATTTTCTCTAAATTTTAGGTCATGTGATGAATCACATCAAAAGCTATGCATGTGTAAAGTTAGCCTTTCCAGACAGTTCTTGACATAGTTGGCTCTATAGAAAAATTTGAGTAAGCAGATCATTGAAGTTATATATCACATATCCAAATGATTCAATATAATATTTTTATATGGTTAGATTATCCTATTTGAAGAGATCATAAGGTCCAAATTTTAGATCATGCATCTAAGCACATCAAAAGTTATTAAGGTCCAAAGTTGGCCTTCTAGGTAGATTGCAATGGCTCCCATAGTTGATTTCAAAAGAGATAAAGATCAAGACCAAATGAATATCAAAAAATTTATGGGTGATCATTAAAGTTTTATTTAATGGTGTGTGTTGAGCGAGATGGTAAGAAGTGCATGATGTTTAACAATAAAAGTGCTCAAAAGGCACATGAGGGTGTCAACTGTCATGATCATGGGGGTTCTAAGCAAGATCAAACAATGAGTGATATAAGATAAATACCTAACTGATCTATAAATATTTATGGTGTGTGTTTATTTAATATTTTAATATTACATGAGATGAGGTCAATTGTTTGAGGTTTAACTGTGACCATTTGAATTTAACAAAGAAAACACCCATGTTTTATATATTATCCATAACTTTTGATCCAAGATGAATTTTATCATGGTGTAAAAATCAAAGTGGTATAGGACTATAATTCACATATATATATATATATATATTTAATGTATTAAAATATGTACAATCAAAGTTTTTAAGGTTTAAATTTGACTGTGTGTTTGTTCATGATCTACAAGTAACCCAAGAAGGGTAATTAAGTTGTTCATAATGGTATTTTGATTTTTAAAAATGAATAAGATATTGGAGAATGTTTTATACTCCATGAGGATCATATATATACATTATTAAGGTTTTAACAATAATATCTAGTATGAATAAAGGCTTAGAAGTTGACTATTTATTCATTCATGGTGACTGTGTGTACAAAATGATGTTTAAGCAAATTCAGCTTTAACAGAAGAGTGTTTTGGTGACTTTGAGCACTTGATGATGTCTAAGGGGACAAAATGAGAAGACCCATGTATTTTAAAGTTTTAACATTTAATTTTTTTGATTGATAAAGTGATTAATTGGTGAATAGTTCTCCATGAGACCTATAAGAGCTATGAGGGCCTAATTGAAAGGTGTAGTCGCTTATGGGTGACCCATATATGCTATGGACAACTTATGAATACTATATTGAGATGTGTCTTCATATGATATATTCCTTAATATTTAAGGTATGCCTAATGTCTAACCAAGATGTTGATAATCATGAAGGCTCTATAAATAGTGAAACCAAATGAACTGGTTTCTAGTTTATAGGGAAAGTAGTGTATATGAGAGTTGTGGAGTGAAGGAGAGGTAGAGTGCCCAATAGATGAGTTGATAAGTAGAGAAAATTTAGGACTATGTGTATGACATGTGAGCCATATTTTTTATATCATAATAGTGCTCTTATAGGTTAAGTATGAGTGAAGAGGTCTAGGGTGATTCAAAAGGTGGATTTGGATTATTGAGTGTGTAGAGTTGAAGAGAGATGATATACTTTGTATCTCCATCATATTGGTAGAAAATAAGTGATCAAGAGATGTTTTTTTCATAAGTATTGTTGTGGTAGCTCAACATCTAGTGGTTTTAACCTCCTTGCAAGGTGAAACTTGCTAAAGGTCTAGTTGTTGTTGCAACTCAACTAGATAGTTGTTGTACCTTGTGGGATTATAGTCTCACTAAATAAGAAATGGTAGTTCCTTGATTATCATATTACATAGGTTTAATTGTAGGATCTAGTGGGTTTATATTACCTAATAGGGTTGCTCACATATGTCATGTGTTATGTGCTTGATCTTGCATTGTCTTTCTTATTAATTGCTATGAATGATGTGCATGCCTCATGAATGTATGTATTGAATGACTAAAATATTAAAAGAATTGGAATTGAAATTGGATTATTTGAGGTCACTGATTCACTTCTCCTCTCATTTATTGTACCACTAACATTGTTGAGTACTCTATAGGAGTTGAAGTTCCAAAAAAGGAAGAATCACAAACTAAGATCATTAATTAAGGACTATGAAGAGAAAATTGGTTTTTTTGAAGAGAGATTGAGTAACACATCTAAGTAATCTAATGAGATCATCAATTAGATTGAAGCACAGATGGAGATAGTCACTTCCATATTAAAATCTAAAGATAAAGAATACACTATGTATGGAACTAAAATAGAATCCTTGAAAGTTGAGTTAGATCAAGCATATAGAAAGTTGAAGGCCTTTATTTTTGTTTGAAAAGAGAACTGAGGCTCTAAATGACATCTTGAGTAGACAAAAGTCTACAAGTGACAAAATAGGTCTTAGTTTTAATCAAGACCAAAAGTTCTAAGCTCAAGTCAAAAAGAAGGCTAATGAAGACAAGAAGGTCAACACAAAGAAACCAATCAGATAGCCTAATGCTATATGAGGTATGCTAATTCATTCAATGGTTACTATTTTGCTTGCAATCAGTGTGATCATAGAGCAAGAGAGTGTAGAAGACCCTCTAAAAATGAATATGATGGGATTATGAAAAGAATCATCAATCAAGAGGTTTGAATGAGGTTATTTTCTATAGTTTTCATAAAATGGGACACACTACAATATTATATCTTTATGGAGTTAGAAAACCATCAAGACAAAACAAGAGGTTTGAAGCCCCTAAAGTACAAGAGAGAAGGTAAATGAATGTGTGGAAACTAAAGATAGTAAAGGTGTGTCATGATTAGTCAATAATCCCAAATGGTTATTTTTAATGGTACAACATACTTTAAATGAGAAATCAATTTTTGAATGTTCATTATCACCTTTGATTATTGACCACATGGATGATGAAGAGGTCAAGATAAAGAGACTGATCAAGCGTAAAAGGATCCTAAAGGATATTTGGTCTTATGAGTGCATGGAGATATAAGAATCTCCCATATTTCTATTGTGTTAAGTAACCTATGGAAAGGGGTGACTCCATTAGGCTTCACACACACACTCTTCAACTAGTATAAGCATGGTGAATTCTTGATTTGAGGGGGAGCTATTCAAACTATTCATTAAGAGTAGTTGACAAGTATAAAAGATCTCAAACTATGAAGACAAAGGGAGAGTCCTTAATTCTTTATTTGATGTCAAGAATATGGTGGCCTAGTGTGTGATAAAATATTTGTGTCATATTAGTCATGTCAAGGATAAGGCTAGTGCTCTTGAGATCTAAGTTAATTTGAAGGAGGTATGCATAGAGTAAGTGGGAGCATGTCAATCTATAATACTTCATATTTTGTGTGTTGAAATTTTGTTATAATAAGGTGTTGTTCTAATTTTGCATCATGTATGACCATTTGTCATTAATTTTAAAGGGTTAGAAAGTTCAAGAAGGGAGATTGAACAAATTGGGAAAGATGAGAGAGTGCATATTGAAGAATGTTTTACCATTAATGATAAAGGGTGAGTTTGTTGAGAAGTGTTGTCATTGATGTCAAGGTTGATATAATTGATGTCAAGGTTCATTTGATGAAGATGCATGGTGAGAGTTATTTCAGTTTGATGTCAAGGTATAGGTCATCTTGGAGTTTTTAGTGTTGTCACAAAGAGATATGCTAGTCAAAGTGAGCATTAAAGCATGGTCATGAGGCTCTAGGTCTGCATGAGATCATGAGAGAATGTTGATTAGAAAGATATTGGTGTATTAGTGTGAGAGTGATGTATGAATAGTTTTTTTTGTTTTATGTCATTAAGGTATACATGTTTGAGTACTAGTTCTTGAGTACAAGGTGTCTTGACAAGATTGGTCATAGCAAACATAGTCATATCATGAGCATGTTCATGGTGAGTATAAATATGTATGTGAAGAGGGATGAAATTATTTTAGGAGTATGTAAGGAATGTGATAAAGGTGTAGAGGCATCAAGGAGAGTTTAAAGTTGAGCCTACAGGGGTAAGAACTTTAGTCCAAGTCTATAATTAGACTAGTCTTAGACCTTGCCTAGCCTAATGAGATATCATGATCTGTTATCAAGGAATGTGAAGGATGTATGTCATGAAAGAGATTGTATGGAATGATATTTAAATGTTGAGCATGACATTGAGGTGATGAGATAATGTAAAGAGGCATGAAGGATAGTTCAAGGCCTAGTAAGGTATGAAGACTATGGTGTACAGGGAGAGTGTAAGCCTATTGTGGTATTAGGATCAATTTCCAAGGCAAGTGTGAGTAGGTGAGCATTGAAAAAGGTGAATAAAATTTTTCTAAGATTATTTATACAATATAAGGTTAAATTTTGAAGTATAAGTGATGAAAATGTGTTTTAAGGTCTCTCAAGTGTACAAAATGAAGGGTTCTCTACCTGAGAAGGTTTTTATTGTGATAATTAGATAATCAAACCTCTACATTGAAACTTAATATATTCATGGAATATTGAGAAGGTTCCTACCTCAAAATTATAGGAATTTGTTTTTGGATTAAGGGGCTATGATTTATGAATGATTGTTAAGAATAAAAATAGGTTTAAACCCTATTATAACCCCAATAAGAATCTGATGTTGATCAAAAGTGGCCAAAATGGATTGGTATGCTTAGTTAATCTATTAGAAGTTGTATCAAACTCTCACAAGAACCTCCAAATGGGATTGAGTTGTTAGGTGTGTGAGTAGACCCTATAGGAAAGTGTTAATTTCTCATAGATTAGATGTAGCAATCAAAGTTGACCAAGTCAAAGTATGACAATGGATATATGATGAATATTAAGACTCATGTTTCATTTCCATTAAAGTTTATAAATAATTTACATCTCTCAAATGCGTTAAATGATTCATCCAAGTTATCTAGTCACTAATAAGCCTAATGCAATAAATAGTGAAAAACCTAGGTAGTAGTGAGAAAATTATTAGGAATGTGTTTTCATGATGAAATGATGAAAAAAGGACATGGATATGTTTTTTATAACTTTTAATACATGTTCATGTTTTTTATAATCTTTTAATGTTAGTGAATATTGAAAAAAAAATGCTCACATGTTGACCTATCTGGTTTAGATGAGATAGTGAGATATAAGGTCATGAGATTGGTATTTAAAACTAGTATGTCATTTGACCATATGATACTTTTATTTGAGAATGGTATAATGATCTCATATGATCATATACATGCATCATAAGTCATTTAAGATTTCTACATAGGTGTTGTAATTTGGAGTCACCATGATTGGTCTTTGAAGAAAACTTATAGTTCTAAGTAAGTGAGTTGTAGAGGTGTTTTTGAAGATCTATGCTCTGATTTGAAGTGTATAATGCATATGGTGATGATTTTTATGACTTTAATGTCCCATTCATTCTTTTATAAATCTTTAAAGTTAGTGAAAGTGGTTGAAATGTTGAAGCCAAAATGGCTTGGCTAGTTCTAGTTTGATTGTGTGTAGTGAGGTCAAAAGATTAGTTTGTAAAACTAATATTTGACATTAGACCTTGTGATATTTGTATTTAATATTGGTATATATATGCCAAAGGATACATTTAAAGTTTCAATAGTCATGGGAAGTGTTCTTTTGAGTGTTTATGATAAATATTTTTTGGATGTTCTAATAGTTATAAGTGGGTTATTTATAGATAAGTGTTTTAGTCATTTTGCCTTAATTTGTGAGGTATAAATCACATGGTGATATTATTAACATCATGGAGTTTTTATTCATATGATTTAGTACCATGGTTGTGTGGCTAAATAATGAGTTATCTTTACTTTTTTAATATAGACCTTTCTATGTGTGTGAAGACCTAATGTAAATAGTATTGATGGTGTGCTTCAAATGGTGGTTTGAGCTAGAAAGTGTCATGGAAATAAGAGGATCTTATTTGGGGTCGAGTGGGATATGAAGTGTTCCTATTGTGTGTGGATTTTTAGGTCTCCTTAAGGCCTAAAAGAGGTTTTTATATGATTGATTCATGTATGAAATGTGTTATAAGACCTATTATAAGGGTAACTAAGTATGCAAGTGTGGATGGCCAACCAAGAGGTGTGTGATCTATAGGATTATATAATAATAACACATAATAGGCCTAATTAGATAGTAAGAGAATTGGAAATTGTATGCAAATGAAATAGCATATTGTTGAGTAGGAAGAGGTATTGTAGATCATTATAGGAGTATAGAGGATATATCATGAAGATATAACAAGGGTATTGTTATTGAATATCAAGGTCATATGACCTAATCTATCTTGAAAACACCTAGTTGAATGAACAAGCCTAGAAGGTAGTTTGAAAGGGATAGAAGAGTGAGAAGAGATAAATAATGTGATCACCATCTATTGTGTGAGAATTTGTTTTTGAAAGGTGTTCAAAAGTTTTAGGTGGATGAGTTGGTGCTAAGTCATCTAGGGGGTTAGTGCCTCCTTAAAATAATAACACCTAATAGGCCTAATTAGATAGTAAGAGAATTGGAAATTGTATACAAATGAAATAGCATATTGTTCAGTAGGAAGAGGTATTGTAGACCATTATAAGAGTATAGAGGATTTGTCATGAAGATATAACAAGGGTATTGTTGTTAAATATCAAGGTCATATGACCTAATCTATCTTAAAAACACCTAGTTGAGTGAACAATCCTAGAAGGTAGTTTGAAAGGGATAAAAGAGTGAGAAGAGATAAATAATGTGATCACCATCTATTGTGTTATTATATAACAATAACACCTAATAGGCCTAATTAGATAGTAAGAGAATTGGAAATTTTATTCAAATGAAATAGCATATTGTTGAGTAGGAAGGGGTATTGTAAACCATTATAGGAGTATATAGGATCTATCATGAAGATATAACAAGGGTATTATTGTTGAATATCAAGGTCATATGACCTAATCTATCTTAAAAACACCTAGTTGAGTGAACAAGCCTAGAAGGTAGTTTGAAAGGGATAGAAGACCAAGAAGAGATAATTAATGTGATCACCTTCTACTATGTGAGAATCTTTTTTAAAGGTGATCAAAAGTTTTAGGTGGATGAGTTGGTACTGAGTCATCTAGGGGGTCAGTGCCTCCTTGCAAGTTGGTGATTGCTAAATCCTAGATGTTTTGTTGCCCATGTTGAGTTGGTGCTTCACTAAATTTTGATCTTTTAACTTATATGATAGTAGTCCATTTATAGGTAATAGTGTGTTTTCTTTCCCTTGAGGATTTCCCATATATATGATATGTTATCTTGTGTAATCTTGTTTCATGCTTGTATGGCTGATTGCTTATGCATTGCTTGATTTATATATTAATGTGATGGTTCATGTAAGTTAAGGATAAATTGAAATAAAGTTTTAAGAGATCAATTTTCCTACCCCTCTTAGTAATTATGTTTATAATACTACTAGGTAAAACCATTGAGACAAATAAATAATAAAAATTCACCTTACTAGGGAAACTCCTTATATCAGTGATCAAATATAACCCATTAGGGCATAGTAATGTGGTCAAATATCATTTATTAATCTTCTAAGGATTGATTTATTTAAATTTATTTCCTAATCATCCCATCAAGGAGGAATCCATGGATAACCAAAGTTCTATTTAGGGCATCAATTTGAGTTTACCAACTCGTAAAATTTCAAAAAGAGAAGCTAGTGAATAAATCATTCTTCAACTGTTATGAAATTTTTATTCTTAATGTATTTTTAAATATTTGAAAGGATTTTAATATTCCTATTGTCTCACAAACACCTTCTCAAATTGGGTAAAAATGTAGACACTTGATTTTAACCACTTCTATGTCTAAACTATATTGAAATGACTTTTAACATTTGCATGCAATTTTAACCATAAATATCCAAGTAGACCTAATTTTACCTCCACAACTATAAATTTAAACCAAACTAATATCAATTCATCCCTACTATGGGTAATGGACTAAATTTCATCATTTATCTTATCTAGTGTATCCTAAATTAAACCAAACCTTTGCAACGGTCTTCGAAGGTTAATTAAGTGAATGCTTGATTAATAAAGAAACATTAACAAATATATATTTCTTTTAATTTAAAATTGATAGCCTTGATTAAAAATCCTATTCTTTCCTCTAATATAAAATTCCATGGATTTGGAATAAATTATTTTCCTAAAATAAAAAATTTAATTATGGCCACACATAGGTGATGTCAAAGCAGAAAATCAATTAGGAGTAAAGTCTAGGTAGAGTGGCTTATGACATGGCCACTAACACACACTCTTACATCTATCACACCCATATTACACATTCAAGAGGATAAATGGCTACACTTTCTTCCAATTTTCCTTCCATACTCCAAAAGGCCTTAAATGACATATCTTACATAACCCAAAGGTATTATCATGGATTTGAGGATTTATCCTCAACCCTCCATCTTGATATGAGATGAAAAGTGCATATCATTTTAGGTAATCAATATATATGACCCTCCCATCTCTCATTTCACCAATCTTCTTAATGTAAACTTACTCTCATACATTATTCTAAGAAGCTTCATCAACTCTCTCTCTCTCTCTCTCTCTCTCTCTCACACACACACACACACACACACACACACACACACACACACACACACACACACACACACACACACATAGACGCACACACACGCGCACACACACACACACACACACACACACACACCAAGACAAATCCAATACCTAGTATAGAAAAGGAGGGGTGCTCCCCAAACATAGAATCAAGCATAAAATAATAATTATACATTTATAAGCTGAGATCAAACTATTATACATTAATTCTCAAGCATATATTTAAAGGAGTTAAATACATTATTTTTATCCTTCTAATTTGAATTTCATGCCTGATTCTCCTATTTCACCAAAGGGATTGGTCTTCATTAGTTATGTCTTCAAGTTATCTTGAATTATTCCCTAATAATTGACTAAACCCTATTAGATTCTTGATCTATAAGTGCCAATAATGACAATGTGAAAATACTAAAAAAAATATCATAGAGGATCAATCTAATCATAAAAATAGTTAAGCATTTGATAATAATTAACATGATCATGAAGTTCAAGAGAAAGGTAAATATATTTCAATGTTTTGATAGGTTATTCATGAAAATCCTAAAGATCTTCAAAATATACTCAATACTATATTTAGAAACTATAAAATCCAAAATAATTAATGAATAACCATTGGTATCTCTTTATACAAATATTTGAGCTATTAGATATACCTACCAAACATCAATCCTAATATCCCTCCCCTCAAGCACACTAGTGATTATTACATCTAGTGGGGGAACAAGATATGTCTTTGAGCCATTATTCACTAAAGACCAAACCACTAGTGCTACATCTTCCATGGGAACAATCATTTTTTCAACTCAATTACTGGTTTTAGTTCCTAAATAAACACAATAGATGTTTAAATATCCTTTAATGACTTCTCAAATATCAAATATTAATCCCAATGGGTCTAATTTGCAAGATATTCTCAAAGATATTTAAATTTTGGAAGATAGGGTTACCAATATTGAGAAACATGCTTTGAAATTAACTCATTCTATTGATTCATAAGATGTATTACATAATCATATTGCACCTGATATATCTTTTCACCCTTAGCCATCTAGTTTTCTAGCACCCAAGTTCACACTTTATGATGGTAAGGGTGATACTAGATTAGATCTGATATTTCTATGCAACATGTCTTGATTATGGTTTCAATGATAAAATTTTGACCAAATTATTCCAAAAAATCATAAATTACTATAGTTTTTGATGGTTATATGATCTAATAATACATTCAATATAAACATTGAAGCCTTTAATGGATCGATTCCTAAAACATTTTTAAATCAATAATATTAAAAATATGTCATATCCAATAATTATAAAGATAAAAAAAGGAACCAATGAGCTTATCAATGAATATGTTTTGAGGTAGAAAAAAATGATGGAAAAAATGACAAATCCAATGGTAGATAAAAAGATTCAATACATCTTTAAGAAAAGTTTGATTTCCCCACTACATGATTCTATTATCTTAAATAAGTTTAAATATTTTGATGACTTATGCCGTATTATTTGATATCAATAAATGAAACTTATTATATTGAATAAGCTTAAGTATGTATCCAACACATTGACTACATATTATACAAAGTTTCATATCAAACCAAGGCATAAGGTAAAACACACAAAGGCTAAAAATGAAGCAACAAAAAAGATTAATAGTTTCATAAAAACTTAATTGGCTCATCTTATCCAATGTACATAAGACATAATTTTCATGATTAACCGAGTCTCTATCTTTGCTCCTTAAGAAACTAGTGGAGTGTCATCTGATATCTCTCCTTCCTCCTATTGAGGTTGATAAGAGTTAACCTTACCAAAAATATATGTTGTAAATACTTATTGTGACTATCACTAATGTGTCATTTATTATACAAATCTATGTTATAGATCTAATAACAAGATACAACTCCTAATTGATAGAGAACAATATTTATATGCAAAGGATTCAAGGTCATAAGATGGTAACCATCAAAACTAAAATATATTCAACAATCCATTATAAGATCATTCTAAGGAAATACCAAAATTTAAAATAACATATAATTCACATCATCCTTTAGCACATTATAGGTTCCCATTAAATTTAATTATTGGCATACTTACAAATATAGTATCTCCTATGTTTTAGAGGCCTTCTATTACATTTGATGATAGTGAGATTATAGATGATGAATCACATCTTCACTAATTGTTTTTTAGAATACATATTGATCATTATCCTATATATAGTGT
This sequence comes from Torreya grandis, assembly GCA_037957365.1. NCBI lineage: Eukaryota > Viridiplantae > Streptophyta > Pinopsida > Cupressales > Taxaceae > Torreya > Torreya grandis. Next base: position 1,796,140 of record JARHVA010000067.1, on the reverse strand, counting down.
TATGGTTTATAATTTTTCAAGTGAAAATGTATGCACCATGATAATAGTCACACATTTTGGATATATACATGATGATTTATATCCTTCAACCAAAATGGTTAAAGAATTTGATAGAAAAGAACATTAGATTTTTGGTAAGATTTATTTACCTTTATAGGTAGGTCCAACATATGTGATCACAAAAAATTAGTTATACAATATACCAGAGTTTTTGATATATTATTTGGATGATAGTAGATTCAAAAGATCTATATAGTTCCCTCCATAATGTGCTGATGTCTTAAGTATATTTATGAAAATATATTAATCACCATTTTAGGACTTCAATATGAAATCAAATATAATAACAAATGTTTATTCTAAGACAACTAATTATAAAACATATTAAGTTTAATCATGAGTAAAATGGTAAGAAAAATGCAATCCATTTTCATAAAAAATTAATTATTTAGAGGTCATTACATTAGAGATACATAGTCTACTCCATATATCCCTTGTTTACACATTTAAGGCCCAAGAACTTATTAAGAGTAGATCATCATGTTTCAAATAGGGTAAAAATACCAAAAAATTCACCAAAAATTTCATAAAACACTAAACAATGGTATTGAGTGTATATTAGGGCTACTAAAGTCACAAAGTATATTTAATGAACACATGTGCAAATTGCACTATTTTATCTTTTATATAATATTTTTTATGTATGCAACCTGTGTATGCATAGTGAGATACTTCACAACATGAATCGTCCTTCCTTTTGGGCATAATGAAAGGCTAGAATATGAAGACATAATACTTTGTAAAACTCTATATATATCACTCAATTGTATTTAGGTATGGTTATGATGTGATATATATTAATTCATATTGTTCTAAAATGGCTATCCTATGTATATTTTATCATTATTCTATCTGCATCCAAAGTACCATCTACTATTTATTTATTTTCACTTCATGTGCAAGCTATCCTTATATTAGCATGTTCTGAAGGGTTTCTAAGAACCTCTACTAAAAATGGTGTGGTGAGAGTGGAACATTTTATTTAAACATGTCAAGATGGTTTATAGGTAAAAGAGATATAAAAAGATGGTTTGATGAAATAATCCAAAATTTTGTAAAAGAAGAAGTGAGAAGAATAGGGAAGATTAAAAAATAAATTATTTAAGAACATATCTACGAAGAAATTTATGAATTATTTTGGTGAGAATTTATTGAGTTATTAGTTGCATGGTTATCTAGACTAAATTATTATTGCTTTAATCTAAGAAGGATGGAATTCATATTTTGATCAAAAGAATATCTAGAAAGACTACTAAAGGTAGATACTAGTTAGACCTATGAAGTAGACTATTTGACCAAGACTAACATTAACACATATAGAACTAAATTTGATGATTGGAGGAGCTAGTATTAACATTATCTCCTTTCATGTTTATGACCAACTCAAGCTATCAAAGAGGATGTAGAAAACCTTAGTGGTTCTTTGTTCCTTTAATGATTGTATAGCCACAACCTTAGGAATAGTCATCCTCCACATTTTATTGGGACCTTACACACTCCTAAAGATATTATACATCCTAAAAGGTGAGTTCCAATACAATGTCTTACTTGGATGCCCTTAGATCTGATCCATGAGGTGTGTCCCATCCACCTTGCATCGATGTGTCAAGTTTGAACATGAGGGTTAGGTCATCACCATATAAGATGACCCTAGTCCTTTTTACATCTTTTAAAATGACATATCAACCCAATGATGTTCTTCTTCCTTACTCATATACCTCACCACCAACTAAAAAAACACAACCTCATCACCAACTAACAACAAATCCACCCCTACCATCGATGAAGCTTCAACTAGTTCATTAATCCCTTTTTCTCAAATCCCCATATGACCCCTTGGAACCTACATTCTAATGTCTCTCATTGGGAGAGTATAGTATTCCTTGGATGCCTTCCCTACTCCTCAAGAGTATGGGAACCTTAACCAGGATCTTGATAATGATCCCAATATCAGAACCATCATTCCTTTTGGGCTTCCTAACCATAAAACCAATTTCATCTATGAGGGACTTGATCATCCACTTATCACTTCCTCTACCACCTCTTCTATCCAACCATTTACCTCTAATTTATTCTATTTGGATAAATTGGAATTTTCAAAATTATACCTTCATAGGTGTTCTTGGAAGGGATTCACCCTTAGTTGTTATAAATATAGACCCCAAGAGTTACCTTTGATCAAAACCCAAAAATCATGTGAGCTATTTGGCCTTAGGTTCAAACCACTAGAAGAACTCATTGATTCACCTAAACCCATCATCACCATTGAGGAAGATATCCCATCCTCACCAACCCCATATCTTTTAAAGTCTGAGGATTTCCAAATCATCCCTCCTAAATGTTTTTAGTCAATACCATTAGTTTAGGCCCATTGACCTATCAAAAGGAAGGCCAAACTAAAACCTTTCCTCTGATTCATCTTGAAATGGTAGAAAATTATTTTCCTACCATCCAACATTAGGATGATGATTCCATTCTCACTTATCTTGGTGTGAGGGATTCTTATATCCATAAATCCTTTCCTCTTAAGAAATAAACCATGTTGAATGAATCCACTATCAATGTCAACTTGGGTACTTAAGATAACCCTTACATTATGAATATTAGTCAATCCTTAGATTCTTTAAAGAAACAAGATTACCCTTCCTTCATAACCAAAATGTAGCATGTGTTTGGTCCTTTTAAGATATGCCCAGGATCAACCCATCCATAACTCTCCACAACATTGTCATCCATCCCAATGCCAAGACTGTTCGATAAAAGCTTCATAGGATGCACCCTCACATCATCCTTCTGGTTAAAGAAGAGCTTCAGTGCCTCTTATCTATCAAATTCATTCAACTTGACTATCCCCAATGGGTTTCAAACATCATTCTCATTACCAAACCCATAAGGGGACTTATCCTCTATATTTACTTTTTCAACCTCAACCTTACTTATCCAAAGGATGACTTCCCTTTGCCTAACATCGACCAACTTATGGATCTTACAGTTAGCCATGAGATGTTGTCTCTCATGGATGGTTTCTCAATATATAATCAGATCTTGACTACCCCCAACGATTAGCATAAAACTTCTTTCATGACCCCTTGAGGAATATTTTGCTACAGGGTCATGCCATTTTGGTTTGAAGAATGTTGGAGCAACCTACTAGCATGTGATGACCTACATATTCTATGATCTCATCCAAAAAATCATAAAGGACTATGTAGATGATCTCTTTGAGAAATCCAAATCTTGAAAATATCATCTAAATATTCCCAAAATCATTTCTGAGCACCTAATCCATTTCCATGTTTGGCTCAACCCCATGAAATGTGTTTTTGGGGTTTTATTTGGAAATATTCTTGGTTTTATCATCTCTCTTTGAGGAATCAAAGAGGACCCTAACAAAGTCAAAGTGATCCTTGACATTCCACCTCCAATCCACCTTAAACAAATTTACATCCTATAGGGTACACTCTAATCCATCTATCGCTTCATGTCTTAGTTATTAGACATATGTCAACTCTTTCATTATCTTCTCAAGAAAGATACATATTTTAAGTGGACTAAGGACTATCAAAAATCCTTTGATTCAATCAAAGTTTACCTTATTTCTCCACCCATTCTTACCCCTCCTAAATAGGACCAACCCTTTTATCTTTTTATATCCACCACTAGCCATTCCTTAGTGGCAATACTTGCTCACTACGATGAAAGAAACAAAGAGAAAATTGTTTACTATATAAATCAGACACTTATAGAGTATAAAACTTGGTACACCCATACCAAGAATCTTTGTCTTGCCTTAGTATTCATGGCTACCAAAATTCATCATTACCTCCTTAATCATAAAACCTATGTCATCACTAATACTGACCCATTAAAGTACACACATTCTAAACCATACCAAAACTAGTGTATGGATAAGTGGCTCATGGTCTTAGTTGAGTTTAACCTTGAGTTATTCTAGTAGAATTTGATTAAGTAGAAAGTCATTGCCAACCAATTGGTTAAGACTCTTTTTATAGATAACCAACCACTTCCTCATGTGTTTTTAGATGAGTCCATCTTGACTCTTTCTCAAGAGGACATCACCTATTAAATGACCATGTTTTCTAACATATCAAAACATCAGCACAGTGGGGGTACCAAAGTTATTCTCATTCCCCTCGATGGAAAACCTCTTCCTCTTTCTTTAAAAATTGACTTTGAGTATATGAACAATATGGCTGAGTATGAATCCCTAGTAATAGGTCTCTAAACTACTCTAGCCTTGGGAGTTAAGATGATCAATGTCTTTGGTCATTCCTAATGTGTGATCAACTAGGTCAACCGATCCTACCAATGTAAGAATGATGTCTTTAAAAATTACAAACAACTATTAGATGTATTCTTAGCATCATTTTATCATTACTTTATTCAATATATTCCATGTTCTACCAATAAGTTTGCCAATACAATGGCTTCCTTTACTTCCCAAATCCCATCTCAACATTCCAATTCCAAAATTTTTGTCACCATTCATCATTTTATCACACCCTCATATATCCAATCCAACCTCCCTACAATTTTTAGTGTGGATTAATCTCCATTAGACACTTGGTAGAAGCAAACATTTAAATAGCTCAACCTTATCATCATTCCTCCCAACCTATCTAATAATTCTCTAAGAGCCTTTGTTCAGAGTACCTCTTGCTATACCATACTAGAGGAGATCCTTTACAAGTGTAGTTTTTATGGCATCCTCATCTATTGCCTACATATCCATGAAACTTCCCATGCTATTAGGGAAATGCATGATGGAATTTATGGGGGACATTTTAGTGGTTTAACTATCGCTAAATGTATCCTTTACCTTAGCTACTATTGGCCCACCCTCAACCAAAATTTCTATGATTATATAAATAAGTCTGTTAAATGTCAACAACATGCCAATTTACATCATGCACTGGCCTATGGCCTCCAAGTATCCAAGGAATTTTGGCCCTTCTCATAATGGGGACTTTATCTCATTTTGGAAATAAATCTTCATTATTCATAGTAGCACCACTCCATCATCACTACTACTGAGTATTTCACCAAGTGGGTGGAGGCTATTCCTCTCATCTTAACCAAAGCAAAAAATATTGTTGACTTCATCAATCATCATATCATTTTTCATTTCAATGTTCCCCATAAGATCATCACCAATAATGGTAAATATTTCAAAAACAAGCAAATCCAAGTCATTTATGATGCATTTGGAATTAAGTTAAGCTTATCTTTTCCTTATTGTCCACAAGAAAATGTACAGGTAGAAGCCTCTACCAAAATCCTCAACAAGATGTTAACCAAACTGGTCTATGCTTTTGGTTGGGATTAGCATTTTCACATCCTTTTCTATTTATGGGCCTATTACACTAGCATTTGAACTTCTATGGGTGCTACCCCTTTCTCTTTGGTCTTCAGATTAGAGGTAGTCCTACCTCTCAAAGTCTATATTCCCTCTCTTCTCATATGCTTACAAGAAATCATTTCTAAGAGAGACTATCATCAAGAGTATATAGCATGACTTGAGCTACTTGCCAAACACCACCTAGTAATGCTTAATTAGCTTTGGGTCTACCTAGAATGAATCAATCATGCTTATAAAAATCACTTGAAAGAATGAGAATTCAATATCAGTGACCTTGTCTTGAAGGAAAATCAACTTGTGACCAATATGGAGAAAATCAAGTGAGGAAAGTTTTCTTTCAATTGGCTTGGACCCTACATCATAACCCATAAGTATCAATCAAGACCTTATCATTTGTCCTTTTTTGAAGGAAAAATAGACCCTAAGCCTCTTAATGCTTTGCATATGTATCTTTTTTTTGTTAAATAGGGATCAAACTCATCTTTTTGTCTAACAAAAGCTCATTTGTTGATTTACATGATTTTCACCTTCCTCATACTCTCATCATATCCTTTTTAATGACAACAAATTACAACATAGATCCATATGATTAACCATCATAGTCATATCCTAATCCTAAATATAGGTACCATGGTTTTATCCATGACATGGTTCTCATGGATACTTTTCATTCTTAATCGAAAGGAATCCCATGGTCATTGTCCCTCAGAACCACCCCTTTCACCTATCAATAAACTCTTGTGCTCTAAAGCTTTTCCCTCATAAAGGTAAACTTATAAGCCTAAATATACTTTTCCATGTCAAAAATAACATCAACACCATTTGGGATATACCACTTAGGTTAAATATCTCTAGCATGAAGACTGCTCTCTTGAAGGATAATTACCTAAAATCTACATTGCTTAAAAAGATAGACTTCTCCCTTAAAGGGAAACTACCAAACCAAAAAAATCTAAAACTTGGACCATTCCCTTGAAGGATTGATAAGTAAATTTTGTCAAATCAATCATTTTAAGATTCTTGCATCGATTAGATTCATAAACCTATCAGAACAAAGCAATAAAAGACCCTATATCAAAATCAAGAACAAGTTATCTTAAGATAGCTACAATGAGCTTTCATATATAACATTAGTAGACTTCCCACATCAATCAGTCTACACCTTGAATTACAATTTGGACTTGTCTATTATGGTTCTTAGGTCACCTAAAAAAGGTGCAAACCAACCCATAAGAGGGTTACACTCCCATTCACATCACCTATCACCTATCTACCCTTTATACCATCTACAAATCAAGTGATTCATGAGATTAATTGACATGATGTGATCAAGACACATTTTTATCAACCAATGCATGCTAATGACAAGAATTATAAGGGATTATGTTATTTAAGCCACTCTAACTTTGATTTTTTTTAGTCTTTACCAATAAAGAAACATCACACCTTTTTAGTATCCTCTCATAATTGGTTCATATTTTCACTTAGATGTATGTCTCGTGATCTTCATATTTTTTCACATATCTAGTTTTGTTATATAAAACTTACTTTATGTGCTATCACCAAAAAAATAAATAATTATAAACTATAAACATCACATCATCATCGTGTATAGAACAATGGCCATGAATCATAAATCATAACATAACATCCATGATCATAACCATAATGAAAACATCATCACTATCATAATCAACAAAATAAATCACATCACATCATTATAACATCGTCACCATGTATATAACAATAACCATAATCTAAACCATAAACATCATAAACCACATTATATCTATAATTGTAAAATAGGATTGTATCACATCTCCATAATCATAACCATAATCATAAACCACATCACATATTAATGATCATAACCATAATAAAAACATGACATCATCATAATCATGTATAAAATAAAACATAAAAATCATCCATAATCATCACATGTCTAAGCTATTGAGTCTACATCTCATAATCATAAACATCCAAACCATGAATCATGAACTATGAACCATAAAATCAAATCCATATATCATCATCATGTAATATACATCACGTCTTATCAACATAAAATAGAACATATGATCATGTACATCTCTCTCTTAAAAACATATACATCTCACTGCATTGGCTGGCAAGCCAATATCAAAATCATATACATATCATATCATATAAACTATGTGCCTGACCACTAACACTAACCCTTCCTATGGCACCACTATTGTCTAGTACCTACCCCTTTGAGGTGCCTTCATATCCATTCACTGAAGCATCCCACTGACCTAGAGTTGCTACATTTATACCACCTACCAAGCTAACTCTATAATCACCCCATCAGAGCTCATGTAGATATTATGTCAAAAATATGGTCTCATAATAATGAAACTCCTCAATAGTGGCTAAATACCATGCCATAGGGATGTTACCTAGTTGTCTTGTTGATGTTGTAGTTGCTCCTCCTCTCTATCACAAAGCATCCCTCTCCTAGGTCACCAAGCCTAGTGAAGTCCTATCCTATCCCTCTCCCCCTTCACAATGGAAACCTAACCCTATAATGTTGCAACTTAGAATTGAAATATGGCCACCTACCCCTATAATGCTATGATTTATGTTTGTGTAGCATTTATTGTTACTTCTACCTATCCATTAAGGCCACCTCCTTGTACCTGTACCTATGGACCCTCACCAACTAGATCCACATCCATATCCTATTAACCCCCATCATCCTATCCAAAATATATAACTACATAGACATCCTAATACCATGCCACATAACCACCAAAAAAACTAACATCATCAATCTCTACTCTAATAGGTAGTTCCTCAAAATCAAGAACCACCTCTACTAGCTGTGGCACATGAAGCAAAAACTTGACAACCTATTACCTATACCTAGGGAATGGACTTGGAGTCCCTTATACCAACCCAAAATACCTATGGACCCTATCAAAAGGGATAATCTCAATCTCACCCTCTTACCTCCCAAAAATCCACCTCCAACTCTACATTGATAAAATATGATGAGTGTAATGGGGCCACCTCAAGAAGCTAACATATGTCATCCAAACTACATCTCTAAAAACCAAGGCATCTAATACCTCCTTAAACTAATCAATATCCCTTATGGCTCTTGATGACTCCATAAAATGGCTCATTATATCTACAAAATAACATCCTTTTTCTTGCATAAGAAGTGGATCTAAATGTAGTTTTTGAACTTATGGTATATTTTAAATAAAATAGTAAGTATTGTATCATGGTTATATATTTAGAATTCTTTGTTATCTTTTTTTTATCTATTACTAATGATTATTGGGGAAAAATATGTCAATGAGTGCATACACAATCCATACTAAGCTAAGAATGATTCAAAGTGCAATGATTAACCATTCAAGAATAATGTTAGAGTAGTATCAAAATATTCTACAACAAGATCCAATATTATGGTCAAGTTATGGAATCCTATAGGTTTGTTTCAGATTCTCATAGTAGTTACAGATTAAAATAAGCTTGATATAGTAGCTACAGATTATAACATGATTGCTAAGGACCAGCTATAGATTGCATCAAACTAGCTATAGACTAGCTATGGACTACATCAGACTAGTTATAAACCAGCTATCGATTACATTAGACCAGCTATAGATTTCATTAGGCTTGCTACATATTTCACCAAGATTGTTATGTATTTCACTAGGCTTGCTACAAATTTTATCAAGTTGCTATAAATTTCAATAAAAGTGATACAGACTTTAACAAAACTACACAGACTTGTTTGGAAAGTATTTCTAAGAGTATTCAAATATTCTAGCTATCATAAAGGATTATTTCCATTTAAATTCTTTCTATATATAGGTTTATATGTATATACTTTCTAATTTTAGATTGTATTCAAATATAGGTTTATACAATTTCATTCTAAATAATAACACTCTACATATTTAGTCAAGATTGAGATTATTCTGCAATAGATTTTATTAGAATAAATATCGATCTCCATTTTTTGTGGAGATTGAGATAAGATAGAGTATATCAATTATTACTCCTAAATAAGGTGTTGGTTGGAAGCATGAAATTATAAATGTAAGCTTCCACACCCAAATCAATCAATAAATATATTTTTCCTTTCATCATTCTAAGTAGCCTATTTTGAAATAGATGTTTTGAGAAAATCCTCTTTTGAGGAATGAGTTGGCCACTCATTCTAAGGAAGATGGATCCATGTATTTTTATTTTATTTCTTTATTCTATAATTATCACTTTGTTGTAAATTATTATTTTATTTATTTGTTGTTGTAAATGTTTTTATTTTGTATAACTTGTTATAAACCTATAGGTATATTATGTGTTTATCATTCATTTTCAATTCAACAATTTACATTCTACAAGTGTGCTTTAATTTCATGTAAGTGTGTTTTGATTTTTACAAGTGTGATTTTTAAGTGTTATTTTTAATTCCTATAAGTGTAGAGTGTGATAAAAGGAACCGTTTGCCAAAGATCTCTTTCTCCTATTACCTACATCCTTTAGACACCAACCTTAGATTGACATTATTAAATGAGGTGTATTGACAACACCCATCACCTCCTCCAGCTCTTGTATGTGTGTAATCACCCCTCCACCATATGAAACCCACCTTGAAGTCCATCTAGGCTTAGCCCTCCCATGGCAATCCTATTAGTCTTAGAACCTAGATATGATCATACGCTAAATAATGTAACACAAACCCCATGTTGATGCCATATCTCTTATGATCTTGGAACCCCCATAGCTCCCTATATATTTTTATAAAGAAAACTGATGCCCACCCAAAAATTATCCACCCAAGCAACATCTCACAACAATCAACCAATCAGCTCCTCAACCAAACACCAATTGCCTCATCAACACCCTTGACCAAAATGCTATGAATGCCAAGTGTATGAAAGTTAGAAAGTCAAAATCAAAAGTGACAATGGCTTTCCATTTTTAATTTTTATTCTGATATTTTTAAGGTTTCCCCCTAATTTTTGATGATCAGGGTGATCATTAATGGTCGAGTTTGGGATCCCTGACCGTCGATGGTCAGGAAACCCACTTTTTAAATTTCTTTCACACCAACACTTTAATGCCATCTTTTTGGAGATTACCCTTCCCCACAAAACCAAAACTAGCCTTCAAAGAGAACCTATTCTCTTAAAACCAACTATGAACCATGGGAGAACACCCTCTCTAACCAACTAACCATCCAACCACATCCACCTTGACATTGGCCATTTTGGCTTGAACTATCACATATTTTATGATGACCTTGCCTTGGTCCATTTTTGACCACACAAACCAACCTTACCATGTTGAACATTTGAATTTGCACCACCCAGTGCACACTAGACCATTTACATTTCTCATAGTAGTACTTCCTACCTCAAATACCCATAAAAATATCAACCCTATTTAGGAGAATTGATAGGAATAACACGATTATCTATGACTAATCCTGTGGCCCAATTACCTTATCACTAGTCCTTATAGAACTAACCTTATTTTTACCAACTATGACAACTTAGTATTTGTATAATTATGGATATCATACTTATTCATATTTTGTGTGCATGTTTTTGCTCGAAATTCCCAACCACCATTGTAACTAACCTCATGACTCACCATAAACCACTTATCAAACCCTGACTCAATTTTGGTTTCACTTGATTGACTCCTAGTTTGAGGGGAAATACCTCCTCTCAGGATTGAAGTAATCAACCTTTGACTCGTAATCTATTTTTATTTTGTATCTTGATAAAATAAAATAATAATAACAAGGGGAAAAATGTAGACACTAGAATTATACACACTATAGTTTTAAATGTTAAAACACCCCTAGTTCAGACCATCACCTAACCTCTGATTATGATCCTAAGTTAGGGTAGCTAGCTATCTAACCAGCTCACTAACTTACCCCTTTTTACCCCATTTAGCCTTTAACACTTTATTTTCAATGGTTATCTTGACTTTCGATGGTCACCTTGACCATCAATGGTCAAGTCCGTTCCCCACCACCTGAAAAAATGCAATACTAGTTGTGTACAAGCTAATATTACATAATTTAATATATTCACCTTACCCACTACTAACACATCATGATGTCTTGAAATAATCAACCTAACCACTTATTAAACCTTCTACCTCCATCTCCATTTGTCCATAAAAGGAGGGGAGTATGAGATGAAAAGGATCCATGATCCATAATCAAGCATTCTAACACATAGGTGATTAGACTATCAACCAACATGTCTTCTTTCTATAAATTTAGCAACTATAATAGAAACCCAAACCTATGATAGAATTAATTTTGAGTAAAAGTACCATTACTCTACCAAAATTACTCCAGGATCAGCCATTAGCCATCAAGCAACAAACTAGGTACATTTTGTATTTTAGGTTCTATTTGTTTGGTTTCTAACTTCCTTACCTACATTAGACCTCTTTGCATCTTATCTCCTAAACCTCCAAACCTCAACCAGATCCTAAACCACTTACTAACCCATTTTTAGCCTTTTTTTAAACACCTTCAAAACCTATAAGAATCATCGATGGTCACCCTGATCATTGATAATCACCTTCAACCACTGATAGTCACCTAACCACCAATGGTTAGCTTAACCGTTGATGGTCACCCTGACCGTTGATGGTCACTATGGTAATAAATAGCAATTTATTTCCACCTACCTACCCTCAACCAAATTCCCTTTTCTATGTCCCTACTTTTTCATAGAGGCCCTACCTATTTTTTGAACCTAACCTAACCTCTTTAGCATTAGTATTAACTCATTATTTTCTATAATTAGTCTATTTCTTTATCAACCATTTATTTCTTCTTGCATTTCATTTCAATATTTTCTATCATTTCATATAAGTACCTTATCTTTACTTCCTTTAAGTTAACTATTTTAAGAGTGTGGATTGATAGACTCCTAGTAAGCTCATGCTTCTTAGATCTAGCTCACACCACACAATCCACCTTATTACCCATCTAACAACCCCCTTTACATGAGTGCTTTCTTATCTATAGGTCATTCTTCCCAAGATAGAGATGATCTCTTCATAATCATCTGGATCACACACGTACAAACAAATAGGTTCTTCTACCACACCCTTATTACTAGTTTCTTACTTCTTCTTTAATTAAGAAATGAGTATAAATTGAGAGAAACATTTGTATTTTGAAGCTACACATAACCTCTTTATCAGAGGAATCTATAAAAAGTTATTTCAGTGAATACCTGCTCTAATTAAGATGTTGGTTGTGGAAAAGGCCATGGTGCCTACTCATAAAAACATGGATTAGTCACTTCTATAATTATGTGTATGTGTGTGATGTAGGAGTGAATGATGTAGATATGATCAGAAGAAGTTGAACCTGAACCTAGAAAATGGAGGACAATAAGAGCAAGAGTCAGAAGAAAATTATGGGGTTAGAAAGAGAACTCTGGTAAAAAATAAAATGGAATAAATCAAATAATCCATATTTAATTAAGAATATGAAAGAATAAGGTAGAAGATGTTGAAGAGAGGGGAGCTAAGAGAGATGTTTCACAAGATTCTAGAATATGAGATGTCACATATTCTTAAAATAATAAAAAATCAATTGAAAAATCAATTTTTAATAAATGGCTAAAAATTTTAATTTTCACTTAAAATAGTCAAAATATCAAAAAAATAAAATTTGTAAGTAATTAATAAAAAATTAATTAATTAAAATCTTACATTTTTTTTAAATTTTTATCCCTAACTGTTTAAAAACACATTTAAACTTTTTGTGCAAAAAATGACTATCATTTCCTATACTTTGCAAAAATCATTTCATTTTTTATGAGTTGTGTAAACACACTTTCCTTTTTCATAAGTTATGAAAATTGAAAAACCTTTTTAGGTCTACGTGCAATTTGCAAAATATTTTTTTGGCTTTGGTGTAATTTAAAATTTAATTTTGGGTTTGCATGCAATTTACAAAAAAAAAATTGATTCCCTTGCAAATTGCAAAAATGTCTTTGGTTCCTATGTAAATTGCAAAAATGTTTTTGGTTCTTTTACAAATTGCAAAAACATTTTTGATTTCCATGCAATTTGCAAAAACATTTTAAATTTTCCTTTTCTATGCAACCCAAAATTCTATTTCCACAAGTCATGCAAATGCAAATTATATTTTTACAAGCTATGTTAATATAAACTTCTATTTTACAAAATTATATTTTTCTTGTGTATATTTTCATTACAAATTGAATCTTCTTTCCAATAATACATGCAAACTCATAAATATTTTTCATCAATCATGCAAATATAGTTATTTCTTCAGGTAATTTTAAAAATAAGTTTATCTTTCTTACAAATTTATCTTTTTGATTTACATGTTCATTATGGAAATTTTTAAATGTTTTAAAAATTAATTTTCTATTTATGTTTTAACCAAAAACTATAGAGAATTTTTTTCTCAAGTTCACTGAAGAGAAGTAAATAGATGAAAAAACATTTCTGTCATCCAAGTTCATAGATAATTATAAAAATCTTGTCCAAGATAGATATTTGTTCTACTTTGAGTTTTCTCCTGAAGGACCCAAAGAAGAAAAAGTAGGCAGTGCATGTCGAGTAAATTGTTTATGGTTTCCTTTGTCAAACTAAGGTGCCATAGCAGGTTCTATGAATTCCAAAGGGAAGCAGAATTAAAAAAAATCTTTTTCTCCTCAACCATATAGGTCATGCAATTTCCATAAGACAAATTTTAGATTATTTTCTCTTTTCCTCCAGTCATATGACTTACAATGCTATTTCAATCTAACATTTATTTTCTTAAGTTGTCTACACATAAGGGCACTTCAACAAGTCATAAGACCCTATAATAAGGTGATATTTGTTGATTTTTTATAAAAAAAATTCTACCTTCCAAGTTGTATGGCCTATGTTTGAGTAGTTTGGAAAGAATTTTTGAAGATTATTTTGTTTTTCTCCTCTAAAAAGCAAATTATATGGCTCACCTTTAATTGATTTTTGTCAACATTTTCAAAAAAAAATTGATTTTCTTCTCTCCATGCAACCGTACAATGTCATGAATGAGTAGATTTAAGTAAAAAAAAAGGTTTAAAAGCTTTTATTTTAACTCCAATGCCTAATCGTATAGCTATCATATGGTAGGTCGTATGCATAGTTAGAGAGGTAAAAAATATAAAAAATAAATAAAAATTTGCTAGGTGAAGAAAATGAGTGAAAAAATGTTGAGTAGAGAAAAATAAAATAAAAAAGGGGAAGGAACAGAAAAATGAATGAACAAATTTTGGCATGATAATTCCCATTTTGCAATTTTTTTTTTTTTTTTAATTTGTACATTTTTTACTTGGTGCATTTTTGGCTTTGAGGAAAATGTTTGAAAGGTTGATGGGGTTTTCTGGTAAATTTTTGTTTTTTCACACTGGTAAAAGATGAGAATAGAATTGGAGGTGGTGAATTTTAATCATTTTGGCTCACTGCATGGTCATGAGTTTCCTCAATGCTAAGCGGTGATTTTTGTGAGATTTGTTTTTTTAAATTATGAAAATTTAAAAAATCATAGGGATTAGGGGAATAGCTAAAATTTTGAAAAATAAATTATTTTGATAATTTCTTCCATTCATTTCCATCAGCCAAAAAAGTTTGTAATAAGCTACATAGAGGAATTTTCTATAGGTACATTTATGAGTAGAAAATTTGGTTAAAGGGAAATTTAAATTCATAAAAGGATCATTAAAAATATGCCAGAGTAATTTTCACAATCAATTTGTGAGTGCATACTTCAATTTCCATTTCTGTCATTTTTCATAAATAAGGAGATTTTTCACAAATTTTCAAAATTTTCAATTTTATTGTCAAATTGATATCTTCATCTCATACTCCAAAAAAGGAGATTCTAAGTAAAGGTAAACAAATCATGAAGTAGTAATTTCAATGTGTGACACTTCCTTCACCATCTAAGTCCAATATTGGAAATATCACTGACATTGATTTAGGCCACATCAACTTGGATGATTTTTGGGAAAGAATTAATGTTGTACATAAGATGGATTTTGGCCAAAGTATTTTTGATAGTGGTTTTCCATAGGAAATAATTTTCCCAATGTCATTATAGTCTCCTAAGTTAGCTTTTACTATGAAAAACAATTATAACTCTGAGACATGTGAGGTGCGAGATCGCCAGGGGGAAATGGTAGTTAGTTTTGCTCTTGAGCAAATTGAAAACATTTTTCACCTTCTATATCATGAAGCCTTTGTGAATCTAACCACTAAATCCTCCCAAAGCTTTTGGGATGATAATGTTATATCAAGTTCTAAACAAGTCAATAAATCTTGGTTGACTAAACCAAAACATTCCTCCACTCGACTTCCAAAAAATCTCATAAGATCAAATTTTAAAAAAGAGATAAGTGACATTATCACATTGTTTCACAAGATAATGGGAATCAAATGGAAAATAATTTTTAGACATGGATGTATAAATTCATCTAGATCATACTTAGAAATAATTAATATATCAACTAGGGGGAGTTTATTAATGAAATTCATAAGTACCTCATGGAGGTAAAAGACATGTCAAAATTATATATGAATTCATACCTTGTTTACATTATAGTAAGTCAAAGGTATTTTTATGGATTTCATACAATCGGTAATTTAGATAAAGTGATGGTATATGACTTCTTTCCCCAATTAGCATTGAAGGAAAATGTTCTTCATTTCAAAAGAGTTAATTATTGCTTTGTTCATTTCATCATCTAGTTGTTTGAAAAGGAACTCTTTAACACAAGAATATTAGTTGCAGCCACTACATAAATAAAAAGTTAGGGAGATTTATTCATACAATTCTCAACATTCAATTATTTTAGAATCACTATTTGTGAATTATCTCCATATATGATCCCATGATATGTCAGCGATAAATGGGTGTTGATGGAATTGGTTCATTTGAGAAAATCAACCATGTATCTAGGGTTCATTTGGAAAAATCAACCAAAGAAGGGATGAAAGGAGATGTTTAGTTGGTTATTATCACCATCTTGTAAAAATGGAGAAAGCTAAGGTGATGAAAGATTAACTAAAAAATAAAGTGGAACAATTGAAATCAATAACACATAGATTGGTCAGGCGAGTTCAATTAGTTATTACTTCATCATGTCTTCATACTGAGACAATGGAAAGAGTGAGAGGTGATCCAAATGGGTAATGCAGTGAAATATTGTATTAAAAGTTATAGATCAAGGGGCCTTAATAATTCTCTTTGAAACTATGATGTTCTCTAATAATCACAATATTAATAACTAGAAACAAAGAAATATAGATACACTCAAGAGAAATAAAATTGGGAGGAACTCATTCTTGGGTTGGTTGAATTTTCCTTCTATTGATCTTGTTGAAAATGAGGTAATCAATAAAGATGAAATTGTCTATTAGATTGAATTTCTTTGGGCCATCAAATTTAGAATCCAATCCCTTCAAAAATATGTTTAGAAATTTAGTAATGCAAGCTCACTTGAAAGTGACACAATGATGGAAATTGAAACTGAAGTCAAGAAGTTGGATTGTCATTTTGTCAATGACAAAGATCAAGAGGGAAATCTGGTTTCAATTAAAACCATAATTGGAGAATTCAAAGAACGAATCAAAATATTATCAATCCTACATCTAAATTTGGTTATGAAGAACTTCATCAGTTATCCAAGTGCCAAGTGAATGTGGATAATTTAAATATGAAAATAAATATTCTCCAAGGTAAGCTTCAAGAAATGAAAGAGTTAGACTAATAAGTAGACATTGCCTACATGTACATAGATGGACCAGATGAAAATTTAATCAATGTAATTCTCTAGAGATTTGATGACGTCTTGAAGTGGAAAGAATTTTCAATATAATAGTAAGAAGAATGAAGAATTTATTCCAGTGTTTCTACATTCTCTTATTTTATTTATGTGTAATGAACTTGTATAATTTTACTCTTTTCCCCCTTGTAAATGTGCATTGTATTTCTATAAATTGTCTTTACAATTTTTTTAACTTACTCTTACAAGTTGTGCAAGTTGATGATATTTTTCTACATGTAGTTCAAAACCTCCAATTGTTTTCTCAAATGGTGCTAAATTCTTACAAAGGTTTTGCACCATTTCAAAAGTGTAATATATCATGGGTGTTTTATCACTTCTATAAAAAGGAAAAATAGCTGGTTTTTCACCATAAACACCCATTTTATCGTATAAATAAAAGTTAGGGCTTCATAATAAGGGTTCAAAATAGATAGAATTTTTGGCAAAATGTTGTAAAAATATATCAATCTTTCTACTCTTCAGAATCAATACATAAAAGGTGTTTCTAAACTTTGCATTAGTGATATCTTTTGAATTAGGTATTTTGTTTATTTCATCATATCTAATTTTCATTTCCATTATTATAAATTTTAAATTGTTGTGAATATGAGATTAGATTACAAAGTTTCTATTTTGAGTTGTAACTTACATTTCCAACACATGAGAAAATCTCAGTGGGAATAGAGGCAATTTCTTAGTTATTTCTATTAAAAAATATAGAAGGTTATTAATTTCTATTATTAGAGTCAAATAGTCTTTTGGTGTATGTTTCATATCCCTAAGGATTTGATTATATCTTTTCAACCCATATTTTCCTTTACAAAAACTCCTTTTTGTACTTTTAGATTAAAAAGTACTTATCCCATGATTTACATTCCTTTATTTGTAAATATTTCTTGCTTTCCTATTTTGTCTTTCAATAAAGGTAGCTACATTTACTAATAGGATAGGGACTTTATTCCCCATGTTGTTGAAGTCAAGTCACCAATTTTTCCTCTTGAAAAAATTTCATGCCAATAGGAGAATCTAGAGATTATGTAGAGTAGGAAAGCTAAGGGCATAATAAGAAGAAAGAGTTGAGGGTAGTGAGGATATGGAGTAGAGTGAAGAGGAAAGTAGGACAATGGTAGAATAATTAAAATATATGAGTAGATGATAGTTAAGAGGAAAGATATTATTTGTACTAGGGAAAGAATATTCCCAGGAGGATATTATGTATAAGTGTAGACACATCTTTAATATCATAGAAATAATAATTTTAGGACATAGATCATTCATTTTCTCAGTACATATCCCTCAACCCAATTTTCCATTAGTAAAAAAACCATGTGTGAAGGAAGGGATAGACAGAATATACTTTGAATCATTTATGGATAAATTTGGTAAACTTAGTGTAGTAAATAAGAATTTAGTAGATAATAAGAGGCTATAATAAATTATATTCACTTTTGAGAATAGTTTTAAAACACATATAAAACCTATTTCATAGTAACCTGTAGTCATAATTACTAGTTGTAACAACCTGTAGTCATAGTTACTATTGCACAAAAGCCAATAGTTATATTTATAAGTGTGGAAAATATGGTACTACAAATAGGAATGTTTATTACTTTGAATCAATATGATGGGTCTACAAAACATGAATAATATTTCTTAACCTATGACATGAATGGTAGGATAAGGGAATAAATTCTATTGATGTAAAGAAGTGTAAGCCCCTAAGAGATTTATCAGGGCAAGATTTGGAATTCATTTATAAAAGGGATGTTAATGTCTTAGATTTTTATCAATTTAAAAAGTATATAATTTAAGAATATAAAATGAAGAAGTGCTTGAGTTGAACTATTCAACATTTAAAGGAGATTTAGTAGAATAATGGAGAACCCATATGGGAATATGATTTTAGATTTTAAGATGTCATGAATAAGATTGATTTTATCATGGAGGACAAGGATAAGGCTACCTAGTTTTCATAAGGGTTGCAATCCATAATTAGATTTTCCATTGTGCAATCTCAATTCTTGACTAAGGCTGATGCTCAAGCAACTTCCCTAGGAGTTAAAAAAACTAAGGACTATGGAGACACTTCAGTAGTTACTCTAAATTTGAGGCAAAAATTGATGTTTTCCTTAAAAGAATGGATGAGATGTATGAAAATGACATACCTAAATTGGGCTTATGGTGTATATATTATATTTGAGAAGGTTAACATAATAATGATTACCCTAAAATCAAAATAGAGTTATGTGAACTATGTATAGTAATAGGGCATGTAGCCTAATAATATCATCTATTACAATAGTACATTCAAAGATCCTAGAAATTGTACAATAATTTTTCAAAATCAACCAATCATGATGAGAAGAGTTGTCAAGCTTTGTAAGAGGTAAAGGAAGATATCACCAAAATGTCTCTATAGTCTTAGTGCATCAATTACCTAATGTAAAGAGCATAATTATAGACCTAGAGATGGAAATGACTAGTGCGACATAAGGTAGTCCTAGGTGGATGGATTTGTCACCTCAATGCCAATATCAACCCCATGGTCTAGTTAGTTAGACATCAACATCACCATAATATCAATATCAATCCTTATGGAATAATGTGATTCCTCAACATCAACAATTAAATTGCTCTCTGACATTACCTTAACAATAATATGGTGGAAATAATGCACAACAAAAATATTAAGGGCATATGCTAGATTATAGTCACACAGTTGGGGATTCTAATAGAATAGAGGAGGATATAAAGGAAGGCACTAAGGTGGATATCAAGGAAATTTATCCTCCTTTATCCTCTTTTATATCCTCCTCTAGTCTACAAGGAAATTTTCATGTCACTGAGGTGGATAATTCTATTGGAATCCTCCTCTAGTCTACGAGGAAATTTTCATGTCATTGACATGAAAAAAACAAGGCCCATTATCTTTCCTTGATTGGTAAGAAATGGGCTTATGATGGCCAAATGACTATCAATACCATGCACAAACAATTAGAGACACATCAAGGAGACAATATAGTTGTTATACCTTTGAATAAATTAGAGGAGAAATCCTATGTTATTCCAAAATAATAGATTCACCTTATGCCTATGGTGACAATAATTGGTTTGAATTTAATGTAGATATAAATAAAAATACTTTGTGAGTTGTCGAATGTCAATTTTTTAAATCATATCTTTAGTAAAACATACAAATTTAGACAATAAAATATCCAATTAAATAAAGCTATTTCTTACCCATTATCTTTCCTTAATTTGTAATAAATGCACTTATGATGGCCAAATGACTATCAACACCATGAACAAACAATTAGAGGCACATCAAGGGGAAAATATAGTTGTTATACCTTTGAATAAATTAGAGAAGATATCTTATGTTATTCCAAAATAATAGAATCACCTTATGCCTATGGTGATAATAGTTGGTTTGAAGTTAATTTAGATACAAATATAAATGTTTTTCAAGCTATCGAATGTCAATTTTTTAAATTATAGCTTGAGTAAAACATAAAAATTCAAATAATAAAGTAGCCAGTAATAAAAAAATCTCCATCTCCTTGATTTCAAATTAAAATATGTAACTCTCCATCTGTATGATCTCAAACTAAGAGTTAGACTTACTATATAATACAAGTGTAATTATAATGAATTCTATAGAGCCTACTCTAAAAATATTCCCAACTTGGGAAGCATCATCTTCAATAAGTGGTGAATAATACACACATATGTTGAATTATGCTAGGGGAAATCATGAGGTATGACCTTTGTGCATGGTGTTTACCATAGAACACTAATTACCATATTTTTTTTGATAAAGGATCTCAATCAATTTATATTGGTTTGCAACACCAAGTACTACATGTATATCAAAGAGTTAGCACACTCAGCTATGCCTTAAAGGGATCTATTGTGACTTGGTGGGTACTGAATAGTTAACAAGAATTATAATGGGATAAAGAATGTGAATTTTTACAATAAAATTTTTATATACTACTCACTATTAGAATATATTTTCCATTCTTTCAATAAGGTTAATGTCTTAAGCTTCAATTCATAAATGTCTAGATATATGGTATGTCCAAGGTGTTGATCTAAGATATTGGGTGTATATTTTTAGTGACATGCTAGTGTCAATTCTAACTATGTGGTATATTCATTGGGAGTATAAAAGTGAGAGTAAACATTGGGCATAGGTACATCAAGACTTTATTCAAACTTTTATGTTTGAATATGACAATCCCATAGTGCACAATGCATTGAAAATTTTTAAAACCTTTATATGTTATAATTGAGTAGAATATTTGGGAGATAGGATAAATCCATCATCGTAGTAATGAGTTGCTTAAGATTTTAATCTAAAAATTTATAATTACAAGGTTGGTAAACATGAACAGTATCTTCTTAAATAAGTATAAAATATTTACATATAAGCTAATAGAATCTAGTGATAGTGATGGATATCTAGATTTATAAGGCTTATTTAAACCAAAATGAGAAACTTAGACTAAAAATATCCAAAGTGTATAAAATTTTGAATAAGAAAGACTGCATAATGTAAACATTCTAGAATGAGGAGAACAAATGCTATGATGGGCACTACCTAATGAATCTAACAAAGTATATCAAGAATCACTAAAAAAAGATTGAAGAAAATAATGAAATAGTGTCTATGCCCAAACTTGTTATTGTGGTAGACTACCAGGTGCATAATGATATTTCAAAGGCATTAAAACTACCAAGAGATTATCAAGATTTCTATTTGATAAATTAATAGAATTCAAAGGTATAGATCCATCATTGGGAGAGATTCACATTGAATTGAGAGAGTGAACTAGACCCATTAAATAGTTCACATAAAGATTAAATCCTAACATGAAGATGAAATTGAAGGATAAGTTAGATCTCATGGAAATTATGGATCATCTATCCAATTGAAAAGGTATATCGGGTTAATCCCATGGTTGTGCATCCAAATAAATCTGTTGAGATTCAATTTTGTGGGGATTATCATGCATTGCATGATGTTTACATTAATGATCTAAATCCCATACCCTTCACATATGAGGTTATCAAATCATTCATAGACCACAAGGTGTACTTGTTCATATATGGATTCATTGGTTACCATCAAATTCATATTGCAGAAGAAGACTAGGCTAAAACAACTTTTTCAATGGAAAAAGGTTCATTCGCATATAAGGTAATGCCCTTTGGTATTAAGAATGCTCTAATAATTTTCTCTATAGATATGGTAACTACATTTAAATATTTTATTCATGATTTTCTATAAGTTTATTTGGATGATTGGGCTATTTTATATTTATTCAAAGATCATTTTTCTATGTTTTGTCATGTTAGAACATTGTCAAGCCCTACACATTGCATTGAATCTAAATAAGTGCTTAATTTTCACACCTTTTGGTGTTTTAATATATCACATCATATGTACTAATAGAATCCTAGTTAACTAGGCTAAAATTATATCAATAGTGTGGATGCCACCTCCAATTAATTTTACATAGGTGTGAACCTTTCTGGGTCACACTAAATATTATATAAATCATCAAGGGATACAAACCCATCTCTGCACCATTAGAAAAGCTATTGCATAAATACACAAAGTTTGAGTGGACATAAAATTTTCAAACAACATTTATTTATCTAAAATAAATGTAATTAAAAACTCCTATATTATTTTTTCCTGACTGGAAGAAGACATTCCATGTATATGTGGATGTTTCTGGTATCACAATAGGAATTTCCTTAGTGCATCCAAGGGATGGTGGGTTAGATAATCCTATACACTTTGTAAGTAGAAAAGTATTGGATATAGATAAAAATTATATGACTATAGAGATAAAATACTTAGTAATGGTGTTTAATTTATAAAAAAATAGGAATTATCTTTTGGCCAAATCATTTTAGATTTTCATAGATCACTAGACCCTAAAATATATGACAGACAAGCCTATGATAGGTGGAAGAATTTATATTTGGCTAATGTTTTTTTATGAATTCAATTTAGAATTAATGTGAAGCCAATATAAGAGAATGTAGGACTTGATCATTTGAGGAGGCTTTAGAATGGAGAATAACTAGAGGAGATGCAAGATGAATCTCTATATGCACACTTGTTTAGAGATAGATAATATGGAAGACATTACAAACTTCTTAGAACAAGGAATTTTTCTTGTGCATTATGATAAAAAGGATAATAATAAAATGGATACATTATCCATTTTTTATAGCTTCATAAACATATTTATGTAATAGATCAGAAAGGATGATGTGTTGCACAGAGTAGCCTTACAACATGAGTGACCATAGCTTCTTCAGGAAGCCCATAAAGGAGATTCCAAAGGTTATTTCATAGGATAAAAAAATGCTATATAAATTATATAAAGTGGTCTATAGTGGCCAAATTTGTTTTAGGATGTGTATAGGGTGGCAAAACACTACGATGTTTGATAATGAACATGATAATTAAAGAACTGTGATAAGATAACCTTGGTTTCAATGCTAACAAATCAAAATTTTGAATAATGGGAAATTATTTTTATAAGACTCATAAATCTAATCAAATTTATCCATGTGAGATATGTAGACACCTAAATCTGGCCACCGATAACCTCCAATTAGGCTTTTGGCCAATTTCCACCTAGAATGTACAATTTGGCCTAAAAATACTAAAACATGCTAAAAGATGTGAAACTAACATATTCAAGGGCCAATTTTGGATAGGGTGTCATTAAATGAGGCAATGCAATTTATGGGCTAGCTGACTTTGATCAAATCATTTTAAATTAAAATGCTAATTTTACACCTAGGTGCTCTGGATTGCTCTCTTCTATCAAATATTTTGCACAAGACGTGCATTTGTTATTTTCTATTGATAACATCCTTAAAATTTTGGACTAATAACAAGGCTTTATGATCAATTTAAGTAATTTGTGCATAAAGTGCTTAATCATGCTTAAGAGTTAATTAACCCAAACTAAGGCAAAATTAATAATTCCATGGAAACTTTTTGAATACTTATTTTTAGAAATGAATATTGAATATCTACATCATTAGGTGACCTCATTTATTGGTAAGACATCCCTAAGCCATAAATGCCATAAAAAATTAGGATTCATGCCCTCCATGCCTCATCAATGCCTTCCATGATGCCCTCCATGCCTCTTAATTTTCCCTTCTTCCAATGTCATGATGAGGATAAATATAAACTTAAATCCAAAAATTGAATTAATTCTTAACCACACATATCAATCTTGAGATGTATGGTTTAGGTTGATTCTAGTCCTTCTCAAAAATCTATAAATAGAGAGGCCATGAACATCATTTATAAGACTTGGGAATGCAAAGTTATAATGCACAAATAATTCCAAAAGCTTCAAGAAATTAGTGTTATCATGCCAAATTGATACCAAGCCAAGCCAAGCCACAAGCCAAAGGTGCCAAGGAGAGATGGAGGTAGCCAAGCTTCCATTGCCAATAACTTCATGAGCATAAGCCAAGCAAGCCACTATTACAAAGGCATTTGGAGCATCCAAGGTAGGTAAAGGAATTCTTATGTTTTTATTTCTTACATTTTAGTTGTGTTGTCATTTTTTTGTTAACTAAGCTCTCCCTAGTGTCTAGGCATAGAGATGTTATGTTATTAGTGTGTTTCTTTTATTTTGTTTTCATTTTTTAATTAACACCATATTAACCATCCTCTCTGAAGTCAAATTCCTAGATCACATTATGGCACGCCTAGTGGGACTAGATGCATCTCACACCTAAAGAAGATCATTTTGCAAATTTAAAATATTCATTTGGACCTTGAAAACTCTCGAAAATTGATTTTCAAACTATATTTTACTATTTTTGTTTGCCACAATTTTACATAGTAATCGACATCAAGAAGTAAGATTGACATCAATTACATAAATTACTCGATGTTAGTTAGCAAAACTGACATTGGTTATATACCTATTGAGATGGTTACAGTGGTATAACCAATGTCAGTTAGATAACCAACATTGGTTAGCTAAAGTAACCATTGTCGATTATATATAACCAACTTTGGTCACTATGTTTTTCCTAAAACATATAACTGAGAGCTATTTTTCTCAAGTTCATTGTTTCAAACCAAAAAGAGCTTCAAAGCTAAAGGAGATGCTAACATTTTTTCTACAAGACCAAAATTGACATTTGCTAAAAACATGTTGTATACCACCTTTTGCATGCTTAAAAACCAATTATGAACTTTATTTTGGTGTTTAAAAATAATTATGTTTAAATGAATGTTTTCAAAGTTCACAATCTTAAGGCCAAGGGGTCAAAGAAACACCACCAAATCTTTCATTTTGGTTTAAAATTGAACACACTTGTCAATTTTTATTTGTAATAGTTAATTAAATTAATTTTTTTTGGCATAGAGAGTAATGTTGTGTGTATGCTCTTCCATTTGTCCTCTTTAGGGAACCCTTGGAATCGAAAGTGTCATTCCTATTGCAAGTAACCTAGTCTAAGGATTAGAAAGAAAGTCATCTAAATCACTCCCTAAAAACTCTTAAAAGTTTGGATGACCTTCAAAATGACCCTAAAGTCTTTATACTTTCATGCTTTCTTTACTTTTATGCAAAATTGGCTTGCGGGGGGGACTTCATCACCTCCCATGAGTTCTTTAGGAAAGCTTTAACTCAAGGTTTCACCTCCTGGCATGGACTTCATTTGGATCCTTTAAAGTTACACACAAGAAGTAGTGGCACTTTGGAAATCACACTACACTAAATGAATATTAGGATGTAGTGGTTGTAAAAAAGACTAAACCTTTTTACAACAAACCAAGTGATACAGACCCAAAAATCTATGCTTTCCTTTTACATTGTTTGGCATGAAAGTTATTGTGTAATTGATTCCCCTAGATCATTCAAAAAAAATTTAGATCTTAGACAAATCCCCCCTTACCATGGAAATATTGTTGGTGTAAGGTTTTCCTCAAGGTCCATGTCTTAGTACATTCATTTGAGAGAAGGGGGGGTGTAAAAACCCTACTATATAATATGCATTTACTTTTAGATGAACACTTAAAATCCTCTCAAAATGGTGTATATTGATGGATTCCAACAATACCAAGCAACCTTGTCAGTTTAGGATCAAAGAGTGATTAATTAGTTGGTTTGTCATAGATTAAAGTCTTGTTTGAAGTTAAAACTTGTTATAAACAAACAATCCAAACCAAACACATAGTCCAAATTTTCCTTTGAACAAAGAGGCATTATGATGCCCATGTGAGATCATCCATTTGCCTTGTTTAAAATTTCATCAAAAGCGTAAGAGTCATATCTTCCACTTTGGTATAGTTATGCTACCCAATTGAGTCTAGACCTTTACTAAAGTTTTTTAAGTCCTTCACTTATAATCTAAATTTGGAATTGTACCTTTACAAGTTCATAGTGTTAATGTGTTAAGTGGGTTCACCATTTGCACTAAACATGAGGGAACTTAGGTTTAATTTCCAATTTGGGTTGAAGGCCATTTAAGAATCATAATCATTATCATCACTTGATAGACTTAATCTATTTTGTGCTAAACACTTTCACTTTAGGTCTATGCACCATAACATTTTGAGTCAAGAAAAGTAGTGTTATGCTATCAAAATTGTGGGAAATTACCTATCCCTTAGAGAGCCTTTGAAACAATTTTTGTATATATATTTTGGGTAGTATAGCACCATTATGCTGCCCAAAACATTTCAAATATTATTTCATAGACCCTCTTGCATAGAGTTTCAAATTTGTTTCTACATTCTCAGACCAATCTAAGTATACTTTTATGATCCTTTGTCTAAAACATAGTTATATTATACACCTTTCTCTAGATTTTTTGTGAAAAGAACCAAGTTTTATACCATTTTTCATGAGAAAATAAACTATTATTAAAAGTGCCTTTTGTTTCATTAATTATACCTAGTTTATCAAGTTCATGTCTAAGAATCAAATGCCTAATTTTTGTTAGAAGTGTTTCAAATCCATTAGATTAAAACTTTCATCTATTTTTAAAGTCTAGATTTTTTATGCCATTTGTCCAAAAGTCCTATCACGTGCCTTGTTTGAGCCTAGCTTTTAACACCATGTGTGGCCAAAGGACCTAGCATCTTTTAAATTCCTAGATTAGACTGATTTGAAACACTTCAACCTTAGAGTTTGGCATTTTGATTTTCAGTCTATTTACTTTTTTATCTTTGTGTAATTAGTGAAATTTTAGATACTTGACACTAGCTTGTTTCCTCACAAATCTTTACATAAAACTTTTGATCCTTTTGACAAATCTAGACCATGTTGAAACATCATTTGTATTAGATTTTTTCTTTTTTAGAGTTTGTAGAACTCTTTGACCTTTTATCACAAAGCATTAACTATGGATTCCAACATGTATTCCTACACTCATAGTGGAATCATGTATAATCTAGGGATTAGTAATGTAATTGCATAGGAAGGAATGGTGCAAGACCCTTATGCAAATAATATTAGTTATGAGATGGAATCTTGTCCCTCTTATAATATTTAATCTAGGGCACAAAGCCAAGATCAATTAGCTAACTATCTGTTTAACACACCACCTTATTCAAAATAAGACCAAGAACAAACCATGCAATACCTAGCTACAATACCCATAGTGGATGAGCCATTTCTTCAATAGTCATACTCTACTAATATGGCTTCCACTTATGATCCATTTTTTTTAGTGACATTTGTTAGAGAATAAATATGATATTTTGGTTAGAGCCATAGAGGTAGGGGCCAAGTTTCCAATAGACTTCCCTCATGAAAATTTACCAAGTCTAGTAAGAGTGCCCCACAATATCATTTATGATCAACAGGCTTATTTTAGTAATCCTATTTCTCTAGTCCAAACAATGTATTAATACCCTAATATATCTAATCGAGGTAAAAACATCATGGAAGATCACTTTAATTAAATGCAAATAGCATATCAAACCTACCTAAATCTAGCACATGATTTCAATCAGATGAACATGGTGAGTAAGCCTCTTATTGACTTAGTACCTTGAACAAGAGTGTTGATAGAGTTAACTAGACAAGAGAATCTAATTTTTAACTCATTCATACAAAATAACTTTGATAGATAACTTGATAAATATGCTTGTTATTGAAGAAATGTCTTTGGCCTCTAAATAGAATAGTGAGCCAAATATAGTAGACAATTTGTAAATAGCATCCAATCCTGATCAAAGTGGTACTAACACATAAACAATTAGCCAACAACATGTGCCTATAGTTAATCCCATGAATAGATCATCACACTAGAAAATAGGAGTTTCTACACCCCAACCTCAATTGACTACTTCATCAAGTGTACAACCTATGGGATTAGGCAATCAAACAATGACTAATGTCACCACTCAATGATAGAATGTGATGAATCCTACTCCTCAACAAGTAACAAGTAGTATTCAATAATAATAGACATAATCTAGTGTATCAAATTAATAGAGGACAAATACATTGCCACCTCAATCAAGGGAAACTAATGTTACACCTCACCAGGTAATGATGAACATACCTCTTCAATCATAGACTAATATGCCAATTAAAAACCAAGCAATGACTAGTCAGCAATGTGCAAATATTGGTCAATGATAGATGTCAAATTTTTAACCTATTTTAACTTTATCATAGGGATTCATGCAACAAGGAGGTCCCCATGTTTATCAAGTACCTACTAGACAAATGTTGGTTCAAAATGTGTCACAAATTTAGAAACAAGGTGTTGGTCCAATAGTTCCCACTCCATAATAAGTTTCAATTAGTCAACAACATGTCCCTTTTCAACCATAGTATGAATAGTATAGTTATATCCCACCATCCCAACCACAAAATCCTCTAGGTCTAACCTCTTTCACCAACCCAAACCATAATATAGTGAAACGAAATGTTCAATTTCAAGTACATCCCAATCCACATATGTGTATTATTGGTCCATTCCTCAACCCAACCATTATACTCCAATAGGTATCTCCATCATACCCTGGTCAAAGTTTCCCACTTGTGACCTCCAACCATCTACCCAAACCAATTTTCTCCCTCAAACCAATGTTCCTTCCAATTTCATATCCTAAGAATTGTAACAAATGAAAGATGTAATTGCTACCATTCAAGTGGGTAAATAGACTAAAAGTTCAAATAAGATGACATGTTTTCCTATCTATTCAACATGGATTATTTGAAGATATCATTTCCTCTAGGATATGAACCGCCAAAATTTAACAAATACAAATAGAAAGGTGACCCTAAGGCTCATTTGACCGAATTCTTTGTCGCATGTCAACCAGTGGCATATAGTGACATATACCTTTTCCTGTTGTTTCTAAGGAGCTTGGTAGGACAAACCTTGGAGTGATTTTTAAATTTTCCCAAGAATTTGGTAACATATTTTGATGATCTTTCTAATAAATTTATAAAAACACTTTTCCTATAATATCGAGCATGAGATTTCATTAGTGGACTTAACACAAGCAAAGAAAAAACTAGTGAGAGTTTTACAAGTTATTTACAGTTATGGAGAGCCCTTTCAAGTCTTTTCATGCATATTTTACCATCTAAATAATTAGACATTGTTTTACTAAAAATTTTCATAGTGAGATAGCTTACCATCTAGAACTACAATGTGCACATACATTTACAGAGATCATTGATAAAGGTTTATTAATAGAGTGGGAACTCATCAATAAAGGAGTCATAAATATTAATTTAAATAGTTAAAATCAAGGTACTAATTAGGTAAATGGCTAATAGAAACATCCTATTCAAGTGCAAGCAACACAATCAGCATAGCCCAATAACTAAGAAATATTGAAGTAATTTAACTGTAATAAGAATGTTGTGGGAAATGGAGTAACCAAATCCCATCATGTTTAAACTATGCAAACATAATCTACACCACATTTTCAACTTAATCGTAGCCAAAAACCTCTCTAACCAATGCTAAAAGCAAAAAAACCAAGACCTACACAACAAATATAACAACCTTTACCATTACAAACCCCTCCTCCTAAGAGAACTGTCCCTGTACATCATGTCTTTAGTGACCTAGGAGAACCTATTGAGTTTATATTTTTAAATATTGCTTCCAATAATATGATTAGTTGGGCTATACCTAAGTATTTATTATCTACAAGGCATTCCTTATCCTGATTGGTATTGTGAAAATGAATTATATGGCTATCATCGGGTCAATGGGCATAATCTACAAAGATGTGTCTAAATCAATCATTTAATTTAGAATATGTTGGAGAATGGGGAGATAACATTATATAATGGTGCTTTCACTTCCAATTAAACTCTTGGGATTTATCAAAACCCCTTTCCCCAACATAATACTCAATAACAACAAAAAAATTAGCTGCAACAACAATAACTAGTGCAATAGTAAAATAAATAGTATCAAAATCAAAGGATGAACTAGTAGAATCAACAAAATCAATAACAAAACCCACAATGGTAGAATAATGGACAAAACTAAGGTCAAAATGGTAACAACCAACCAACCTACCTTGCAATTACACATGACCACAATAGGGTTATAGGTCATATTACAAGGGGTATTGTTAATACCATCTCCATTAACCCTAGACCAAATACTAATTAGCCTAGACCATTGTTAAACAAAAATATTTAGCCAAATTACATGGATAATCTTTCTTTGACCTGGGAGTGCATACAGGCAAACCAAAAAACTAGGACTTCCCTTTTTTGACCTTATATCAATAAATTATCCTTGCCATGTTATCACATATGAGTGCACTAGTAACTGAGACTTGTCATGTCTAATCCCACACCATTCCCAACATTGGTTGGAAATAATGGTCTAGTATTTTATCTCAATTTTGCAATCACAACTCAGAGGTCAAAGATTACTATCCCAAGCCCATAACCATCCACCACTTTGCCTATCATTCAACCAATTGTTCAACCTCAAGATAAACCATTCACTACTGATCAAGACAAGAAGTTTGATATTATGGAACAATTATAGAAGACACCAACAAAAATTTCTATTTTAGATTTTCTACAAACATTAATAATCCACAAGAACATCTTGAATAAGTTTTTGACCCAATCCACTATTGTTAGTGACATATCCATTGATAAGTTTTAAGCTTTGGTTGGACACCTAGCTCCATCCCAACAAGTTACATTCAACCAAAGTGATATGCCTTCCCTTGGCCTACTCCATAATAATCCATTATACATAGAAGTTTATATAAGAAGGCATAAAGTGAAATGTGTCCTTATAGACAATGGATCCAGCCTCAACATAGTATCTTTAAAGCTCATCAAGCTTCTTGAGTACACAATGATATATCTCCAACCAAAAATAATAACCATCAAATCCTATGATAATCAGGAAAGAGAATCACAAGGCACCATTAGTTTTCCAATTATCATTGGGCCTTTAGCCCATGATACACTTTAACATGTTCTTAATCTTGAGTTGTCATATAATATACTTATAGGGAGGCCTTAGTTACATGAGATTCATGTATTCGTATCGATGCTACACTAATGTATCAATTTTTCACACTTAGGGATGGAAGTGAATATTTCAAGAGATTTACACCCATATGAACACTACAAGCATCTTGACGCTGAGTTTCAAAGCCATAATTATCAGTATGACATGAATCTAAGTTTTAATCAAGATAAAGGAAAGGTTATAATTATTGATTTTTCAACAGATAATTGCATAGATCCTAATACCTTAGATTCCCTTTCCCACATGTTGCCTCCTAAAGCTTCTAATCATTTCACCATTTCAGATAGTGGATTGAGAGAGTATGTGACCCATGATACATTTCATATTTCCAATCTTCCTCAAAATATGAAAACATTTGGGTGACTTAAAGTCACTCCACATATGCATTGGTGATAAAATAACAAAGATAAGGGACTTGTCACATTTGTACCAACATCTAGCCTATAACCTAACCCTCTCGAAGGGGACAAATCATGGTTATACAATGACAACCAAGCTGATTGTTATAAAAATATAATGTATCCTTTTTCCAATAGGATCATGGAGCATCACAAATATGAATGAAGAGGCCTCAGACCAGATCAACAAGGAACCATCGAGCCAATTTCTATGACTAAGTATGAAAGACATTATGGACTTGGATTTAAACTGCTTAGGGGTGACCCCACATATCTTATTAAACTCCATCACCAACAACTAGTGATGATGATGATGTCAGTAATGAACTAGAGTCCAATCATAGCCTCACCTTTGATAACCTAGTTGAAACCAACCTATTTGATAAAAATGCCATTTATACCCTTACCCTGGGCATTCATCATAACCCTTTACCATTATATTATCCCCAGCTGATAGATTGGGACTAACAAGAATCCAGTCTATTGATTGATGAGTTATAGAATGATGAGGCATTCTATGATTTCTTAGGTGTAAGAGACAGTGTTCTATTGGGAGAAATTAGGCTTCTTAATCACATTACATCTTGTATCCTATTTTGGAGAGCAAGTGAATACCCTAAGCCAAAAAAAAAGTAGAACATTAATGTCCCAAAGTGAAAACTTCTTTGAGGTGATTTATGACTAGGGAAAAAGTAAAGATAAAGGTCAATCTAGTGGTGAAAACTTGTTTTAGATGCCATTAGATGGGGTGTTCATTATTCTTCAGATTTAGACCAGGAGACCACCAATGATGAACTTGCCTATGGATCTAATTTCAGCTCTAAGCAACAATAAGTATTTGATCAAATTATTCAAGAATTTTCAACTATGTTTATCACATGGCCAAATATCCCATTAGGTGACATAGATTCATCATGCTTAGGAGAATTTGAAGAGCAAGTCCACATGATGGACCTTGACATCATTCAACAGTTTAAGTCACTACTTACTATCCTAAAAGATGGTTTGAGCCTTCTAGTCAAAGATAAAATGAAGGTAAATATTGGGACTCCATCAAAGTTGAAATGGATAAAATTATATGTGTCTCTCACTAAAGAAGAACATGACATATTTACAACTCTATTGAGAGAATTTGTAGATATCTTTGCATGGGCCTATTTTGACATGCTAAGTTTAGACCCCACCTTTGTTTTGCATCACCTTGTGGTTAATCTTGACATCAAACTAGTAAAACAAAAGCTATGTAAGATGAATATTTTCATTTCTATATTAGTAAATAAAGAGTTGGAAAAAATCTTAGAAGTAGGATGTATCTGATCCATTGACTACTTAGAATGGATCTCTAATGTAGCACATATTAGGAAAAAGCTTGAAGGGATCAAAATTTGTACTAATTTTTGAGACATCAACAAAGATTTTCCTAAATATTATTTTCCCTTTCCTAAGATTGACATGATCATTGACTCCACAATAGGTTATGACATGATTTCACTCATGGATGGATTTTTAGGATACAACCAAATTATAATAGCACCAGAAGACCAACATAAAACAACATTCACCACTCCATGGGGAACATTTTATTATTAAATAATGTCATTTGGCCTTAAGAATATTGGAGATACATATCAAAGGTCCATGAATATCATATTCCATGATATGATGCATGATATTGTTAAATACTATGTCAATGACATATTAAGAAAGTCTAAAACCTAGGCTGACCATCTAGCAGTGTTGCATAATTTTTTTGAAAGACTACAGGAGTATAAAGTCAGACTCAATCCAAAGAAATGTGTGTTTAGTGTATCTTCAGGTAAATTACTTGACTTCATCATGTCTCATAGAGGTATTGAAGTCAATCCAACTAAATTCCATGTTATAATCGAGATGCCACCACTAACTAATTTAAAGCAACTCCATATTTTACAACGTAAGATCCAATCAATCCGATGCTTCATCTCTTAATTAGCAGACAAGTGCCATCTATTTATGTACTTTTTAAAGAAAGGAGTTACATTTCACTAGGATGATCACTACCAAATATATTTTCAATAGCTCAAAGACTATCTTGTTAATCTACCTATTTATTACCTCTTATGCCAGGAAAGCCATTCTTGTTATACCTATCAGCTACTGATCATGCTAAGGGGCATTCTTGGCTCAACATGATGATAGTGGAAAGGAACATGATGTGTACTAACTAAGTTGTACCTTAGTTACATATGAACATAACTATGCACCTATTGGAAAAGCTTGTCTATCCATGGTCTTCATATATCATAAACTATGCCATTACATGTTAAATAATAAAACCATGGTCATTTCAAAAGTGGATCCACTAAAGTATTTACTATCTAAAATAGATTTTCAAGGTATAATTTCTAAATATATCATGCTTCTCAGTGCGTTTGACATAGAGTATATCAATCAGAAGGCAATCAAGGGACAAGTTCCTATAAATCAACTTGTTGAAGTATCTCTCATCGACACACAACCACTCACATTTCAATTTCTTGATGAATCTATCATGACCATCATTGATACACCCCTTGAGGAGTAGCCTTAAAAATATATTTTTTATGGTTCATTTACTATACATGGATCAAGGGTAGGCCTATTATTTATTACACCATAAGAGAGTCTAATCCCTAAATTTTTCAGAATCAACTCTCCTTGTACAAACAACATGGCTGAGTATGAAGCACTTGTTACATGTCTTCAACAAGTAATGCATTGGAATATATCTCATCTCTAAGTTTATGGTGATTCTTAGTTAATCATCAATTAGGTTACAGATCATTTCTAGACCAAAGATGACAAGTTGGTTCCATATAAAGCCATGGTTGACACTCTTAAACCATAAATTACCAGTAGTTAGTTTGAGCACATACCAAGGGATAGTAACATAACTATAGATGCCATGGATATTATTGACTCTTTGATTTGATAAATAGATAAAGCTAGAGAGTATCAATTCCTCATCAAGAATTTTTTAGCGCCATCTCATGAACCTTCAATCATTGCCATGATTTGTGATATTGTTGGTCCTAATTCTATATGGTTCTCAAAACTTTACAAATACCTTCATGACAAAGTTATGCCAGCTAACCTATCTCAAAAAAATACCAAAGCCTTCATTCATCATTCCACTCATTAGACTCTACTTGGATCCACCCTTTACCATTATAGTTTTGATAGAACTCTACTTCATTGTTTAACTTCAACAGAGTCTATGCTAGGGTTAAGAGAAGTTCATGAAGGAGTATGTAGAGCTCATTATAGTAGGGTAGTCCTATCCAAAAATATCTTACATATTAGTTATTATTGGCTAATAATAAATGCAAATTCCACTGCATATGTAAAGAAATGTGACAAATGTTAATGGCATGCTAATCTAATTCATGCCCCAACAAAAAATGTAAAACTGATGTTGACACCATGGCCATTTTATACATGGGGAATTGACCTCATTCGGAAGATCAACCCCACTTCATCTGATGGCCATAAACATATCCTTACCACCACTAAATATTTCACTAAGTGGGTTGAAGCTATACCCCTCACTTATGTGACTATAAATCAAATTTATGAATTCATTTTCAACCATCTCATATATCACTACGATATCCCTTCTAACATTATATCTAATAATAGAAGATCATTCAAGAATAAGGATGTAGATTAAATATGTACTCAATATAAAATCAAACAACATTTTTTAATAGCATACTACCCTTAAGGCAATGACTAGGTTGAGGCATCCAACAAAACCATTTTCAATATCCTTAAAAATACTTTCAATGATGTTAGTCATGAATGGCACCTTTAGATATTCCTGGCCCTTTGGGAATACCGTACTAATAATCTTACCCCCATAGGAGCCACTCTATACTCATTTGTTTATGGTATTAAAGTCATCCTTCCCATTAAGGTTAAATTTCCTTCACTTTGCATCTCTTTTAAGCATGTCTTAGATGATCATGACTATTGAGTAGCTCACCTATAAGAGCTAGACCTACTTGATGAGAAATGCATAGCCACATTTAGCAATCTTCAAGCATATCATAATTGACTCAAAGGACATTATAATTGATGTGTTAAGTATAGAACATTTGAACTTGGTGATCTTGTTCTTAAAGAAAACCAAAAAAATACCATGGCTGAGAAGAAGCATAAAGGAAAATTCAAACCAAACTGGATAGGGCCTTTCATCATTACTACTAATTATGAATCAAGTGCATACAAGATTATCATACCAAATAGAGATGAACTTCTAGAGATGATGAATATTATTCATCTCAAGTGGTACTATGCTTGAGTGCTAAGGTGTATTATCTATAAATACCATTTCAGTTATGTTATTTTATCACTATTCTTATTTATACAAATACCATCCTTATTTGTCATCTTCACCATATCCACTTTCCATTTTTGACCTATCAACCTAATGTGTTCTAAAAGCCTAACCCATTTTACTTTGGTTTTTGACTTTCATTACACATTTTTAGCATCAAGGTATCTGATCAGTTTCATCAGTTGGTTTAATAACTTTAGACAGAGATCATATTTTGGGATAGTGTGATAGAAGTTTCATCAATTACATCCTTTGTTATTCCTTTCTTACCATCGATATCGCTACTAATTATAACCACCTTTGGGTAAATTAGTACCTTTATTCTATGTCATTGTGTCCTAGTTATAACTACCTATGGGCAAACTAGGGGTAACACTAAGCCTTGATTTAAAAGCTTTCCACTTCCTATGTTGTACTATGCCTTTTTACCAACTATGCCTATTGTGTTTGAATTGAATACTACACTAGTCAAATTCCTCTGCTGTAAGGGTGAAACTATAGTGACTTGAGGTCCTACTCTGGGACTATGTAGGTAGTGCTCAAAACTTGTTAAGGTCAGCTCAGTCACCATTTTCCCCACATTCTCACCATTTTGTGAGCAACCTAAGCCATGATGTCATTATTTTTTGAGCAACCTTAGTTTAAATGCTCTTCCCATTTTGTGAGCTTGAACAATTTAGTGTCTCATCATTCTTGATTGAGTTGAGATACTCCAAAAACATTTGAAAAATTATTAGAAAAGAACAAAAATATTGACCACTTCTTTGCCTTAAGGATTCTAAGAACCCTTACTAAGTTACAAGAAAATCACTTGTCATTTAGTTTCCCCATCCTTTTTGGTCTTTTTCTCTCATGCACTTGCCATTTTTCAAGACCATTCCTCTTCTTCTCTCACATCCATTATGTTTATTTTCATTAGTTATCACATTCTTCCCATTCCATGGAAGAACTACATTTGGCCTAAAGTTTTTTAATGGATATTACATCTATGGAACTATGTAGGCAACATCCACTTGCCTAGTGTATATGGAGACATCTTGACCACCCCCTTATTTTTCTTTTATTCCCCCATTTTGTTCATTTTTTAATTTATCACCTATTTTCTAGGGGCAATTCTTGTAAGGTTTTTATTGCATTGTTTATTAGTTTATTTTTGCTTATTTTATTTGTTTTTTTGTTTGTTTGCTTGCTTGCTTTCATCACTGTTTCATTGATTTAGTTTATGTGTGCTCATTAGATGATTCCTTTCCCACACTTACACTTGAATCCATCCCAATTCATATGTTTACATTGCCATCATGGTTTCTATCATTGGTGCATTATTTTCTATTGAGTATTGGATTATGGGAGTCAGTCCTCATGCATATTTTAGTCATGTCCTCATGATGTTATATCATGATGCCTAATGACATGTTCTATAACAAAACTTAGCTTCAAGAAGTCTATTTAGTAATGGAAGCATCTCTTTAGCACCAACATCTTGATTCCATCCTAATCATATCCTAAATATAGTAATTAAACACAAAAAAATTTCAATCTTCATTAGTTCAGATGAGCATCTCCTTAGTAGTAGGTTGTTCCAATTCATCATTACCCTCTATGTTAAGTTATCATCATCCTCATCTAATTTTATCATGTTTTCCATAATTAGAGTTGAATGATTATAATTGCCTATGGGCTAATTATTGCACACCATCCCACCTGCATTTCTTAATGATTATAACCACCTTTGGGTAAATCACTATTTTGTCACCACTTTACTTATTATGCCCATATAGGGGTATGTTCTTCTCTTGTTTGTCTATCCTAACTGGGGTAGCTTCATCTTCTCAATGATTATAACTACCTTTAAGCAAATCATTGTGTTATCATACCACATTACCACTATCAGGGTACAATATTTATAACCACCTCTGGGAAAACCATTATATACCATCCCACTTACATTCTCAATGATTTTGAATATTTTTTTATTATCATTTTGAATATTGAGATGCATAGTTTAAGTTGATTCTGGTCATTCTAAAAAAACTATAAATAGAGTGGGCCATGAACATTATTTCTAAGACTTGGGAATGCAAAGTTATAATGCATAAATTATTACAAAAGCTTAAAAAAATTAGTTTTATCATGCCAAATTGATTCCAAGCCAATCCAAGCCACAAGCCAAAGGTGCCAAGGAGAGATGGAGGTAGCCAAGCTTCCATTTCCAAGAACTTCATGAGCACAAGCCGAGGAAGCCACCATTGCAAAGACATTTGGAGTATACAAGGAAGGTGAAAGAATTTTTGTGTTTTTATTCCTTACTTATTAGTTGTGTTGTCATTCTTTTTGTTAACTAAGCTCTCACTAGTGTCTAGGCCTAGAGATGTTATGCTATTAGTGTGTTTCTTTAATTTTATTTTCATTTTGGAACTAACACCATACTAACCATCCTCTCTTGATCCAAATTCCTAGATCACAAGATATATCATTATTGTGATTGACTATTTCATGAAATTGGTGAAAGATACTTCGATGCCATGTTATAGTACAAAGGATGCCACTAAATTTTTATATGATAATATCATAACAAGGTTTCGATGTCTAATCAAGGTGGTTAGTGATGGAGGTACTCACTTCCTCAATAACCACATAAATACTCTTATTGATGATTTTATGATATCACAAAAAAAAATCATGACATATTATCCACAAGTAAATGGGAAAGTTGAGGCTTTAAACAAAGTATTAGGTAAAATTATAATAAAGATATGCAATGTTTAAAGGTATGATTTGGAGGATCACATTCATATTATTATTTGGGACTATAGGACAAATTATAATTATATGATAGGCTTCACTCCCTTTTAATTTGTTTATTATCTTAAGGCAATTATGCTTGATTCTCTTAATTTTTTCTCATTTCTTAATTTTAGAAGGAGATAAGAAAATAGTAATAAGGGTGTGGTAGAAATACCTATTTGGTGATGTAAGCATAATCTAGATGAATGTCATGAACTAATATTTGGATTGAAAGGAATAACCTGTAGATAAGAAATCACTAGCAAAGGGGTTGTTAGCAAGATAGTTGGGTGGATTGCCTAGTGTGAGCTATATCCAAGAAGCGTGAGCTTGCTAGGAGGTTGTTAATGTACTATTAATAATAATAAAGTTGAAAATGATAAAATTAAGTTACTTTCATAAAGTAAATGAAATGAAATATAAGTAAAAATTAGATTTCTTATTAAAAAAATTATTAAATATAGAAAAAGTAGGCCAATACTCATGTTAAAGGGGGTGAAGTCAAGTTCAAAAAATTAGAAAAGTGTTTGTGAATAGGTAAGAACACAAAAAGTTAGATTTGGTTGGGGTTAAGGGGTTAAAAATAAATTGTTATTTTATACCACAGTGACTATTAGTGGTTAGGTGAACCATCGGTGAATACGTTGACCATTGATGGTTGGGTAACTATGGATAGCTAGGGGTAATCATTGGTGGTTATGCTAACCATTAGTGGTTACTTATGGATTTCTAAATATTGCTAAAAGATATGATTTAGAATAGGTGAATGGTATAATAATGGTTCTATTAATGCTATATAAGTTTGGGAAACAAGGTATAGATAGGTGTAATTAGGTTAGGGGTTAGAAATCTAATGAAATAAAGAGCAAGTAGAATATACCTGTAGCTTGCTAGATGTATGATGGTTGAAGGGTGGGTAAATTTCACTTGAGTATAGTAATTTGGCCTCAAAATAAAATTTGATAGAGTTTCAAGTCTCTTTTTCTATTTTTGACTTGTTTAAGTAATATTGGATGTTAGAAAGCTTGAATACTTATGTGAAAGAAGATTTAATAGCTTAAACATGGATCCATTTCACCTCCCACTCCCCTCCTATAAGCAAAGAGAGATGGAGGATAGAATGTTCCATAAAAGGTAAGAGTGTTGTTCATGATGTTTGGGAGTTCATTTTCACTGCATAACATGTAGATATTAGATTATGACTTGTT
The DNA here is from genome assembly GCA_037957365.1 of Torreya grandis. NCBI lineage: Eukaryota > Viridiplantae > Streptophyta > Pinopsida > Cupressales > Taxaceae > Torreya > Torreya grandis. Next base: position 1,755,548 of record JARHVA010000067.1, on the reverse strand, counting down.
AGTCTACACATAACTAGTGATAAGTTAGAAAGGTGAGGACCTAACCATCGATGATCACGCTAACCATCGATGGTTAAGTTGGTCATCAATGATCGAGTGTATAGATAAAAAGGGGTCAATTTAGGGTTAAAATGGTTTGGTTAAAGGTTAATTTATTAATTTTGTGAATTTAGTTAACTAGGTAATCAACTAGACTCAAGGTCTAATAGGGTCAAGAAGGGTCCTAAGGCATTTCGACATCTAGTATGGCTTTCTAGTGTCTACATTTTGTCCATTTTTATTATGCATATTTTAATTAACAAGATAAAAAAATAAAAGTGGATTGCTTGGTTGAAAGTCTATTTGCCCTGAGTATGGGAGGAGTTGTTCCCCCTCAAACTAGGAGTCGATGAGGTGAAACTAAAATTGAGTCAGGGTTTGATAAGTGGTATATGGTAAGTCATGATATTAGTGAAAAAGGGGGTGGGAATTTAAGAATAAAACATGAAAAAAAGAATGTGACTAAGTGTGATATTCAATATTGTGCAAAGACTAAGATTACCAATGTTACTAAAAATAAGTTTAGTTCTATAAGGATGAGTGGTAGGGTAACTAGTCCACAACATTGGTCATAACTGACTGGGTTACTCTATAAGTATTATAAATAGGTTTGGTGTTTTTATAGGTATTGAAGGTAGGAATTACTCCCTTGGAAAACATAAAGGGTCTATTCATACATGAGGTGGTATAAATTCAAATAGTCAACATGGCAAATTTGGTCAGTGCACTAAAAAAAACCAATGCAATGTTGGTCATGAAATATGTGATTATTTGGGTCAAAATGGCCAATATAAAGGTGGATGTGGTATTAATGGTTAGTTAGAGAAAGGTAATATCCAAAATTTTTTGTTATGGTTTGGGAGAGATTAGGTGATCTCCAAAAAATTAGGCACTTAGGTATAGGTGCATAAAACTTTAAAAGTGATACCCTAACCATCGATAATTAGGGTTTCCAAGGTCGACCATCAATACAAGAGGGAGGATGAAGAGTTTTTATTACCTAAGCCATAACTAGTAAATGTAGTATTAGACCATGAGGAGATACCTACAAGAGTAGGGATAGATGATGCTAGTGTTGTTCAGGTCTATGTATCATGATACTAGACAATATATGTAGTGGCTGATTTTAGATGGGATGATGGGGCTAATAGGCCATGTATGTGGATCTAGCTAGGGTATAGGCACAAGGTGGTGGTTAATATGGATAGACATAGGTAGAATTGGTATCTATACAAGCTTATGTTATAAGTCTAAAAGGATAGGTGGCCATATTATATGGTTAGATTATCACTTTATAGGGTCAGGTTTACACTTTGATAGGGGAGAGAGATTTAGTGAGGACCTTCCTAGGTTTGGTGACCCAAGAGAGGGATCACTAAGATAGAGGGTAAGAGTAGTGGTATCACCAGTAAGAGGGTCACTTGGTATGATCAATATGACATGATACTTCACCATGATTGAGGATTTTAGATATTATGAGCCCATAGGGATAGCATAGTGTTTAGAGAAGCCAAGATGGGGAGAGTATATGTCTAGTTTAGTAGGTGTACCAGCTATTACAACTCTAGGGTTGTGGGCCTCTTCAATGAGTGGACATATAGGCATTCCAAGATGACCAACACTAGATGGCATTTTAGATACATGAGTAGGAAGGGAAAGTGGTAGTGGTGGTGGTGCCCCAGGGGCATGATATGATATGTTTTATGTACATGATTTTGATATTGGTCTATGTGTTGATGATGCAAGATATATATGAGAGAGAGTGATTTATACATTGTTACATGTATTATTGATTTTGATTAACATGATGTATATGATAATTATGTTATATGATGTTCATGTTTATAGATATGATGTATAGAGTTATTGTTGTGATCATGGGTTATGGTTTATGGTTTTGACTTTTTATGCCTTATGTGGTGTGGATTCAGTAGCTTTAGGCATGTGATGATGTTGGATGATGTTTTGTTTGGTTTATGGACATGATGTTTAATGGTTCAATTATGGTTATTAATGTGATATTTTGGTAAATGGATAGGATGTTACTATAAATAAATAGATGATGTATGACGTGGTTCATGATGATTTGATCATAGATAAATATATGATGTGGTTCATGGATATGGTTTATAATTTTGTGTTCATCATTGATGTTTTATATTTATGAGCATGGAAATGTAATTTGATTATGGATAATACATAAAGTAAGTGAAATAACAAACTAAATGTAGGAAAAATAAAATGAGAATCATGAGACACATTTCTACATGAACCAATAATAGGAGGGTAAAGAAATAAACATGATGCCTTTTTATTGGTAAGGACCTAAGAAAACCAAATTTGGATCAGCTTAAGAACCTAAGCTTTTTGAATGATTCACATTAGCATGATTTGGTAGATAAATTGATGTCTTAATCACATTGTGTCAAGTAAGCTCATAATCCCTTGATTTATAGATGGTATAAAGGGAGGATAGGTGATGGGTGAATAGGTGAATGGGTTAATAGGTAAGGTAACTTGATGTGGGTTAGTTTTCCACTTTTATAGGTGACATAAGAACCAAATTAGATAAGTGCATGTCTTAATGTTAGGTGTAAACTAATCGATGCAAGATGTCTACTAATGTTATATATGAAAGATTATTATAGATTTCTTGGGATAGCTTGGTCTATTTTAATATAGAGTATTTTATTGTTTTTTGTGTTTGATAGATTATGAAGATAATTGATGAAGGAAGATTCAAATGATTTTTTTAACCCATTTGACTTATCCATCCTTTAAGGGAGTGATCTGAGTTTGGGTTTATATATTTGGTAGATGCCCTTCAAGGGAGTAGTCTTTTTTAATCAATTTAGTTTTGTACAGTTGTCCTTCAAAGGAGTAGGTTGAAATTCTAGAGATATATGACCCAAATGATATTTTGATATCCTATATTGTTTTGATATGCTAGGTTTTAGACATGAACAAGTCTAATTAGGCTTAGAGGTTTACCTTTATGAGGGAAAGACTTTATCACAAGAATTTAATGATAGGTGAATGGGGATCGTTTTGAGAGACAAATGAACATGGGATTATATTTGATTAGAGATGAAAAGTATCTATGAGAACCATACTATGGGTAGAGCCATGGTACCCATATTTAGGATGAGGCTATGGCTATGATGGTTAATCACTTGGTTTTATGTTGTAATCATTTATCTTCAAAGGGACAAGAGGAAGATGTGAAGGTGAAAATATTATAAATTAAGGGACAATCTTAAGCTAGACAAGAAGGTGAGTTTCATCCTTTTTTAATAAAATAAAGGATGTAAATGTGAAGCATTAAGAGGATCAAGTTTTAGATTGACTTCAAGAGAAGACAAATAGTAAGCTCATAATCCATACTTATGGGTTATGATATAGGGTTCAAGCCAATTAAAGGAAAACTTGCCTCTTTTACATTTTGTTAAGTTGTGTAACTAAAAGCTTCACTGATGCAAATGTGGAGGGTGCTAAGTTATAGAGTAACCGATGTCAGTCAGGCCAACCGATGTCGGTCATATTTAGTGTACACAGTAACTAACATCGGTTATGGTCAATCAGCATCAGTCAGACAAGAACTGATGTCGGTCACCTGTGTGTTTCTAGAACTGGTCTAATTTTAGACGGATAGTTAGTTTGCATGTAAAGACTAATTTTAGTCTTGAGTCTACATTTCTAATTATTTTTTGTTTTAGGATCTATTTGATAGACCCATGGGGCTGTATTGTAATGTAAGCAAGACCAATTAGATCTGCAGGGTGAAAGATCAAGAAGGTCTGTGGATGAAGTAGGCAACAACAACCATTGGGTTGATTGTCACTTGGAGGGAACAATAACTTGGTATTGAGTTGATTGTTGATTGTAATTGAGAGAGAGAGAAATATTGAGGGAGAATTAATGTACACCTAAGAGGTGTGGGAAGAGTGAGATTTATTCATTATATTTCCCTTTGGAAGAGTGTTAATATAGATTGTATTGTTTCTCGTATCATTTATTCTTTGCTAATTTCATATTTCTAGTTACGTATTACTTCTGGTTTAATTCTATATTTAGTTGCTTATACAAAGGTAATCAAGTGTACTCTTAGGAGTGGATCCTAATAGTTGGTATTAGAGCTTGGTTAACTAACACCTTGGTTTCAGAGCGTGTTAAGTGTTTGTTGATTACAGGTCACTCACAAGAGTTTCTATTTGAGTGGGAGTAAAGTAATGGCAGAAGAAAGTATCCTAAGAATGGAAAAATTTAATGGCAAGAATTATCAATTATGGAGGATGCAGATAGAATATTATCTATATCAAAAAGATCTATACTTACTGTTGGGTGGGGTTTCATGTAAGCCCACATGTATGCATGACGAAGAATGGAAGGTTCTTGACAGAAAGGCTCTTGGAGATATAAGGCTGACCCTTGCAACTTCTATGTTTTCCAACTTATCTCAGGTAAGGACAATGGTAGAGTTAATGGAATCTTTGGCAAATTTATATGAAAAACCCTCAGCTTTAAATAAGGTATTTCTTATGAAACAATTATTTAATTTGAAAATGCAGGAAGGCAGATCGGTATATAGTCATCTTAGTGATTTCCATGGTTTGGTAAACTAGTTAAATTTAGTCAAAATAGTTTTTGATGATGAAATTAAGGCTCTCTTAATCTTATGCTCTTTACCTAAAAGCTAGCATAGCTTGGTAATGGTAGTTAGTAATACTGCATCTGCTTTAAATATCTTGAAAGTTGATAATATTGTTAGTGTAATCTTGAATGAAGAAATTCATAAGAAAAACATAGGGGAAACATTAGGTAATGCTTTAAGTGTTGAAAGTATGGGATGGCAAAGAGAGAAGAGCAAGTAAGGGAAATCAGGGTCAAAGATAGGTAGTGGATCCAAATCCAGAAATGGTAGTATAACCTGCTAGAATTGTGGAAAGAAAGGACATGCAAAGAAAGATTGTTGGTTGAAAGAAGATCAGCATGAAGGTAATGAAGAAGGAAAAGATGTAGGTATTGTTGCATAGGATGCTTTCATATTTTCTTTGGATAGTCAGGTAGAATCATGGGTTTTAGATTTTGGTGCTTCTTTCCATGCAACCCCATATAGAGAATTTTTTCATGATTATGTCCATGGAGACTTTGGAAAAGTTTATTTAGGGGATGGTGAGCCTTGTCAAATGGTTGGAAAAGGGAAAGTACAATTGAAATTATAGACTAGAAACATATGGGTGTTGAAGGATGTCATGCATCAACCCATCCTGAAGAGGAATTTGATTTTTGTAGGGAAGTTGGGTGATGAGGGTTGCACAATAACTCTCGCAGTGGAATCTTGGAAAGTTTACAAGGGTGCACTTGTATTATCAAGAGGTAAGAAAGTAGGTACACTTTATCTATCTACTTGTATTATTGATTCTCCTTCTATTTTATCTACTCAGATGTAGATGCAAAGATGTGGCTCTGTAGGCTTGGTCACATGAGTGAGAAGGGAATGCATGTTCTTAAGTCAAATGTTAAGAACTCGAGAACCTTGGTTTTCAAGGAGAAGATGATGAATAGAGATCAGCTCAAGAGGTTGAATAATTCTGAGTAGGACAATTTGGACAAGGTTATGATCCAAAATGAGCTCATGGGTAAAAATCATCACTCACAAGAAAACACAGTTATCGACGTTGGTCAGGTGAGAACTGACGTCGATCAGGTAGGGACCGACATCAGTCAGATGGAAATTAAAGTCAATGTTAGGTAGTTGGAAACTGATGTCAGTCAGGTAAGAATTAACGTCAGTTAGGTCAATCGCATGGAACTGACATTAGTCGGGTGTATATTAAGAGATGACCGAGATTGGTCACTGTTAGAATGAAATTTGGGCAGACAACAAGCTATCAATGAGTCTTAAATGCCCATGTGGAGGTCTAAAAGGGTAAGTAAGCCTCAAATTTGTTATTCCCCTTCTTTATACTACTTATTACTCACTGATGGTGGAAAACTAGGAAGTTTTGAAGAGGTAATGCAGGTAGAATCTAGGAAATAGTGGGATCATGACATGAATGAGGAAATTGATTCCTTGAAAAAGAACCAAATGTGGGATTTGGTTAAGTAGCTAGCTAGAAGGAAAGCATTGAAAGATGAATGGATTCACAGGTTAAAGAAAGGAGAGAATGGATAGGTGAGATAGAAGGCTAGGTTATATGGTCTTAAGCAAGCTCCAGGATAGTGGTATTTAAGGTTTAACAGGTTTATGACAAAGCATGGCTTTAGTCAATGTCAATGTGACCATTATGTTTATTTTACCAGGTTAGATAATGATAACTACATTATCTTGTTACTATATGTAGTGTATATGCTTGTTATAGGTCACACATGTAGGGAATTATTGAGATAAAGGTAAAAGTAGCTCAGACATGTGCCAAGAAGGATTTAGGAGTGAAAATCCTTGGCATGAGTATTTCTAAAGACTAGAAAAATTATAGGTTGATTTTGTCTCAAGAGGATTATGTGAATAAGGTAGGGGAAAGGTTCAATTTGTAGGATGTAAAACCGGTTAGCACACCTATGGTTGGATAGTTCAAGTTAAGCTATGAATAGTGTCCTAAATTAGATGATGAGGTTGAGTACATGGTATGTAATAGACCTAATATTGCCCAAGCAGTGGGAGTTGTTAACAAGTTTATGGCCAATTCAAGAAAGGAGTGCTGGAAAGCAGTTCAGTGGATTCTCAGATATTTGAGAGGGACCAGGAGTAGGTATTTATGCTATACAGGGTCAAGCACTTCTCTACATGGGTATGTAGATTCGGATATGGTATGTGACTTGGATGATAGGAGAAGCACCACAGGATATGTGTTCACTATTGGTGGTTGATCTTCAAGATTAAACTTGAAGATGGAGATACAAGATAGAAACAAGTTAGAGGATGTATAGGTACAAGTACAGATGTAGTTGTTTATCTCCAAGTGGGAGATTGTTAAGTTGTGGAGCTAAACGCTTCACTGATGCAAATGTGGAGGTTGCTAAGTTATAGAGTAACTGAAATCAGTCAGGCCAACCAACATCAGTCATATTTAATGTACACATTAACTGACATTGGTTATGGTTGGTTGGCATTGGTTAGATAGGAACCGATGTTGGTCACCTGTGTGTTTCTAGAACTGGTCTAATTTTAGACAGATAGTCAGTTTGCATGTAAAGACTAATTTTAGTCTTGAGTCTGTATTTCTAATTATTGTTTGTTTTAAGATCTATTTAATAGACCCATGGGGCTGTATTGTAATGTAAGCAAGACCAATCAGATCTTCAAGGTGAAAGATCAATAAGGTCTATGGATGAAGTAGGCAACAACAACCATTGGGTTGATTGTCACTTGGAGGGAACAACAACTCGGTATTGAGTTGATTGTTGATTGTAATTGAGAGAGAGAGAGAGAACTCTTGAGGGATAATTACTGTACACCCAAGAGGTGTGGGAAGAGTGAGATTTATTCATTGTATTTCCTTTTGGAAGAGTGTTAATATAGATTGTATTATTTCTCGTATCATCTATTCTTTGCTAATTTTGTATTTCTAGTTACTTATTACTTCTGGTTTAATTCCATGTTTAGTTGCTTATACAAAGGTAATCAAGTGTACTCTTAGGAGTGGATCCTAACACTTTTATCCATATTGGTTACATGTTAGTTTTCCTTTAATATGAGATATTCGATATAAAATTCTCATTCTTTTAGGTGTTTATTATAGGCATGCTTAAGTAACTCTTGATAAACACAAAGATTGTTAAATACTGCTAGGTGATGCTCGCCAAATATCTCAATTTGTGAAGATGTTCTTGATGATAATCACTTTAAGAGATGATGTATTTCAAAGATATGTGAAGAGAGGGGATATAAAATTCAAGAGGAAAGACTACCTCTGGTCCAAAGACTAGAGAAAAAAAGGTAGCACCTATAGAGGTTTGAATTATAGTTTGATAGGCCCATAAAGTGAAGGTAATGTGTAAGTGCCAATCTTGACCTAAAGCACTGAATGCTTTGGTTAACATTTTTTTAAGGGTTTTATGGGTGGATTCTACTTATCCATTTAATTATAGATGGTAAGGTGAAGAGAATATTAACTTAATTCTAAATGCATCATAGATACCTTAGACTTGCTTGTTCTTGAAATATTTACCATTATTAATGATGATCTTATAGGGAATACCAAAATGATAGATGATGTGATAGTTTATGAAGTTGATAATGTTTTCATCTTTGGTTGAGATGAGATGAATGGCTTACATCCACTTGGTAAAATATTTAGTGGTGATAATGATGGATTGATGTCATTGTGAATAATGAGGATTGATTTCCCTAACAAGATCAAGTCCCCATTGTGAGAAGGGTCAATAGTCTTTGGATACACATAGGCCATGGGTAGGTGCATGATGTAAATTGGTATGTTGTTTAAATTTAACACACTTATTTACATAATCAAAATAATCCTATTTGAGGGTAGGCCAATAATAGCCAAGCCAAAGGATACTTTTAGTGATAGCTAAACCATTAAAGTGTCCCCGACAGATTCCATCATGCATTTCCCTAATAGCATGAGAAGCTTCATAATTGTGTAGACATTATAGAAGGAAGCTATTGAAGCCATTTTTTAAAAATATTCCCACTAGTATAGTATAATGATATTTATTCTAAACAAAGTAACTTCAATCATTTCTAGAGAGGTTGGGAGGAACAATGCCAAGGTTAAGGTAGTTGAAGGTTTTTTTGTACCATGTGTCATATTGATATTTATCTACACTAAAATTAGTAGGAAGTGTGGAATGGATATAATAAGGTGTGATAAAATGGTGGATGGTAACAAAGAGTTTAGACTCAATAGGCTGAGATAGGATTATGGAAGGAAGGGAATCCATGGTATCCATAAACTTGTTGGTAGATCATGGGATAGATTGGATGAGATAATGATCGAATGATGCTAAGAGTACATCTATGAGTTTTTTATACTTTTACAAGACATCATTATTACATTGGTAGGATTTGTTGACATAGTTGACCACAAGTTGAGAATAGCTAAAGATGCTAATGGTCTTGACTCCAAAGGCTAAACTAGTTTCGAGACCTATAACTAGGGCTTCATACTCAGCCACATTGTTGGTGCATTGAAAGTCAAGCTTAAAAGAAAGGGGAAGAGGTTCAAAATCAAGGGTAATGAGAATAAATATGGCACCCACACCATGTTAGCATTTAAAACCATCAAATAACATGGTCATTTAGTAGGTGGGGTCCTCTTGAGAAAGAGTCATGATGGACTCATTAGGAAATGCAAGAGGATGCGGCTGATTGTCTAGTAGAGGACCTTTAGCCAATTGTTTAGTAATTATGTTCACTTTCATTAACTTATACTAGAGGAACTCTAGATCAAACTCAAAAACATAAGCCACTTAGCCATATGTTGGTTTTAATATGGTTTAGAGTGCATGTACTTGAGTGGGTTAATGTTGGTGATAATGTAGGTTTTATGATTAAGAAGGTAATGATGAAGTTTAGAAGCCACAAAGATTAAGACAAGGAAAAGTCTCACATAATGAGTATACTGAGTCTCATACTATATAAGTATTCAATTTATGTAGTAGATAGCTTTTTCTTTATGTTGTTCATCATGATGAGTGAGCATTACCCCTAAGTAATGGTCGGTGGTAGAGATGTAAGGGTAGAAGAGTTGGTCCTCTTTATGAGGGGTAAGAATGGGTGGAGAAAGAAGGTATTTTTTATGTGAACCAAAGGCTTGTTTGTAGTCCTTAGTCCACTTAAAATATGTATCTTTCTTATTAATATGGTGAAAAAGTTAACATCTATCTGATAATTGAGAGATGAAGCAATAGATAGATTGGATTTTCCCCTACAAGCTATAGAGTTGCTTGAGGTGGGTTGGAGGTGGCATCTCCAAAATTGCTCTAACTTTGGTAGGGTCCACCTTGATTCCTCGAAGAGAGATAATAAAGATAATAAGTTTTCCATAAAGGACCCAAAAAATAAATTTCTTGGGGTTGAGTCTCATGTGGAAATGTATTAGGCATTCAAATATGATGGTGAGAATAGTTAGGTGATCCTTGTGATGTTTGGATTTCCCAAAGAGATCATCTACATAGTCCTCTATAATTTTATGGATTAGATCATGGAAGATGTAGGTCATCACATGCTATTAGATTACTCTAGTGTTATTTAGATCAAATGGCATGACCTTGTAGCAAAAGGTTCCCCATGGGGTGTTGAAAAAAGTTTTATGCTAATCCTTGGGGGAAATCAAGATTTGATCATATATCAAGAAACTATCCATGATAGATAACATCTCATGGTCAACTGTAAGATCAATAAGTTGGTCAATTCTAGGCAAAAACAAGTCATCCTTTAGGAAAGTGAGGTTGAGCTCATGAAAGTTGATACAAAGGTGAAGTTCCCCAATGGGTTTGGTAATGGGGATGATGTTAAAAACCCATTAAGGATAATAAATGGGTTGGATGAAGTCAACAGATAAGAGATGTTGAATCTCTTCTTTCACTACAAGGGTGATGTAAAGGTGTATCTTATGAAGCTTTATCCAAATAGGCTTAACATCAAGATGGGTGATAATGTTATGGAGGGATATGTAAGGGTTGATTCTAGAATATCTTGATAAGACCAATAAAATTTTATGATGAGGTCATGAAGGAAATAATGGTAATCTTTTTTCTCTATGGAATCTAAGGATTGCCCAATCATGACAATGTGAGGCTTATCTTGAGTACCCAAGTTGACATCAATGTTTGATTCATTCATCATGGTTTGGTTCTTAGGTTGAAGATATTTATGGATAAAATAATCTCCTATACCAAGGTAGGTGAGAATGGAATCATCATCTTGATGTTGGATGGTGTTGATGGTACGAGAATCATTTTCTACCATTTCAAGGTGGATGATAGGAAGAATTTTAGTTCGGTCATATTTTTGATAAGTCAAGGGGTGAAAACTAATGATATTGATCCCCAAAAAAATTAGGAGGAATGATACTAAAATCCTTTGACTTTGAAGGGGATGGAGTTTGTGGGGATGGTATATCCTCATTGATGGTGGTGATGGGTTTAGGTGAGGTGGGTTCTTCTAGTGGTACGAAAGACCAAATATCTCATGAGGTATTTGGGTTTTGATGGTAGGTAACTCATGAGTTCCATGATCATAACGTCTTAGGATAAATTCCTTTCAAGTGTACCTATGAAGGTATATCTTGGAAAATTCTAGTTTGTCAAAATAGGAGAAGTTAGAGGAAAAAGGGTTGGGTGATAGAGGTATTAGTGGAAGAAAGAATTGGATGATCAAGTCCCCCATAGATTAAGTTGGTTTGATGGTTGAGAGGGCCAAAAGGGATGATGGTTCCAATGTTAGGGTCATAACTAAGATCATGGGTTAGATTTTCATACTCTTTAGGAGTAGGGAAAACATACAAGTCTAGAAGATGATACTCCCCTAGCGAGAGACATTGGAACATGGGTTATAAGGGGTCCTCTATGGGGATCTTGGAAGAAGGGATAGATGAGCTAGTTGAACCTTCATCTATAATATGGGTTAAGGTGTTGTTGATTTTAGTTAGTGGGGTGTTGTTATTGTTGGTTGGTGGTGAGGTGGATAAAGGAAGAGGAAGAACGTCATTGGGTTGATATGTCATGTTTCATGAGGCAAAAGGACTAGGGTTAAATTTGACATATCGATGCAAAGTAGAAGGGACATAACTCATGCCATGGATCTAAGGGCATCCAAGTATAATATTTAATTACAACTCACCCTCTAAAATGTAAAATAGCTAGGGAATGGTGTGAGCTCCCAAATAGATGTGGAGGACAATTGTCCCCAAATTAGTGGCCATAGTGTCATTAAAAGAGTGAAAGACTACTACAGTTTTTGACATGATGTTCTTAGGTAGTTAAATTTGGTCAGAGGCATGATAATAGATAATGTTGATGCTAACTCCTTCATCAATAATCACCCTTTTGATGTGAATTTGATTGATGCATGTTGTGATGAAGAGGAGAGGATCAAGATCTTTAAAATAGATAAAAGATATTTTTGAATATTTGAAGGTGATGAAGGTGGAAAGTTATAGAGCTCTGACAATGGGGTGAAAGAGGTTGAGGATATTCTAGTTAAAACTCTATATAGTTTAGGGCCTCTATCAATGTTTGGTGGTGATGGGGTGAAGTGTTTATTATTTCATAAAGGCTCATATTCATTAGTGTTTGGTGAAGTTGTTTTAACATTACTCGCTAGATGGTTTTAGAAGGGTTGGAAAGAGAGGCACCTAGAATAGATATTTTGGGTTTTGGAGAAGGTGAAGGTAAAGGTGAGGGTGCTTGGTTTTAGTTGTAAGGTTGAGGGGTAAAAGGGTAGGTCCATGTTATGGACACTTTTGCTTTTCCCTTATCCTTTTGTTGGGCCCAAGATTAGGTAACTATATGGATAGTGTGGATTAAGGGAGGTGTTGGGATAGATGTTTACTTCAGTTCTTCCTCACTTTCAAATGAGAATAGAGAAGTAGGTGAATGTTGGATGGGTTGATTTAGTGATTGGGTTATCAATGGGCTCAAGGGAGGTTCATCTAATAACATATCATAATCTATGGACAAGTGTTTGGATATCTTTATAGTTATCCATATTGTGTCTAAGAGTCCTATGGTATGAACAAATCAAATTTTCATTAAACCATGATGGTTTAAGATGTGAAGGGTTGAAAATTTTGATGAGTGGTAGGGTTAAGGTAGAGGTTTACAATAACATTTGTATAATGTTTGAATAAGATTCAATCAAAGGTGTTGAGGGTGTGGGGTTTTTGGTTTTAAGAGTGGGATCCTTCCTAGGAGTAGGGTTTAACACAAACATTGGAGGTGGTGGAATGTTGTTGGTAGGTGGTTCTGGTTTGGATTTTTTGGTTATAGTTGGTTTGGAGGTTGAAGATTTATAAGTGAAGGGTGAAGGTTTGGTGATAGGTGGGAAGGTAGAAGTAGTTAGGTTAGATAAAAATTATGGTGATTTGTTAGTGTGGGTGTAGTAAAAGGAGAAGATTTACTAGATGATCAATAGGTAATGGGGATAGTAGAGGGATGGGGTCTTAAGATAGAAGGCAAGTTTGAGGTGGGAGTTTAGGTGGTTCCACATTCATAGTAGGTTTGGTTGAGATTTTATTTAGTGTACTAGAAGGGGTTAAGTCCAAATTCAAAGATGGGTGAGCTATGTTAGGTGTAGGAAGTATTCATATATTCCTGATGGGTTTGGTAAAGGAGGCGTAGGGTGATTTGGAAAATTTAGGTGAAGGTGGGAGGGATGGTTCTCCTATGGTTTTAGATAAAGAAGTGTTTGAGGGTGGATGTAAGTGAGGTTGAAGGTTTAGGTTTGTTTTGGTAAGGGATCTTGAGATGATGCCAAAAAGTGGCTCTATCTAGGTTTGGTTGAGAAGTGAACTCTAGACTTTGGACTAATCTAGAAAAAGGCTCCTAAACGAGTTTGATTCTTTGGTCATTAGTTTCAAAAGTTAATCCCATAGGTGGAAGTGAGGGGATGGTTTCTTCACATATGTTCTTGATGGAAGGTTCCAATATTTGGGAGGATTCTTCCTTGATGGAAGGTGTAGATAAGGTGATCTCTTCCTTTGGAGTGGTTTCTAAGGAGGGACTGGGTGGTTCTAAGATAGGTGAGGAAGGTGTGATGGCCTCAAGTGAAGCGACATAGATGATAGTTTCCTTTAGTTGGGTGTTCAAAGGAATGGATGGTAATTCAACCACTTTAATAGGTAGAGTGGGTGAAGATGTGATTGAAGCAATGATTACCTCCTTTGGTATCTCTATCAAAGGAGATGTGGGTAGGTCCATGGTCTCAATAAGTAAAGGAAAAGGGGTAGTTGTTTCCTCTATTTAGATGTCTAAAAGAATAGAGGGTAATTACACCACTTCAATGAGTGGAATGGATGAAGGGGTAGATGAGGTAATGGTCTCCTCAATGATAGGTTCACTTATATTGACATTAACCATATGGACCTCATGAGCATGAGATGATTCTAGTTTATTATCATCATAATTGATGGAAGGGGCATGGTTTGGAAAAGTCTTATGAAAGATATTAAGGGATTGATTTGTGTGTGCATTGGGATTATCAAACACTTATCCCTTATCAATCATATTTTGGATAATATTCTTAAATTTATTATACCTACTAACACCATGCCCAATAATGTAGTGGAAAGCACAAATATCATTCTCATTGTACCAATCAGGTGTAGGGTGAGAGGCATCAAATTATTGGCAAGGTTTTATTAGAGGAATTTGTATAATTTTTTCTTTGAGAATTTTATCGAAAATAGAACCATAAGACTCCCCTATCAAATTATACTATTTTGGGGCAACTTGGTTTTGGTTTTAGTTTGGTTGGTTAGAAGAGTTAGAAGAACTAGTTGGGTTGGGTTGGTTGATAGTTATAAGTGGATTGGTTTTAAGTACAATTGAGTTAGTGGATGACTTTGATTTGGTATTGGAATGGTTAGGTTGATTGGTGGTTTGGAGGAAGAAGAGTCATTAGATTTAAAGCTATACTTTTTGTTCCATAGTTTCAGTCTCTTCTCATCAACGGCTTACATCTCTAATTTTCATGCCAAGGTGAAAACCTCATCAAAAGCTTGAAAATTTTGAACTTGAAAACTAGGTGAAATATGTTTGGTGCAACCCCAAGATAAAAGATCAAATAATTTAGGTTGGGGTAAGGAGAAATAAATTTGGTTGATGATACCTCTCCATCTATCTACACAATTGGAAATTGATTCATCATTAAATTGACTAATGGAATAGAGGTTGGTTATAGATACCTTGTTAGATATATTGAATAAGAAATGATCTAAAAATACTTGGGTAAGTTGAGAAAATGAAAAGATGTAGTGATTGATGAGAGCACTATACCAATCCAAGGATGGTCATGATAATGACATGGGGAAGGTATGAAGGAGAAGATCATCATCATATGCAATCTAATAGAAAGTGTGGAAAAATGCTCTTAAATGTTGTTGGGGATCCTCCTTGCTTTGGAACTTGGAAAAATTAGGTGGCTCCCATTGAGGAGGATAGGATCGGATAGGGACAGATGGATGGATAGATTCATTTCAGATTTGATGATAAGATAAAAGGTTATGAGCCCCATAAATAGATGACTCAAGATTGGAAATTTTATCCATCAACATCTTAACCAAATCTATTTAAGCTTGGGAAGCTCCATAATTGGATGGTAAGTTTGGTTGAGGTTAGGTGGCAGTAATATATGGATAAGAGGTAGAGGGTTGAGAAGATACCACATATTGGTATGTGGTCATTATAGGTTGGGATGGTGCCACATAAGGTTTGATAGGAACAAAAGGTTGGGTAAAAGGTGCCATGTTTCCTTATGGATTAGGAACATATTGGAAAGATGTCATGGGTGTTTTTTATGGGATTGATATGGGTTTATTTAGAGGTATGGATGGTGTATGCAATTAGAATTGCATGATGTGCATGAATTAATCCTAGATCGGATAAGATAGAGCACACGTACACTTCTAATTGGGGATACATTTGTTAAGTGAGAGCATGACAAATATAAGGTTCCACTAGACCCAATTAGGGGATCCTTGTATCATTTTTCATAACACATCATGCTAGGAAGGGTTCCAAAGCCTACAATTTAACAATAAATTAAACTATTATAATAACAAGAAAAGTAAACTAATCTAGTGCACACCAAAGCTTTTGGCACAAAGTGGGGGTTAAAACAAAACAAATAAACAACAACTAAAATGTACATGCATAATAGACATATATACTCACATTTATATATATAAAATATTAATACATGGAAGGTAATAATACATACTAAATTATCTATCTACTCTTATAAAGGAGAAATAAAGTTAGGAACACTTACCTTTGAAGATGAACTTGTCAATTCTCAACCTCTCCCTTGGCTAAGGGGCTTCACAAGAGATTGTTGTGTCTTATAAGGATAACCAAGATAAATCATCTCTAGGATACATGACCTACCTAAGCATCCAAAATACTTCTTCGCAAGATAATATTGGAGCTCTAAAAGAAAGTATTTAACCCTAAATCTTTATTTATCAAATAGAATGGTGAATAAGCAGATGTTTCTTAGCACTTCTTCACTTAATTCTTTGTTTTCTTTCAAATCTTATGAAATGGTGGTAAATGGCCTTGTATATATAGTAGTATATTTCCTAAAAACTATTCAAACATGTCAATTATACTAGGTTGACTGATTCAACCTAGTATATTCTCAAGCTAATGCCTAAAATCTATGCTAGGTCAATTGATATGTAAACACGTCAAAATAATAAAGATGACCCTAGGATAAACTAGGTGGACTAGGTCAACCTAGTGTATTAAATAGGTAAGAAGGTAAATAAGGAAAGAAATGAAGGAATAAAACATGATAATGACTGGAATAGATAGGAAAGAGAAGAACAAGCATAGGGTTCATGTTTTTAGGGAGCTAATATGTAGACACAAGGTGGAAAAAGGAACAATAATCTGATGAAGCATCGATGGTCTACCCAACCCTTTCCCAGTGCACCCTTTAAGGCATGCACTCAAAGATATTGAGACTCGATAGGTTTTTGCATGATATGAAGTGTTAGTAATTAATAAATGTTTAAAAATATTATGTGTATACATATTCCCCAACAGAAGCTCATCATGTGTCACAAAAGTGCAACACAAGATGGCGCTTTGGAAATAAAATATTATAACACATAATGTTGATTCTATGTCTGGTGCAGTAGGAAGCAAATAATATAAATTAAAGTAAATAATATTAAAACACATACCTATAACTTACCTCTATGTTAGTGAAAAAATAGCCAAAGATTAATTTTTTGGAAGATAGACATATGATAGTAGAAAATAATATCTATGTCACCATGAATCTAAGGCATTTTATGGTTTGCAAAATGGATGAGCAGGAACAAAGATATGACCAAAGAAAGGAATCTGAAGGAAAAGAATTAAGATTTTTTATTTTTGAAAAAGTGGTTTTAAATATGGAAAAGAGAAATCATTTTGTTATATTGATTTGTAATAAAGGATAAAAAGAGGTCTATAGAGAAAAGAAGTTAGGATGGAAAGGGAATGACATGTTAGGCAAGAGAGAACCCCAAGAGAGAGAGAAGGTGCACCAAAGGTATGCTACCAAGAATCTCAAACAATTTTTGAAATTTTCATTTATTTAAGTGAATTTGTAGTAAATTTTGGTTTTAATAATTTACACACATCAAAAATGAACAAAATTAGGTTCTAAGGGTAGTATATAGGAAGATGGGAAATGGGTTGGAAGGAAATAGGGAAAAAGCAAGAAAAAGACAAATTTTGAGAAAAATACACTAGGTCAGCACACTAAACCTACTAGGTTGACTAGGTCGACCTAGTAGGTTGAATTAGGGTGAAAATTCATATGGTCGACCTAGTAGGTGTAGGTCAACCTAGTGTATTTTGGTAGCTGAAACTAAGTGAAAAGGTGTTCAGTTAGTCTTGTTTCTCTACATTTTTGCTAATTATATTCAGAAGAAAGAAGAAACTAAAGTTGAAGGTTAGGGGTTTGTACGTTACCCAGGTTAAATTGCACACCGTATCCAAGCAATGTAGGATCTCCTCTTTTGCCATGGAGGAAGAAACCTATAGATAATAATAAGGCTTAAACAAAGAAAGTGTTAGAATAAGATAAGGTGGACTACCAAGCTACGTGCTTGGTCTCGAAAGCGTAAATCTCCATGAGGGATGACAGTCCACTATTTAAGACAAAGAGATTTATATAAAATGAAATGATAAAAGACTTACAAAAATGAAAAGGTAGAATGTTGTGTACCTATTTTTTATAGTTCATGAGTCTCAACATGCTGGTTAGAGGTTGTGTTTGGTCTTTGGGCCTTTTGGGCTATTTAGATTGGTTTTTTGGCTTGCACAGTCATTGATGTCAGTTATGCTACCAATGTCGGTAGGTAAATAGTGCCAACATCAGTTATACTACTGATGTCGGTAGGGGAAATAAGTATTTAGATGAGCTTTAGGGTATTTATATGAGGGATAGAGGACTCTGGGAGTTGGGAGGTTTGTGCAGAGTTATGGAAAGGAGAATAGGGTCTGAAGAAGGGCAAAAGGAAGAAGGTTGGTGTGAGAATAGGGTAGGAGTCAGAGGAAGGCTTTTCAGCCCTTCCACAGAGGAAGTTGGGGTTCTTTTATAGTATTTAGAAATAGTAAATAGAAACTAGTTACTAAGTTATTATAAAACTTTGAAATGGAGACCAGAAGAATACTTAGCTTTTTGGTGAAGACCCGAGGGAGTCAGGGTCTTTATTCCTATTATGGCTGATGTCGAAGACCTCGTATAATATTTCCAATCCAATGTCTGGAGTGATTTCTATAGAGTTTCTATAGCCTAGAGAGTGATAATAGAATTTTGATGCTTAGTCTCAGAGCATGCGTGTCAATATGCCAAGAGGTAGGAGGGAACTCAAGGTTAGAACCTAGTTTATGTAACCGACGTTGGTGATACCATCATCGTCGGTTAATAGTTGACCGATGTCGGTGGCTAGAGAATGGGTAAAAGGGATATTTTTAGCCCTTTGCCCATTTCTCCATCCACCAAGTGCATTTGACATTGGAGAATGGTTAAAAGATGGGTTTATTAGGCATGAGAGTTAGAGAGTTAGAATAGGTCTTAGGTAGTTAGGATATGAAGGACTTAGTCATAGGATGACTCATAGGGTAAGAAATGGTCTTAGGGTGAGGTGTCTGGGTGAGGTGTTTAGGTGAGGTGTGGAGGTGAGGGGATGATTAATTTAAAATAAGTAATTATTTTAAAATAAAGTGTGGGTTAAGAGTGTTAGAGTTAGAAGGGGACCAAGGGGGATTGACACAATATTGGTGTCTACATTTGCCCTTTCTTGTCTTGTGGTTTGTCTTGACAAACTGCAAGACAAAAATAGGTGTTGTTTGCCCCAGGTATGGGATGAGGTATTCCCCCTCAAAGTAGGAGTTGAGGGAAGGTAAACTGATATCGGGTGCTGATTTGATAGGTAGTGGATAGGTAAGGTGAGGTTTGAGTGTGAACACTGCAATAGTTGAGATTGTGCATATACCACTTCACATGATAGGTAGGTCAAATTGTCATAGGTCAAGGTTGAGGAGTGCTAAAATAAAAGTAACTGGTCCCTAGATTTTAGTCATAGCTGATTGGGTTAAATGATCAAAGTTGTAGCTCCAATGGTCATCGTGTTCCAAGTATCTTGGGATTAAGAAGTGCTCCTAGAAAACACGAAAAATGTCACAAGTATGGGGATCAACTGGAGCGTGATCTATCAATAGGTGTGAGGGTCATGGACAATTTTCTAGCTATTCATGAGGTAGCATATGCAATCAAAACAAGCAAGGCATAGTTGTCTCAAAAGTGGTCATGGTTTGAGAAGATAGTCATGATCTCCAAGGTCATTTATCGAGTCAGGTTGAGATATAAGTGATCTCAAGTGTTTTTTGTTGCAGTTTAGGAGATATATATGATCTCTAATGTGCCCCATGAGGAGTCTAAGATGATTTATATTGTTAGAGCTAGTTGTTTTGGGCATGATTTTGGTCATTTGTAAAGAAGACTATGTTTTGAGGTTATCGACATCAGTTATAAAACCGATTTCAATCTTAAGTATCTACTGACGTCAGTGGCAAATGACCAATGTCGGTGGCCTAGGGCATAGTTTTGCCGATGTTGGTGGCCTACCAAACTAGACAAAATTGGATTGGTGGCCCACCAAAAATCATTTTTGACTTTTGAAGAAGTGAAAAAGTGAGCTCTGAGGTGTTTTAGTGATTGAGATGTCCGGTTTGTCTGTGGTAGTGGTGTTAGGTGTTGGTTGTGATTGGTTGGGAAAGTGAGTGAGGGTGAAGTGTTGTTAGAGGTTGTGGAGGTGTTTGTGGGCCACTAGGGTGTTTATTGAGGAGATGAGGTAGACAGGGATGGTGGAGGGTGGAGGAGGCCCTATGGGAGGACCACCACCACTGACACCGATTATACCACTATAGTGGTAGTGATGAGATGAGGTAGGGTTGTTTATGAATTTTGATTATTTTTCAATTGAATTTTAGTTTTGGTATTTTTTGTGTTTTTAGCTATAGATTGAGGGGGAGGGTTAATTAGATGGGTGGTTTGGTTAGGTAGGTTAGTTTAGGAAGGTTTGGAGGGGTTTGGAGAGTTTTAGGTTAGAAAATGGGGAAGCTCTAATTTTAGGGCTCACCCCGTTCGATCCTAGGGCTGAACCACTCACTGACGCTGGTGGTTCTACTAACATCAACTGACCAATGATCGACATCAGTTAGTTAGTTGATGACGTCAGTTAGGTAGGTGTCATCATCAGCACACTAACCGATGTAAGTTGCTGGAAAGTTTGTTTAAGACTTAGAAAAGTTTGAAAATGATAATTCAGAGGGCCTAAGTCATGCTGAGGCCTTCCCGGATGTAATGATAGGCATATAAGTTTAGTTAGTTGGTTTATTAGGTAGATGAATGGGCAAATGGTTGAGCTAACCTTAGAAGACCACATGTTAATTGAGTGCTACCTATATAGCCCCTATTTTAAGGGCCTCAAGCCAATGTAGTTCTCCTAAAAGGGAAGAAGAGTCATAGAGGTTATTAGTCATTTATTAATGTTGGTGTGTGTGTGTGTTGGTTGAATGTAGGTGAGGCAGATGTTGATGCTATGAGATCATCTTCTAACCTTGCTAATGTAGATGCATCATGACATTATGGGAGAGGAGTGGGTGCACATCACTGTAGTAAGACTAAGTGGGTTGTGACAATACTATCAAGTGGCTAGAGATGTCAGCCTGATGGTAGCATTGATTGAGTGGTGGGATCATACCACCAACACCTTTCACCTGCCCACAGGAGAGTTGACAGTGACTATAAAGGATGTGTATCAAATTTTATAGCTATTGATACATGGGGTAGACATATATGCATGCTTGAGAGAGGTGCATGACATTCATATGGTGACGTTGTTTGAGGAGCACAATACTGAGGTGACTTACCATAACTAGTTTTGCATATGAGCCAGTATATGCTACTGATGAGAATGAGCATTGATTAGCCATCCTGATGATGATTGACATTACTATGTATGCCCTTCTTAATGTAGAGGGAGGGAGATTCCCGATTGCAATGACTAGAGTGTTGGTAGACATGATTGAGGAGTAGACAATATTTGCATAGGCTCCAGTCTTTTTGGCTCAGTTATATAGAGAGCTGTGGTGGATCAGCTGGTGGTGATGGTACAACTTGTGTGTAGGCCACCTCCTGCACTATTAGACTTATGAGCACATCGTGGTCACATGACCTCTTGGCCTTCTAGTGGCTATCTAGGCTAGTTATAGAGTTGGGTTTAGGCGATGGTGAGAGGTCATGGTGCAGACTCATGTAGATGGTGTAGTCAAGGACATTGACTACTACAAGGGGTATTAGATGCCCTGATCCTTGTAGACATTATCTAGAGGTCATACCTAGTATATCTGACATTTAGAGACTAGGCAGAGTAGCTGGTGGGAGTGTAGGGCCTGAGATGGGTGAGGGTTAGATGAGTCAGCGAGCTCAAGAGAGTGCTTGCAGAGAGAGTATGATGCCAGTATGGGCTATTACAAGATGTGCCACCTGCCTTTCCTTGATACAAATGAGATGACATTGAGTTGTCGCTCCCACTACTAGAGGAGATAGAGTAGCCTCATTTTGAGGAGATACCTATAGGTCTTAGTATAGTAGATCTAGGGTGTAAAGTGGCCTACTCAGCTTGGTGGGCAGGGTAGTATGTAGGGGTTTAGAGGGGACCACCACCTGATCTATAGATAGTTAGCAGAGAGAGATGTTGCCATCTAAGAGAGGGATGTAGCACAAGCATAGGTCACCATTTTCTAGGGATAAGTCATAGGATTGTAGGGGTAGGTGACAATTTTGATGGCACAGGTGGTGGCCTTGATAATAAAAGTTACCACATTATAGAGGCAATTAGCCATAGCCTAGGCACAGGGATTAGTAAGACAGGGTCTTATTCGGTTACCATTACAACAGTTAGTGCATGAGCCAGCACAGTCGGGATCACAGTAGCCACCTTAGCCGTAGCCATAGAGTTCATTACAGGGCATGGCATCAGGGTCGATGGGTCCACTGTAGACTATACATATCTCCAAGTACAACACTACGTTGGATGAGATCACCTATTATGAGGGTGCCATCAGGTAGTACCCTCAGATACAGTGATATTTTGAGATGATGGCTGAGCAGAGGTCTATGTCGTGCACTACTGCTTCAAGTTCTCAGAGACGGCGATGATCAGAGAGTGGAGATGACTCAGTGCCGTCTCAACCATGACCACTACCACCACCACAACCTTGAGATTTGTATATACCAGCTTGCGTGTCATTGATGTGAGATGTATACATATTTAGAGAGAGAGATAGATATTATACTGTTGTAAATATATATATATATATATATATATATATATATATATATATATATATATATATATATATGAGATTTTGAGATATTAACGTGTTGTGGATGTGACTTGTTGTGGATATGTTAGTATTTTTAGCATTTCTCATATGTTTAATGATACATGATTAATGTGATGAATATATGATGATGTTATGATGATGTTAGGGTGATGTTACAATGTTTTCCATATTGTGTGATGGTGTATGTTGTAACATAGGTTTATGGTTTTTTCATTCCTAAAAATTTTCCATATTGGTGATGGATGTATGCTAAAAATGAAATGAGTTTATTTATGCTTCAGCACTTTTCATATTTGTGATGATATATGCTTGACATAAATTGTGTTTGGTTGTTAGTTTTCATGTGTATTGTTTTCCATAGAAACTAATGTGAATGGGCTATGATAATTCATATAACACAAATTGATTATTTGCATTAAATAAATCATGATGTTATGTTAGCAGTTTAGGAAATATGTTTTGGTTGTAGTGTTATTGGCATGTGATGAAGTCAAGCTAGAAGTGAAAGATGCATTACTCTTTTATTGACAAGGACCATAATGATAGCATAGATAGGGGTTTTTGGAAATAAAAAGTCCCGTTCATGCATTATGTCATTGACCATTGGTTTTTGTTAGAGAAGTACTCGAATCACTTAACATTAAGTGAGCTCAAAATCCCTTGAGTATGTTGGGGTAATAGGTGTGATTAGGTGATATGTTAGAATAGGGTAACCCTTTTTATCATGCACAACTTTTCCCCTTTTATAGGTGACCTTGAGAATGACTATAGGCAAGTCCATGACTTTAATAGCTTGTAGACTGATCAATGTGGGGAGTCTATTTGGGGATGTTATTTTATTTTGTGGTCATGTGAAGCTGATTTATGTAGGAAGCTTCTGAGAGGGTGCTATTTGTAGAAAAATTTGGGCATAGCCTTCCTTTGAGGGAATGGTCTATAGTTTACTTTGTATGCTTGGAGTCTATTGAATAGATGTCTTTCAAGGGAGTAGTCTATTAATTACAGCATTGATGCATCTGTCCTTCGAGGGAGCAGTCTACATTTATAGTTTATGACCTTTGTATGTTTTGTTAGGCATCCCAGTTTACTGTTTTGTTTGTTAACTAAATTTTTAGTCATGGATAAGCCTATAGAGGTTTGGGGGTTTCCTTTTTAGTAGGACAAAGCATTAATGCAAAAGGGGTTAACTAATATTCATGGGGGAAAAGGGTTAAAAAGAATAGGAATAAGGATGATAGGAGTTGCTCAAGGGATGAGCTCAAGTTAAATATCAAGTGAATGAGTACTTGATTAACAGTAAAATGGTCACAGATGCAAGGCATTAAGGGGCTCAGATTCTGGCCAGCCTTCAATAAAAGATAGACAATAAGTCCCTGATCCATATTTGTGTATTATGATATAAGGTCCTAGCTAATTAGGAGCAAACTTGCCTCATTTGCTTCTTTCCATATTGGTCACATGTTGGTTTTCTTTAAGGATGAGATCTCTGATTTTGAAAGCTTGCTCTCTCAGATTTTTGTTATAGGCATGTTTGAGGCGATTTTGGTAGATATGAAGGTGGTTAAGAGCGGCGAGATGATGTTCATCAAGTAACTTGAGTTGAGCTAATCCATCTTGATGAAAGTCATCGTTGGAAAGTCTCTCGTGTAAAGAGATGCATAGAGAAGGTATTTGTACTTCAAGAGGCAAGATGACCTTAGTTCCATACACTAAAGAGAAAGGTGTAGCACTCATAGGGGTTCAAATGCTAGTGTGGTAGGCCCACAAAGCGAAGGGAATGTGATTGTGCCAATCCCTTCCAGTGTCATTGACCACCTTCATTAGGATTTTGGTTAAGATTTTGTTAGAAGCCTCTACTTTTACATTGGCTTATGGGTAATAAGGTGAGGAGAAGCTGAGTTTGATGCCAAAAGAGTCACAAAGTTTTTGGACAGTTTTGTTCTTGAAAGATTTACCGTTATCAGTGATGATCTTGTGAGGTACATCGAAACGATAGATGATGTGGTGGTTGATGAAGTCAATAATTTTGTTGGATTTAGTGGAGATGAGGGGAATAGCTTCCACCCATTTAGTGAAGTATTCAGTCATGGTGATAATAGACTAATGTCAGAGAGATGAATGAGGGTTAATCTCATCGATTAGATCTAAGCTCCATTATGAAAAGGGCCAAAAATCCTTAGCAACTTGTAAAGCATGGCTAGGGATATGAATTAAGTTAGCATGTTGTTGGCATTTGATACAATGCCGAAGATAGTCACTATAGTCTTGGTGAAGAGTGGGCCAGTAATAGCCCAGGCGAAGGATGCACTTTAAAATTGAGTTACCACTGAAATGTCCTTCACAAATCCCATCATGGACTTGTTTGATGGAATGAGATGTTTCAGTGGAGGTTAGACATCAAAGAAGGAGGCCATCAAAACCTCTTTTGTAGAGAAGACCCCCCAACATAGTATATCAAGCAGTACTCTTGATAAAAGCCCATCGTGTATTGCTAGAGAGATCAGAAGGAATAATAGAATAAGTTAAGTAGTCAAGAAGTTGTTTATACCAAACATCCTATGGACTAGAGTCGATAGCACCAATAAAGTTGATGTCAGTAGAGATATATGAAGGCAATGCCAAATGGTGTACCGTAACATAGATTCTTGAGGAAGTAGACGAAGATGGGATGTGTGAGGTGAGAGAGGCCATAGTGTTAGCAAACTTATTCATAGAGCGAGGAATAGTCTACAAGAGATAGTGGTCGAAAGACCCTAACAAGGTGTCAACACGGTATTTATATCATTGTAAAACTTCATTTTTACAAAGATATGAACCATTAATTTGATTAACTAATAGTTACGAGTCGCCAAAAATGTTGATTGTCTTAATGCCTAAGAAAAGGGTAGTTTGAAGTCCCAAAATTAAGGCTTCATATTCAGCCATGTTATTGGTGCATTCAAAGTCAAGTTTGAAAGATAGAGGCATGGGCTCACCCTCATGAGGGATGAAAATGACCCTCGTACCCCCACCATGATGACATTTAGATCCATCAAAGAACATTGTCATTTGATAGAAGATGTCATTGATGGATAGCGTGGTGATAGATTTGTCAAGAAATTCACAATGAGAGGGTTGGTTTTTAGGTAGAGGGACATCTGCTAGTTGGTTAGTGATTTTTTGCCCCTTTATAGACTTTTGTTGAATGAATTCCAAATTGAACTCAGCGAGAAGCATGAGCCAACAAGCCATATGTTGGTTTTCGTATGGCTTGGAATGCATGTATTTGAGAGGGTCGGTGTGGGTGATGACGTAAGTTTTGTGATTGAGGAGATAATAACAGAGTTTAGAGGTGGCAAAGACTAATGCCAATCAACATTTTTCGGTATGAGTATACCACATTTCGTAATCAATGAGCATTCGAATTATATAATAAACCACTTTCTCACGATGTTGTTCATCCCGATGCGTAATCATGGCACTTAAGGAATGATTTATTGCCAAAATGTAAAGATAGAAGGGTTGGTTGTCTTTAGGTGGAATAAGAACTGGTGGAGAGACAAGATAGCATTTAACAGCCTCAAAAGCCTCTTGGCAATCTTTATCTCAATTAAAGGAGACATCCTTCTTGAGGAGGTGATGGAATGGTTGACATTGATCAAATAGCTATAAGATGAAGTGACGAATAGATTAAAGCTTCCCTTGTAGGCTGTGAAGTTGCTTTAGGTTAGTTGGTGGTAGCATCTTGAGTATAGCTCAAATCTTAGCTGGATCAACCTTAATGACACAAAAAGAAATGATGAAACCCAAAAGTTTCCCTGAGAGAACCCCAAAGATGCATTTCTTGAGGTTGAGTTAAATTTTATATTATAGGAGGTGAGTGAATATTATTTTGAGAATGGTTAGGTGGTCACAGTGAAGTTTGGATTTCCCCAGTAGGTCATCCACATAGTCCTCCATGATTTTGTGGAGGAGATCATGAAAGATATAAGTCATGGCACATTGGTATGTGGCACCTACATTCTTGAGGTTAAAAGGCATGATCCTATAGCAAAATGTTCTCCATGGGGTTATGAAGGTGGTTTTATGTTGATATTCTAGTGCAATCAAGATTTAGTTATATCTTGAAAACCCATCCATGAGTGATAGCATCTCATCACCGGCCATAAGATCAACAAGTTGGTTGATGTTAGGTAAAGGAAAGTCATCCTTTGGGCAAGCTAGGTTGAGGTCATAATAGTCAGTACAAATGCAAATTCCCCCAGTTGCTTTTGTGATAGGGACAATGTTTGACACGCATTACGGATAATTAATGGGTTGGATAAATGAGATGGAGAGAAGATGTTGAAGCTCCTCTTTGACAAGGAGTGTGATGTGAGGATGCATCTTGCAAATCTTTTATCTGATAGGTTTAGCTTTAGGGTTCATGATGATGTTGTGAATGACAATGTTAGGATCAATGTCGGGCATATTGCTATAGGACCAAGCAAATGCTTTACTATGATCTGTAAGGAATTTGGTATAGTCAATTTGATCCTAGGTATCTAAAGATTGACCAATCTTTAAAATATGAGGAACATCAAAAGATGGGAGGTTAATGTCAATAGTTGATTCATTTAACATAACCTATGTTTCTGAAGGAAGTGATCATTGAATGAAGGAATCATTTGTACCCATGTAGGTGAGTATGGTGTCATCATCCACGCATTAGACAATATTAATGGTAGAAGATTCATCATCTATCATGTCTAGATAAATGAGAGGAAGAGATCTTGATACCCCACCTAGTTGATAGGTCAGGGGTTCCAAGTG
The DNA here is from genome assembly GCA_037957365.1 of Torreya grandis. Lineage (NCBI taxonomy): Eukaryota > Viridiplantae > Streptophyta > Pinopsida > Cupressales > Taxaceae > Torreya > Torreya grandis. Next base: position 1,728,116 of record JARHVA010000067.1, on the reverse strand, counting down.
AATGGCATTTATGGAAAAAAACTAGGAGGGATAGATACTACTAACTCTGTAGGTGAGGATGGGGGAATAGGTGAGGTTGGAGGAGATTGTTCTATGGCAGTTTCATGGTGAGGGTTTTTAGAGGTTTCTATAGGTTTTTTGAAACCCAAGCCATGTCATTTCTTGTCATTTTTTATTACCTCATCATTTGGAGGCTCAACAGGCTGGTGGGAACAATGTTCATAGCACCCAAAGCCAAAATCCTTCCATGCACACCTATAAAGATAGGTGTGAGCAAAGCTAGGGTTGCCAAGAAAAGAGAAATCAGATGTGAATAGTTGGGGTGATGAGAGAGGATTCCCATCAGTAGGAGCTTGATCTTGCCCTCCATAGATGAGATTAGTTTGGAGATTAGGAGGACCATATGGGATGACCATTTTGATGTGATGCTCATAATTAGGGTGATGATGAAGTTGTCCATATTCCTAAGGAGTTTGGAACATGTCTAGGGTAAGCAAACGATACTCCCCAAGTGAAAGCCACTAGAAGGTATCTTTCATATGATCTTTCATGGTCATTTAAGGAGTAGGTGTAGGTGTAACCAATGTTTGTGAACTTGTTGAGGCTTCCACAGGTGGAGGTGGTGTTTGGGTTGATGTTTTAAAAGGGATGAGAACATCATTGGGTCGATAAGTTGTGTTACATGTTTTAAAGGGAGAAGGGTCAGCAGGAATGACATGAACCTAACCCTCATATTCAAATTTGACATAATGATGTAATGTGGAGGGAACATAGGTCATGGCATGAATCCAAGGTCATCCCAACAACATGTTATATTGAAACTCCCCCTCGATGATGTAGAAGAGTTTTGGGATTGTTCGTGGACCAACATGAATGTGTAAGATGATAGTGCCAATGGTAGTGGCAGTAGAATCATTGAAAGAATGAAGCATTGTGTCAGTTTTTGACATGCAATTCTTTGGGAGGGCTAATTGGTCATACGCATGAGTGGAAATGATATTGATGCTAGCACCTCCATCAATCATAACCCACTTAACACGAGTTTGATCAACATAAGCAGTGATAAAGAGGGTAGCATCCTGATCTTCCAAGTTAGAGGTAGGAATTTTAGAATCACTAAAGGTAATGGAGGCGATGGTGGGTAATGATTTGACCAAAGTAGCCAATGGTTGGGGGTCTTCAGGTTAGACCTCCACTGCCTGTAAAGCTTTGATTAAAGCTTGGTGATGTTGTGGACAACTTTGAATGAGGTCATACAAGGACATCTTCACTGGGATTTGGTGAAGTTGTTTCACTATGGAGTCACGGATGGTCTCTGAGGATGTTGGATGGGATGTGCCCAAGATAAAAATCTTGGGTTTTAGTGGTTGAGAAGGTTTGACAAATGGGTATGTCCAAGGAATAGAAACCTTCTCTTTTCCTTTATCTTTTAAAGTTTGTGACATGGTGGCCACATTAATGGTGTTAATTTCAAATAAAGGGGGAGAAGGTGGTAGAGGTAACATAGTTTGATGATGGGATCCTGATGAAGGTGAGGGGGTTTGAGAGACATGGGAAGGTGTCGGTAGTTTGTTGAAAGAATCCTCAACAAGAAGGGTGTCCTTGTCTAAGTGTTGGTGAATGGCAACCTTGAGAGCACAACAATTTTTAGTATCATGCCCAGGTGTGTGATGATATAGGCAGATTTGAGTATCATCAAACTAAGATGGTTTTGATCTGAGAGGTTGGAATTGTTTAATGGGTGGGAGAGTGATGCTAGAGGATTGCAACAATCTATGTAATAATAGAGCATAGGAACCTGCTAGTGGGTCTGCACTTGTTGTTGCAATAGAGGTTGATAACTTCTATTTAGGAGTTGTAGAAGGATGAGATATCCCTTTTTAGATTTGGAAAAAACAAAAATTTATAGTTCAAGAACCTTATAATAATAAATTTCAAGTATGCTCAGATTGGAAAAGTATATCAAAGTCTGGTATGAAAATCACACTAGTCTGAAATTTATATCAGGTTTATACATTATTGGAGAGACACCAATTTAGAGCAGAATATTATTCTTATCACCTATTTGGTGCTACAATGATATTTACTGAGGCATCATTTGTAACAAAGACTGAATAAACAAGGCCCAGATTTGCTTCAATAGTGAATAATCAAAAATTACAGTACTCAGAAATAGTATAGAAAATACAATGAAGCCCAAAGAACCAAGAACTTGGAAGTATGCGCAGGTCTGGGTTGTCAATAGGAAAATGTCTAAAATGTGTAAAATAGCCTAGGATGCACCTAAAACCTCCAACAAAGCCATGTCCAATAGAGATGAATCTCTAACACTTCAGTGATTTGGTGTCTCTTTCTTTGTCTTATCAATGACACTTTATTATCTTAACAGAAACATCAAAAATGCATTTTCCAGGACTCTTCCAGCTTTCTGTGTCTTTAATGTCTATCTCAAAAATTTAATAGGTGGCCTTTTGATTTGAACATAGCATTCAAAAGATAAATCCCACACAGCAATGAAATGTAGGTCCAAAGGAAGATGCATCAGATTCTCTCTTTTCAACACTGACCCAGATCTCCAATGCCTTTGTACAGCGCCATAATTCTTGAATAGTCTTTTTTGTCTTATTTGAACCCCATGATTTGTCTTAATATTTCTTTGGGACTATTCAAAGTCCATGAATCCTCCCTTAGATATAATTACAAATGATGATTGGTTAAAAAAGAAAACTTCAATCTAATTATTCTATCATTTCCAGCCACGACTTATCTGCTAGATCCCTGCTGGTGACCTCCTCAATGATGCATCCAATGAATTATTTTAAATGAATCTGATCTTACATGATCTCAGCTTCTATCTTCCATGCTATCTTAATTGCAAAATTTCTACTGACATCTCAGATCTACTTAAAGATGTGACCACCAGATCCCTTGGTAGATCCCTTTAAAGAGATGAAATCTTTCATGCTTACCGCGGTTATGTTGAATGACTGCTGCACAACTCTCTCTTAACCTGAGGCCATCTGAAGTTCAACTCACTGTCATACCTCTCATGAGTCAGCACAGGATCAATATTTAAGATAGATTTCTATCTTTAGATAGTCAGTTTTCCAAGCTAATTTATCGAAGTGAATGACCGTTGAAGCCACAGATCTGATCAATAAGCTCGATGTGAATTCTGTCATGAATCCACTCCTAAAAAGAGCTAGGTTTCTATCCAAATCTTCTCCAATCTGCTAAAGGTTTTCATCCTTAGAGATTTAGCTAAATCAGAGATTCAAGCTTTAAAATAATGCATCAAAATTTTTAAGCAACAAAAGATATGAAAAATGCTTTGCCCTCAACTTCTTTTAAAGGCTCCTAGGAAACTTCTAGAAGAAGCCAACTTATTTAATATTTTATTTCCATATTAATTAAAATTAATTAATTAAAGTCATCCTTTTGAATTAATATTAATTTTTGGACAAATTAAATTAATTAAATTAATTAAATCACTTTATCATAAATTTGGGGACATTACAGTCCTCCCTTCCTAGAGATTGCTTGTCCTCAAGCAATTCGCCCCTGATACCCAACACCAACTTCCAGGATCCAATATCATTCTCAAGAATTTGCAAACTCTACTATCTAAAACACTATGCTACAAAATATCTGTGAGTAAATTCTCCTTATTTCTCCTAGAGAGTAGTGTGATAATTCTCAATATGTAATTAACAAACTCACCATCACATACCTTAGTCTTCGCAAGAGACCGCTGCGCTACTCTGATTATCATGCTCTCCAAATCCCCATAAGGATGATGACTCATAATTGGGAGGGAAAATGTCATGCAAAAAATATAATCATTTACCTCATCAACCATAAAATGAGACTCCATCCTGCGAGATGACACCTCCTTAGGTCCTCCATCTAGCATTGCCCTCAAGATAGTCTTCTTTCCCCCAGAAAGGAACTCTAACTGCATACGGTGGTGATCAATAATGTAACACCCAATACCCTATAACCACTACATGCCCAAGACCACATCATAATCCTCTAAAGGAAGCACATAAAAATCATTGATCAAAGTATAATCCCCCATCTAAATACTAAGCTGTGAAATCCGTTTGGTACAACCCAAAACTGCACCATCTATCACCTTTACTCCAAAACCACCAAAATTCTCATATTGTAATCCACACCTTTCCACTAACTTCTGGTCAATAAAGTTATGTTTAGCACTTATGTCTACCAAGCTCATGACCCACTTTCCCTTAAGTGTACCTTTCAACTGAAAGGCATGAAAGTTAAGATAACTGGAGAGGGTAGCCATAATTACTTTTGTTGATGCCATGGGCTCAGGGTTATCTAACTCCAACTGTGTCTGTACCTACTCAACATTCTCCATGATATCTTTAATATCAGTGTTAGGTACCTCCTCATCCCCTAATTCAGAAGTCACCTCAATCAAATGAACCTTTCCTTTACCCATGCAACGGTGTCCTGGTTCCCATGGATCTTTACAGGAAAAACATAACTTTTTCCTTCTCAAATCATTCCTCATCTCCTGATTCATCCAATGGTTTATAGAAGATGGCCCTTCTTTATTTTGTGGTGTGTTGGCATTCTGTGTAGGTCAAGAGTCTGTCACTGGTTTCTTATCGGCTTGATAAGAAGTGGGAACAATATCTAGTCTCAATGCCACATCAATGGCCTCCTTAAGAGTGGCTAGTTGGAAAGCACGAACCAAGCCCTTAAGTCTATCCTATAATCCCTCAATAAATAACATCACACTCTGTCTCTGAGGCATATCAGGTACCATAACTGCAATACATTGAAACTCATTAATATAAGCTTCTATGTGACCACTCTATCTAAGATGAGCCAACTCCCTGTTGTAAAGTTCTGTATCCTTACAGTTAAACCATGCAATGAGTCACTCATTGAACTTAGCATAGGAGTGAACTAAGGCATGATCCTGGGTGACCAATCCATGGTGCCACCAATCATATGCAATCCCTTATAAATGCAACACCACAAACTGAATGGCCTCACGCTCAGGAATGGGCCTCAAGGAAAGATATATGTCCAGCTTGTGGACCCAAGCATGTGCACTCATACTACCCATACCATCATATGTAGCCAACGTGATCTTCCCAATAGCTTGATTGAGGTCATAGTTCTATTGTTGGGGGGTCTATGACCATGTTCTCCTCTGAATCTAGGTGTGTCTCTATGCTGTGCACAATACTGGGGAAGAGGGAAAACATCCCTAACTTCTAGGGGTAAAGCTCTCCACTCCACTGTGGCTACCAGAATGGACTCCTAGAATCTAATCTCTAGTGTCTCCACCTGTGCTAGTTATTCATTTGGTACAAACTACGGAAGTAATGGTCTATTTGGAGTAGGTGTATGATGGTGATTTCGCTTGGAGGAATGACAGGAGCTCTTACTTGAAGAATGGGACTGATGACTATGCTGACTAGACTGATGGCTATGATGACTACCTATCACTAAAACTAATCTATTCCTCCTACCTCTATGTCCATGCACCTCCAAACGTTCCATGGTATCCTGTAATCGATCTAAAGCCTAAACAATCCTAGGCTGAGTAGTGATGAGAGTCCTCATCATCTCTCTCTGCCTCATCCTAATTTCTTCAAGCATCCCCATGTTCTTTTGCCATGATAGGTTCCTATTATATACCCAACTCACGTTCATACTGAGCTCTTATGTGCGTAAAGTATCTATGGGTTATATCAAATCATCCTGAATGCATAGAATAAAATATATTCACCCCTACAGGTTGGCAAGATGCTTGGCTCTGATACCACTGAAATATCCCTTTCTAGATTTGGAAAAAACAAAAATTTATAGTTCAAGAACCTTACAATAATAAATTTCAAGTATGCTCAGATTGGAAAAGTATATCAATGTCTAGTATGAAAATAACACTAGTTTGAAATTTATATCAGGTTTATACATTATTGGAGAGACACCAATTTAGAGTAGAATATTATTCTTATCACCTATCTAGTGCTACAATGATATTTATTGAGGCATCATTTGTAACAAAGACTGAATAAACAAGGCCCAAATTTGCTTTAACAGTGAATAATCAAAAATTACAGTACTCAAAAATACTATAGAAAATACAATGAAGCCCAAAGAACCAAGAACCTAGAAGTATGCACAGGTCTGGGTTGTCAACAGGAAAATGTCTGAAATGTGTACAGCAGCCTAGGATACGCCTAAAACCTCCAACAAAGCCACATCTAGTAGAGATGAATCTCTAACACTTCAGTGATTTGGTGTCTCTTTCTTTGTCTTATCGATGACACTTTATTATCTGAACAGAAACATCAAAAATGCATTTTCCAAGACTCTTCCAACTTTTTGTGTCTTCAATGTCTATCTCAGCAAATTAATAGGTAGCCTTTTGATTTGAATGCAGCATTCAAAAGATCAATCCCACATAGTAATGAAATGTAGGTCTAAAGGAAGATGCATCAAATTCTCTCTTTTCAACGCTGACCCAGATCTCTAATGCCTTTGTCCAGCACCAGAATTCCTGAATAGTCTTTTTTGTCTTATCTGAACCCTACAATTTGTCTTAATATTTATTTGGAACTATTCAAAGTCCATGAATCCTCACTTAGATATAATGACAAATGATGGCTGGTCAAAAAGGAAAACTTTAATCTGATTATTCTGTCATTTCTAGCCATGACTTATCTGCTAGATCCCTGCCAGTGAATCCAACGAATTCTTTTAAAGGAATCTGATCTTGCATGATCTCGGCCTCTATCTTCCACACCATCTTAATTGCAAAAATTTTGCCGATGTCTTAGATCTACTCAAAGACACGACCACCAGATCCCTTGGTGGATCCCTTTAAAGAGATGAAATCTTTCATGCTTGCCGTGGTTATGTTGAATGACTGCCGCACAACTCTCTCTTAACTTGAGGCCATTTGAAGTTCAACTCACTATCATACCTCTCATGAGTCAGCACAAGATCAATATTTAAGATAGATTTCTCAGATAGTCAGTTTTCTAAGCTGATTTATCGAAGCGAATGACCGTTGAAGCCAAAGATCTGATCAATAAGCTCGATGTGAATTCCGTCACGAATCCACTCCTAAAAAGAGCTAGGTTTCCATCCAACTCTTCTCCAATCTGCTAAAGGTTTCATCCTCAGAGATTTAGCTGAATTAGAGATTCAAGCTTTATAATAATGCGTCATAATTTTTAAGCAACAAAAGATACGAAAAATGCTTTGCCCTCAACTTCTTTTAAAGGCTCCCAAGAAACTTCTAGAAGAAGCCAACTTATTTAATATTTTATTTCCATATTAATTAAAATTAATTAATTAAAGTAATCCTTTTGAAGTAATATTAATTTTTGGACAACTTAAATTAATTAAATCACTTTATCATAAATTTGGGGACATTACAAAGGAGTTTTCTATACCACCTTTTTAGTTGGTGGTGTGGCCACTCATGTAGATGGTACTTTCTTGATGAGAGGTGTCAAATTTTTTGGAGGAAGTATGTTTTTGATGGGTAAAGGGAGTAATGGAGGCAATTTTTTTTGTTAGGTGTTGGAGTAGGAAGCACTCCTATTAAGGTGGAAGGGTGTGGGCCCAAAATAGAGGGCAATGGTGATGGTGGGGGAGGAGTTCTCTGATGTGGTTTAGTAGCCTTCTTTAATACGGTGTGAGGACCACTACTATGGGGGGGGCAAGGTTCAAATCTACCTTCACTTGTGGGTGAGTGAGGTTTAATATAGGGTGCACACTAAGAGATTTAACTTGTTTTGGTATGGTAGATGCCTGTGAGGGTTTAGGTTAAGATGTGGGTGGTTGAGCTTCTAAATATTGGGAAGTGGAAGCTTGATCCTCATTAGAGCCTTTGGGATGATTTGTCACAGAAGAGTCAGTGGTACGAAATGAAGTGGGATGTGTAAGATAAGGAGCTTTAAGTCACTCCCATAATGCCTCATGTTCTAAGTTCCTCGAATGGAGAAATCCTAAGTTTTTGACCAATCGAGAGAATGGTTTAGAGGATGTTGTGTGAGGTTTTATAATTGGTTTTTTGGAAGATTTGGGTGGTTGTGAGACCAAAAAGGTGTTAGATGCAGTGATCTCAGGCCAAAGGTAGGAAAGAGCCATAACCAGATCTTCTTCGGCCGAAGTGAGTGAAGAGACAAGTTCTCTCAGTGGAGAAGGGATTGGAGAATGTGGCTCTTTGAGAGGGTAGAGTGTAGGGATGATCATGCCCTCCACTTGGGGTCTAGGGGCATTAAAAGTATGATCATCCATTGGTAATAGGAAGGATGAGGGCAGGGCTAGTGGTGTTGGTATGGTCAAAGCATCCTCTAATATAAGAGAAGTCAAAGTAGACTCTCCTATGTGTGAAAGGGGGGTGGATGGAGGACTATCTTCCATTGGTAGAAGACAAATAGGAGAAGAGGGATCTTCTGCCTGTGGTGGAGAGATAGGTTGACTAACCTCTTCAAATTGTGGGAGAGGTTGGTTAGGAATAAAAAGAGAAACCATGTCGACTGTACGTATATTATGCTCTTGGGGGTCATCATCCATGGTCTAAACATTATTTTGACTAGGGGGATGGTTAGGGAATGGTTGCCTAAAGATATCTATGTTTTGGTTAGGCGGTGCATTTGGGTTATCCAAAACAAGATCCCCTTTATCTAACATGTCTTGGATAATGTTTTTGAGGTTTTTTCAATTGTCTGTGTCATGACTTTTGACACTATGGTAATTACGAAAGTTATTTTCCCTATACCATGTAGGGATGGCTCACGAGGGATCAAATTGGGGTAGTGGTCAAATTTGAGGGAGATTAAGGACTCCTTACTTGACTAGTTTATCCAACATGAAAGCATATGATTCTCCTATTGGAGTATATTGATGCTATACATATCATTGTTGGAATTCTCTTGTAATGCTTTGTGATGTGGGGGGCTTAGATTGGTTAGTTGTGGTAGAAGAAGATGATCTAAGTACCACAACATTTATTGATCCCTTGGATTTGGAATGAGAAGAAGAAGATTTGGAAGACGGGTCATTGGATTTTGCATTAGTATTTTGACTACACAATTTGACCTTATCTTCTTTAACAGCGTAGAGTTCAAGCTTTCTGGCCATGGTGAAAGCTTCATCAAATGTGCAAAATGTTTGGACTTGCAAAGTGGATGAGATGTGCTTGGCACATGCTCGTGAAAAGAGCTCGATGAGCTCAGGTTGAGGTAAAGAAAAGGAGAGTTGATTGATTAAACCTCTCCAATGGGCAATGAAATTAGCTATTGATTCATTGTTGAATTGTCTAATAAAATATAGGTCTGTGATGGAGACCTTTTCAGTGATGTTGATTGAAAAGTGGTCAAGGAATAGTTGAGCTAGTTGAGTGAAGGTAAAGAGAGAGTGACTGGTAATAAAACTATACGAATCAAAGGCAGCCCGAGAAAGTGACATGGGAAATGTGCAAAGTAATAACGCATCATCATGTGCTATAAGGTAGCAAGCATGTCTAAACGCTCGTAAATATTGTTGTGGGTCCTCTTTACTCTTAAAATGAGTAAATTTTGAGAGTTCCCACTAGCCGGGATATGGTCAAATTAAGACTGAAGGGTGAATAGGTTCATCACAAATTTATTCATATGAAAGAATGCTCCTTGAACCTAAAATAGATGTCTCAAGATTAGACATCTTGTCCATCAGCATCTTGATTAGATCGGCTAATGGATTGGCAGGTGGAGCACCCCCTAGGTTCTAAGGTACTTGGAAGATGTTGGGAGGGGCATATGACGTACTTGGTTGTGTTTGTATAGGCACCACATATTGGTAGTTTGTCATAGGGACTGATGTTGAGGTCAAGGGGGCTTGTTCCATGAAGTTAGAGGGCACAACTTGACTAGATGCCACCAAAGGTGGTTGAGTGGTGGCAACACTAGTTAGAGGATAGGTAGTTACTCTTGTATTTATGGGTGTAAGAGTGGGTGGGATAAAAACAATCAAGTTTTGAAAAGGTGTGGAACTTGCTTGGATTGTTTATGTTTGAGGGGGTATGGAAGCCCCAATGGAGGTAGGTCTAGAAATAGAAGGAGAGGTCAAATCTTGAACATTGACCATGGTTGGGTGACTAGTCAAGGCAATATCTTGAGTGACCATAGGTTGGGTAACATAGGCTATCGATATTATTGCCATTTCAACTAAGGAAGTTGGCATCCCAAAAATAGGATTCCCTAAAGGGTCTTTCATTTGGCTTCTTGCGAGATAGTGTTGGAGAGCCTTGACATTGAGATCAAGGAATCTCTCAAAGTCTTGATCCCCTTTGGGAATAATAGGAGGTTGATTTGGGATTGGTTGGATAGGAGTACGCTCAGTGTTTGAAGTATACTCCATTAGAGGACTTGTTATAAAGGGCAAAGGTGGAAGTGGTTGTTGCCTTGTGTGGTCAACAAGAGATTTAGCTTGACTACATGTCAAAACCATCCAAGGCAAAATGTGTTTAGGTTCTAAAAACTATGTATTTTAGTTTCAGGAAAACTTGAATGTGTGTTTAACAACAAAAAAGTTGGGTTTTAAGCTTGTTGTTTGGAAAGAAAATTTGTTGACAGTGACCAACATCAGTTTACTAATCGATGTCAATTATGGAATGTTGCCAAGGTCGGTGGGATAACTGATGTCGGTGAAGATGAGTTGCCGATGCTGGTGGAAAAACTAATGTCAGTTTCTGTGTATTTCCAAAAACATAGAAAATTGATATTTTTTGAAAGAAAGAGAAATTCTAAGTTGTTTTTGGACCTCAAAATGTGACCTTACCAGCTCAAAAAAAATCAGATAAAAAGAGAAAAATAGATGATGGCAAGCAACCTCTAAATGTTAAATTCCTAAGAATAAATTTTAGAGTTGTGGTGGCTTATGCCTTAGAAGAATATGTTTAGGAATTGGTCTTTTAGAACGGGTCCTAAAGAGGAAGTCTATGGTTGGTTTTGGGTTATGTTTTGGTGCTCAAAAATCTATGTTAGGTTCCATACATGGCCTGGTGCTAGGGCTTTCTCCCTTCACTTCATGAACCCAGAGCTAAGCTGGGCCTCTTAGCCAATATATACTTTGCCTATAGTTTATACTCTGCCAGAGAACAGAGTGGGTCCTCCCCTTGGTAGTGAAGTCCAAGTAGGATTGCCAGGAAGGGTAAGGTATCTGCTAGGTGATGAAATCCTAGACGGGCCTTGTCTCAAGTATGTTTAAATGTTTAATTTGATGTGCTTGTGGTCTAGTTGTGTAACATTTATGCACTATGATTTATTCATAATGCATTTTAATTACTAAGTGAAAGGGCTAAGTATGCATTCAAGCAGGAATGAAATGCAATAATTTTTTTAACCCAAATTGAAATGTTTTATTCAGATGCAAATAAGTGGAGAAAAGGTTAAGAGTATGAATTTTCACTACTCTAAGATGTAGGGAGGAAGTGACAAGAATAAAAGAAAGATGTTCTTTTTAACTTGTGCTAATGGTTTATTTTCGAAATAAAAAGATAGAAGGAGAGGATGTAAGAAGAGAATTTTTCCCTAATGCAACTATATGAAAATTTGGTTTTTAGAAGAAATGAACCCAAGGAAAACTCCAGGGTCCCACTGGGCATGCCAGAATGTTTCTCTAAATTTTTGCTAATTATATTCAGAAGAAAGAAGAAACTAAAGTTGAAGGTTAGGGGTTTGTACATTACCCAAATTAAATTACACACCATATCCAAGCAATGTAGGAGCTCCTCTTTGGCTGTGGAAGAAGACACCTGTAGATAAAAATAAGACTTAAATAAAGAAAATGTTAGAATAAGATAAGGTGGACTGCCAAGCTACGCGCTTGGTCCCAGAAGCGTAAAGCTCTGTGAGGGATGACAGTCCATTATTTAAGACAAAGAGATTTATATAAAATGAAATGATAAAAGACTTACAAAAATGAAAAGATAGAATGTTGTGTACCTATTTCTCATAGTTCATGAGTCTCAATGCACTAGTCAGAGGTTGTGTTTGGTCTTTGGTCTTTTTGGGATATTTATATTGGTTTTTTGGCTTGCACAGTTGCCAATGTCAATTATGCTATCAATGTCGGTAGGTAAATAGTGCCGATGTCAGTTATACTACCAATGTCAGTAGGGGTAATAGGTCTTTGGATGAGTTTCAAGGTATTTTTGTGAGGGACAGAGGACTCTGGGAGTTGGGAGGTTTGTGCAGAGTTATGGGAAGGAGATTAGGGTCTGAGGAAGGGCAAAAGGAAGAAGGTAGGTGTGAGAATAGGGTAGGAGTCAGAGGATGGCTTTTCAGCCCTTCCACGGAGGAAGTTGGGGTTCTTTTATAGTATTCAGAAATAGTAAATAGAAACTAATTGCTAAGTTATTCTAAAACTTTGAAATGGAGACCAGAAGAATACTTAGCTTTTTGGTGAAGACCAGAGGGAGTCAGGATGTTTATACCTGTTGCGGCTGATGTCGAAGACCTCATACAATGTTTCCAATCCCATGTCTGGAGTGATTTTCGTAGAGTTTCTATAGCCTAGAGAGTGATAATATAATTTTGATGCTTAGTCTCAGAGCGTGCACATCGATATGCCAAGAGGCAGGAGGGAACTCAAGGTTAGAACCTAGTTTATGTAACCAACATCGGTGATACTGCCATCGTCAATCGATAGTTGACCAACATCGATGGCTAGAGAATGGGTAAAAGGGCTATTTTTAGCCCTTTATCTATTTCTCCATCTACCAAGTGCATTTGCCATTGGAGAATGATCAAAAGATGGGTTTATTAGGCATGAGAGTTAGTTAGAGAGTTGGAATAGGTCTTAGGTAGTTAGGATATGAAGGACTTAGTCATAGGGTAACTCATAGGGTAATAAATGGTCTTAGGGTGAGGTGTCTAGGTGAGGTGTCGAGGTGAGGGGATGATTAATTTAAAATAAGTAATTATTTTAAAATAAAGTGTGGGTTAGGAGTGTTAGAGCTAGAAGGGGACCAAGGAGGTTGACACAATATTGGTGTCTACAAGTCTGTAAGGGCCAAAATGAAACTTGAACATTAGGGAGAGGAAGATAAGAGGAAAATTAAGAAATTTAGGATAAAATAAGACAAAAATAGGGAAATGTTTGGTCAAACTAGCTCTATCAGGGAGTCAAAATAAATAAATAAAAAGTGTGCAAAAAGTTGAAAAAGCAATAAAATGGCCCAAACTGACTAAAGAAGGGAAAGAGGGACCAAGATAGGATAACAATGAATATAAAATGCTAGTTTTTTATTAAAGATAGATTGTATTTTGATTATACATGACATGGAGGAACTAATAAATATTTTGTTGTTTCTTGATTATAGAGATGGTTGCAGTTCTAGAGGTTACTAGACATGTCATGGTTTCCAAATTTGTTAGAGAGGTTGATAGACGGAGATAGAGCTAGACTAGTAACCATAGGTCTAAGAGGTATGGTAGATATCTAAAAGATCCCCCTAAGTGAAGATGTGTTGGTCATGTTCCTTAGTTTTTGGGAATGGATGACCATCACCTTTAGTTGTGAAATGGATGGGGATGTGATAGATGTGGATATAACACTAGAGGATGTCCATGCCATCCTCATACTACCCATAGTAGGAGCACCAGTGACCGTAGGGATACCAGACAACATAAAGGAGAGGGAATCCTTAGCCATGTGGGTTATAGGCTTACATATGATATTTTCAAGGTAGAGTGTGAGTATGGATGATGTATATATATCATAGATTCTAGATCTTTAGAAGGTGGTGATAGGCCTTGTGACATAATGGGTGATCTATCACAAGTTGGATAGTAAGGTACCATTATATGTGATAGCCCTGAGTAAGATGATGCTAGAGGAGGGAGTGTTATATGATCTATGATTTATCATCTAGGTCCAAATTTTTCATGACCTATATGAGATGCATATCAAAGGACATAAGACCATGGGACCAATCATACTATTAATAACATGGATATATGAGTTATTTCCTATGTATCAACTAGTTAGGTTGCCCCATGTGGTCAATAATAAGTTACCTTGGGTGAAGAGATAGATTGAGGACTAGGAAGCATGGGTTGTGACCCACATGCTAGTATTACAGATGGTGAGATGCATCGACATAGTGTGGTGACCATATAAGAACTAGTTACTACCTGAGAGAGTCGGCACATAGTTACACCAATACTAAAGAGGAGAGAGGTGATAAGGTGTTATGCATAGTAGAGAGAGCCACATATGATGGCATGAGTGCTAGGGTAGATGGGTCTACCTCATCTATTGACATTGATACTCATGCCCAAATAATGGACTCAACATGTGAGAGAGTCATGAGGGAAGAGGAGACTTGAACCACAAATAGTGAGATCAAAATTGAGGCCACATTGGGAGTGACCATGGATTGGCTAGGTATTAGAAGGGGAAGAGCAAGAGGAGATAGAGGTAGAGGAAAAGATACTAGATGTACCACTAACATCTCTATAGAGAGATGAGCTATGACCATTGAGGATGTGATAGCGAAGAAGGTAGGAGGAGAAAGTGGAGACCATCCTCATCTATGGTGATTCAATATAGGATCTAGAGGAGAGGATAGAGAGACCACTCAAATAGAGGCTAAGATAGATGTGAGCCATGACAACTAGGTTTGATCTGAGGAGGTGACCTATAGAGGAGGTACTAGGAAGACTGTGCTAGGTAGTTACACATATGGTGAGGCCATAGGAGCTAAGACACAAATAGGTAAGAAAATGTATGATTTATTTATTACTTAAATTCTTATTTAATAGATAGATATTATGAGATATGACTATGATCTAATATCCATCTAGTGTGATATTATAGGTATACATGAGGATGAGGAGGAGAAATGGGTGTCCCTAGTTAATGGAGCACTCCATGATGTCCTAGATGAGACTCTACAACTATAAGACCTTAGGATACTAGAGGATTTGAGTGTAACATTTACCCTAGCTTAGGAAAGCTAGTTCAGGCTAGAAGGAGAGGTCATGAGGTAAATGCGAATGCAAAGAGAGAGGGCATAGTCACTAGTAGATATGGGTGTAAGGGAGAGGTAGGCTTGGTAGGCCCTATCTAATGAGAGTGTTATGCATCAAAATATAGTGACATAGATGAGATAGGCATATATGATGATGTACACCTAGCTAACATAGGCACATGTAGTGACCCAAACCAAGTTGGTTTAGACATAGGTACATATATAAAATTTGTAGGGATAGGTAGAGGGATTGATATCTCATATTTCCTAAATATAACATACTATTCAGATGAGTCATATCAAAGACTCAGTAGGTAGTGTGGCTAGACCATGAGATAGACATGATGGAGCTCAACCTTAGTGTTAAGGCATTGTATGTGATTGTATATGTTGTATCCAAAATTTGAGATGTATATATGATGTATCATTTTGGCATATTGGTGTTGGTTATGTATGTTATCTTTATGATATTTGTATTTGTCCATTATGGTTGAGGTTGTAGATGCTTTGAATATATTTCCTTCTAGCACATGTATTTAGCTTTGTTGTATATGCTATAGGAAGTATATGTTATATGGTTTCTTTTATAAAATTTTGGATAACACATGCATGGTTAAAAATAAATAGGCAAAAAGACTTGAAAAAATATAATAAATTAAAAATTCACTACACACTAATTCAAATTGGGAAATATGTAATAACATGAAATATGTAATAACATGAAAAATGACTAAGTATAAAGAACAAAGAAAATGGCAAACAAGATGGTAAAAGGGGGATTTATTTTTAAACCAATATAAAATATTTTGTCACCAAATTAAAACAAGTGAAATCATACTAAATATCACATTGGGAAGTATGAGAATAAAGTAATAAAATGGAAGGGATGAAAAGGACACAAATGATAATTAAAAAAAATCAAAATTAAGTCAAAAAATTATACTATTTCATGATGGGAAGAATAAAAGAGAAACAAAATTTTAAAAAAATTGGTCTTAAATTGATCGTACTAATTCAAGCTAGGAAGTATGATAAATTTAAGAAATAGTTGTAATCTTACATGCACTCAAAAAATAAGAAATAAAAGGCAAAAAAAATGAAGTAAGCATAAAACATACTAAATATCAAGATGAGAAGTATGTTAAATGATGTGTAACCTCATAATCAATCAAATCTTATCTCTTACTTGACATATGTAATTTGAATGGTAACTTATTTATTGAATTTTTTTTGTTTTGTTGTTTTTGTGAGGAGGGTCATGTCCTATCCATGGTCTTACACTACAACTCACAAAAGATAAGCCAAAGGGTACCAAAACAACATTGGTAAGTAGAAGGATTAGGGTTGATAAATCAAGGATGTGGGTAATAGGATGGAAAAGGTGGTAATTTTTTAGGGATGTTGGGTCCTATCTGTGGTATTACAAAGCAACTCACAAATTAAATCCCATGGGGAGTGATTAGAAAGCTAAACAATATTTCCCAAGAGGAAATATGAGGAAAGGTAATGGAAATAGGAATGTAAAAAGTAGTCTTAGGCATCTTATGAGAAGACCTTAAGAGGAAAGAGGCATACTAAGGATATGAGAAGACACTATGTGACTAGTGGTCATCTATGTACAAAGGAAACCTATTCCTTATAGACACAAAGATTTTCAGGCAAATAAGTGTGATACTAAGATCAACACATGAAGGTAGATTGGTAAAAATAAAAGTAAAATGGACCTACCTCCCCATGATGTGTTCCCTAATTTTCTAGACCCCTTACAAAGCTATCAGTCTACTACAAAGATTAGGTACTAATGTGAGAAAGTAGTTACTGTAGACACCTAAAACTAGCCACCAATAACCTCTAATCAATATTTTGGCCAATTTCCACTTAAAATACACATTTTGGCCTAAAAACACTAAAACATGCTAAATGATGTGAAACTAACATATTCAAGTAATAATTATGGTTACGGTATCCCTAAATGGGGTAATGCAATTTATGGGCCCGTTAAATTTGATTAGATCATTTCAAGTGAAAATTCCAATTTTGCACTTAGGTGATTTGAATTGTTCTTTCCTATCAAATCTCTTTCACAAAACATGTGCCTTTGTTATTTTTTGTTGGTGACATCCTATATTGGAATACAGTTCCAATGCATCTAACATCACCTTCCAATTCCAATCTAGCCAAATTTTATACCAATAATAAGGCATTCTGATCAATTTGAGTAATTTGTGCACAAAGTGCTTAATCATGCTTAAGATTTAATTAATTTAAATCAAGGCCTAATTAATAATTATGTGGAAACTTGTTGAATAATTTGTTTTGGAAATGAATATTTAATATTTACATCATCAGATGACCTCATTTCTTGGGAAGATATCGCTAGGCCATAAATGCCATAAATATCAAGATTCATGCCCTCCATGCTTCATCAATGCCTTCTATGATGCCCTCCATACCTCTTAATTTCCCCTTCTTCTAATGTCATTATGTGGATAATTACAAACTTAATTACAAAAATTGAATTAATCCTCAACCACACATCTCAATCTTAGAATGGATGATTTAGGTTGATTTTAGACATTCTCATAAATCCATAAATAGAGAGGCCATGAACATCATTTCTAAGACATGATAGTAAAAATTTATAATGAAAAAATTATTCCAAAAGATTTAATTAATTAGTGCTACCATGCCAAATTTATTCCAGTCCAAGCCAAGCCACAAACCAAAGGTGCCAAGGAGAGATAGAGGTAGCCAAGCTTCCATTACCAAGGACTTCATGAGCACAAGCCAAATAAGCCGCTACAAAAAGCATTTTGGAGCATCCAAGGGAGGTAAAAGAATGTTTTATTTTGTATTTTAGTTGTGTGTTTTATTCTTGATTGTTAACTAAACTCTCCCTAGTGTCTATGCCTAGAGATTTTATTCTACTTAGTGTGTTTCTTTCATTTTGTTTTCATTTTGGAACTAGCATGATACTAACCATCCTCTCCTGTGAAAAATTCTTAGATCACATAATGGCCTGCCCTATGGGACTAGATGCATATCACACTTGAAGAAGATCATTTTTTATCTCTAAAATAATCATTTAGACCCTTAAAACTCTTGTAAATTGATTTTCTAACTTTATTTTGCCATTTTTGTTTACCATAATTTTATGCAGTAATCAGTGTTAGTAAGTGAAACTGACTTCAATTGCATAGCTTAACCAACATTGGTTAGATACCTATCAAGATGGTCACATTTATATAACTGATGTTGGTTAGATAACTGACATTAGTTAGCCAAAGTAACTATCAACAATTGTATATAATCGATGTTGATCACTATGTTTTTCCTAAAACACAGACTTGAGAGATATTTTTCCAAAGTTAATTGTTTCAAACTAAAAATAGATTCAAAGCTAAAGGACATGATAACATTTTTGCTATAAGACCAAGCTTTACATTTACTCAAAACATGTTTAGATCACCTTTTGCATTCTTAAAAATCAATTAAGAACCTTGTTTTGGTGTTTAACAAAGAATTTAGATGTTTATGGTGAATGTTTTCAAATTTTGCAATTAAGACCAAGGGCTCAAATGAACACCACCTCACTTTCCTTTTGGGCTTAAAAATGAACTCACTTTTTTAAAGCTTTTTGTATTTACTTGGTTGTTTAGATTAGATTTTTTTTAGAAAAAAGAGGGATGTTGCATGTATGCTCTTCCATTTGTCCCCTTTAGGGAACCCTTGGACTCAAAAAAACCATTCTTGTTGCAAAAATCCTAGTCCAAGGCTTAGAAATAATGTCATCTAAAACACTCCCCAAAAAATTGTCAAAATTTGGGTGACCTTGAAAACAACCCTAAAGTCTTTCAATTAGTTTTTTATTTTCATGCAAACTTGGCTTGCAAGGGGGATGTCATTACCTCTCATGAGTTCTTTAGGGGAACTTTGATCTGAGGTTTCATTTCCTAGCATTGACTTCTTTTGACTCCTTTGGAGTTTCACATGGGATGTATCTATATTTGGACATCGTACTACACTAAGTGAATAACAAGATGTAGTCGTCATAAAAAATACTAGACCTTTTTACAACTAGCCAATGCTGTGGTCACATAGTTTTAATGCTTTAATTCTACATCATTTGACATGAAAGTCATTGTGCAATTGATTCCCCTAAAACAATCCAAAAACCAATTAGTTTTAGTGAACCCCATTTTGCTATACCCTTGCTAAGATTTGAATAACTATACTTAGTGTATTTTATAATCATTTTCTCATTTAGTATGTTTTGAGACTAAAACTTGTTCATTTTTTCATACATCCATGTCAAAACTAATTTGTCTATATGTCACTCTTTTGTCTAAAGAGGTATTATAATGGTCATTTTACACCACATTTGTGCCTTAAATTTTTTGTTAAACTTGTTTTTATGTGTGTCATTTGAGTTGTGAAGGGTAGAATTATATTACCCAAATCATGTCAAACCATTTTACCTTTCAGTCTTTTCAAGCATAACATAGATCACATCATTCAAGCATGCTTATGACATTAGCCTACTCAATTTGTTTCAAAAATCGTTTACAATTGTATCAAAAACCATTTGTTTCAAACCATTTTGTGTATAGCATTTGGACCTTTGTCTTGTGCCATCATGTTGTCTGATCTTGTCTAATTTGTTTAGTCAGATCTTAGTCTTCAAAATTGAGTTTTCAATTAACCTTGTTAAATTTGGATTTAAACATTGATTGATTTCTGTTTAAGCCTCAATTCATGGGGCTAATACACATATCTTTCTATTTTGGGTTGCATAACTTTGATTAATCAACTACCCAAATTTGAAAACTATTGATGGTTTGTTTGTTTGTTTAATGCCTATCCTCATCATTATTTGTGCCTTTATTTGGGATAACATAACCTTTCTCAAAGAGCCTTTTGTCTTATGCCTTATGCTAATTGATCATGTTTATGTTTGATTTTGTGTGATGAGTTTATGTCAAAGTGGTTTCTAAACTTGTTAGATTAAATCAAATCACATCAGTGTTTGTTTCAAGTTTAGATTTTGATGTCATTTGGCCAACAGTCCTAGCCTATACCTATTTGTTTGAGCCTAGCTTTTGACTCCGCATTTAGACAAAAGACCTAGTAACTCAACTTTTCCCTTTCTTAGTTTAGAAATTGTTTGGAACAATTTGACCTAAATAATTGGCATGTCAGTTTTTATTTAGACACTTGACCTTTTATGCATATGAAATTTGACATTCAACATTTGATGTTAGACTATTTTATGCCAAGTCTTAGCAAAAATTATTTTGGAGATACAACTCCACCTTTTGACCAAGTTAAACCAAGATTGAACCATTTGTCCTTTGGACATAATTTTTCAGAGTTTGTAGAACTCTAAGCATTTTTGTTCTAGAGATTACATCATTTATGTGGATATATCTCACTACACTTATGGTGGAGTCACTTACAATCTGAATTATGATAGGATGGCCACATAAAATGACTTCTATAGATTTTGTCAAGACCCCAATGATGCTAATATGGTTTGTGAGATAGATTTCTTTTTGCCTCATATTAATCATTCATGGGAACAAAGTCATGAAAAAAATTAGGATCCAACTCAAGACCTTAGTTGGTATGAATAGGATTTTGAAGAGGAATTTGAAGACCAAACTATAGATAATATTTTTTGGGATATGGATCCATACCCTCTTTTCAATAATCATTACATGGAACATAGTCAAGAACCAGCTTATGAGCCAACTCACAAATGGGATGATATGGTTTATGAGGAAGACTTGGATGCTTTGGATTTTGAAATTAATTAGGCTCCACCACATCATACCATTTCTATTCCAAGACTACAACACCCAACCATTTCTATACCAAGACCTCATCTTTTGGTTTGTGCGAGTAACCAAGCTCTACAATGCCTAACCATTTTTATACTTAGACCTCATCCTTTGGTTTTTGCAAGAAACCAAGATCTAAAATGCCCAACCATTACCATACCAAGACCTCATAATTTATTTTGTATAATAAATCAAGCTCCACAACACCCTTTCATCATTTCAGGACTTAGTCTTTTGGCTTGTATGAGCAATCAAGCCCTACAACACCCTATCTTTACCATCTCAAGAATTTGTCCTTTGGCTCATGTGAGAAATCATGCTCCCCAAGGCCATACCATTATCTAACCATAAGTCATTCCTTATCCAATACCAATCCCATCCAAAACTCAACCTATCCAATCCTTTGAAGACTAAGTTGTGTTAAAAACTGGTATTTTCTAACTCATTGGAAACCAAGACCAAGAGAACCAACAAATCCAACACGTTTCTATTGAATCAATCATTTGTGATAAGTCAACTTATGATAAATTACCTATTGATACTATACCAATTATTAAGGAATCTCACACTTATGAGACAGTCTTTATCAAGTCATTTTTTAATGATTATAACCACCTTTGGGAAAATCATTATCATAACCATGTGTTTATTTTTCAAGAGCCTCCTATTGACAAGCCAGTCTTTGAAGAGTTGTCTCTTGACCTATTTCCCATATTAGATGAGTCTCACATTGACAAACTAATTTTTATGGAGCCCATTATGCCATCATAGGCCATTACTTGTCCAAAACTAAGCATTTAACAAGACATCATTATAATAGAGTACCTATTAGATAAAGTATTAGAATTAGAGTTAGGTTTTATTCCTAAACCAACATCAGATTTAACATCAAAATCTAAATCTAAATCAACATCAGTCGTAACATCAAATTCAAAGTCCCTTGAGTTAGAATCAAATTCAGAAGAAGAATATATTTGTGGCTATTACAATATTAGTTATGCATGCCTCACGAATAAATTTGAATACATTTGTGAGCCTTCTATAGTTTTTGAGGATGAGTACTTCAGCTTTGACATAAGTTATCTTAGTATCTTATATGAGTATTGTGTAACCTCTCCCCATTCCATTACCATTCCATAGGCCATTACCATTCCATAGGCCATTACCATCAACCAAAATAGTCATATCATTGACATTCCATCTCCCACAAGTGTCTATTAGGATTGACAGAATCACACTTTATTGAACTATATCCATGGCGACATAGTAGTTTAAGAAGAGCAAGGAGGCCAAGAACACATTCATATAATAGAAGAACACTCTTCTAATGAATTTTTTTTGGAAGCACTAAAAGACAATCAAAGTCAAAAGTCAACATTCCTTAGTGAAACATTCTCGAAGGTTGAAAACCTCATAGAGGCACCAATAGCTAAGCACAAAATTTCTTCACTGCTTGATGAAACAAAATCAAAGATGAAATCAAAATAGATTCCTATCTACAACCTAATCAGATGGTAGATACTTTCAAGATCAAACAACATAAAAATCTGGTGGTCTTATTGAGAGAACAAGTCTTTGGCTCCACCACAACTAAAATTATGTTGAATCTGGCATCAACAACATTACGTGTGAGTAAGCATCCTGATATTCATTTATTTTCCCACCATTATACATTCCATTATCATTTTCCATTCCATTTCACAATCAAAACTACCATCCATTATTTGTCCTTGTTTACCATCCACAACCACACTTTCCTTTCTAGAGGCTACAAGGATACCTTGTCTTGACATTTGAAGGAATCAAAATCAATGATCAAAGAAGATCACAAAATCACTCTTGACAACCAAATCTACATCGAGTTTTTGACAAAGCATTTATTCAAAAAATGTGTGGGCTAGAAATTAACATAATCAAATATTCTATTTATATCATTTTTTGATTAGGACATGCATCTCTCCATCATTAGGAACAATAATATCAAAAACCACACCCAGGCCAACAACATGTACCATACCATTTCACATTGCCACATCATTTTCATTGTTACATATCCATTTGCCATTGATGAATATTCCTTCCATTTACCCCATCACTTGGTGGAAACCCTCTTACCATTTTATTCAATCTATCCAACCAATCATTATCCTAAGAAATACCATGTCATCCTATCATTCCATTCCTATCTAGACCAAAGCCTTTTTTTAGTCATCCTACCCAATCTTTTTTTGCTCTTGGTTCATTTGGTTCTTCCTGCACTTTTTGTGAGAGGATTTCAATCAATTTTTAATAATCAATCCAATCCATGTTTACAATGATAGTCTACAAAAGTAGTGTGATAGTTTATATGGAAATATATCTTTCATTTTACATCTTGTATCAAGCTTGTTTATGTGACCCTAACTATAACCACTTATGGGCAAATCAGTGTTTCATCAATCTTGCTACTACTTATAACCACATATGGGCAAATTAGTATCATTGACCTATGCCATTGTATCTTATTTATAACCACCTATGGGAAAAATAGGTGAAATACTTGTGTACCATGTATGGTCGTATCACTTTACCATCATTATTTTCATTTGATTGGTCATTTTCTAGATTTGGGAACTTGTTGGGACCTAGTTGGTTTTTCTTCACCTTTTGTGTGGATGGAATTGCTATGACTTGATATCATTTTAGGACTATGTGGATCATGATCAATTCATGTTGAGGTTACCTTAGTCCTCCTTTCCATACGCTCTCAACATTTTATGAGAAACCTAAGCCAAACGCTTTCATCATTTTGTGAGAAGGTATCTTGTCATTCTCTAACAAGTTAAGATACTTCAAAATTAAAAAAAAAAATCAAATATTTCAAAAATCCAAAACAAATTGTCCTATCTAAGCTTAGTCAGTTATCCTTGATCCACCTTACTAGGGCATTGTCATTATTAGGATGCTTTCTTTTACTTTTGTTTTCAGGCTTTCTATTTGTTTGTTTATTTTTTTATTTGTTTATTTATTTATTCACTTATCTATTTGTTTGCTTTCAACACTGTTAACTTGAATAAGTCTATATGCATTCATTGGGTGATTCCTGGAGCACATTATTCTTGAGTCTATCAATATTCATACATAAATATTATCATCATGGTTTTTATCATTGGTGCATTATTTTTAAGTGTTTATTGGATACTGAGAGTTAGTCCTTATGCATATTTTGGCCAAGTATTCATGGTGTTCTATCATGAAGCCTACCATCACATGTTACATGAAAAAAATTAGCTTCAGGAAGGTCTAAAATCAATGGAACCATAAAAGTTTCTCTTTGGCACCTTGGTAAATACTCCCATCTAACCCTTGATCAAATTAACCCATTGACCATTTAAGTTGTATCATTACTAATAAGGATGAGCATCTCCTCATTGGTAGGTATAACTAAATCATTTCTAATGATCAATCTTATTCCTCTCTCCATCTCTTTCATCACTTTGCATTTGCTCATATTTAATTTATATTCTAAATTATATCCTTGAGTTATGCTTGATAATCATCCCTAATTGGGGCACAACCATCAATTTTAGCCAATCTAGGTCATCTTCATGATTATAACCACCTATGGGCAAAACATTATTTTGACTTTTATTCTTGATTATAACCACCTTTGGGCAAATCATCATCCTTTTTACATCAATGCATGCATGCATTTTTTATTTGGATTAATCTTAAGCATGGATTAATTCCACCTTTCTTCTTGTTTCTTTCAAGGGACTATCCATCAACAAATGTGATGACCACTCCCTTGAGGGTGCATCATCATAGGCTTCCCAAAATCATTTGGAGCTTTGTTCATTAGCCATCATATTTTTTTTGGCATACATGCCATTTCTCATTCTTTGAAAAGACATTTATTTGCCTATGGTTTACAATGCCTTCCCAAATAGGGGCAAATTGCAAACACCTAAAACTAGCCACTAATAACTCCAATTAGGCTTTTGGCCAATTTCCACTTAAAATACACAATTTGACCTAAAAACACTAAAACATGCTAAATGATGTGAAACTAACATATTCAAGTGAGAATTTTTGCCAAGGTATCCCTAAATGGGGTAATATAATTTATGGGCCAACTAACTTTGATCATATCATTTCGAGTCAAAATGCCAATTTTGCACCTAGGTGCTCTAGATTATTCTTTCCTATCAAATCTCTTACACAAGACACATACATTTTTTTATTTGTTTTTGATAACATCCTAAATGGGAATATAGTTCCAATGCATCTGACATCACCTTCTAATTCTAATCCAGTCAAATTTTGGACTAATAATAAGGCATTTTGATTAATCTGAGTAATTTGTGCACAAAGTGCTTATGCATGCTTAATAGATAATTAATAAAAATCAAGGCCTAATTAATAATTCCATGAAAACTTGTTGAATAATTTGTTTTGGAAATGAATATTGAATATCTACATCAATAGGTGATCTCATTTCTTGGGAAGATATCCCTAGGCCATAAATGCCATAAATATCAGGATTCATAGTCTCCATGCCTCATCAATGCCTTCCATGATGCCCTCCATACCTCTTAATTTCCCCTTCTTCCAATTTCACGATGAGAATAATTACAAACTTGATTCCAAAAATTGAATTAATCCTCAACCACACATCTCAATCTCAAGATGGATGATTTAGGTTGATTTTAGACATTCTCAAAAATCTATAAATAGAGAGGCCATGAAAATCATTTCTAAGACAAGACAATGCAAAGTTATAATACACAAATGGTTCCAAAATATTCAAGAAATTAGCATTACCATGCAAAATCAATTCCAATCCAAGCCAAAGGTGCCAAGGAGAGATGGACATAGCCAAGCTTTCATTGCCAAGGACTTCATGAGCACAAGCTAAGCAAGCCACTTAAACAAGCATTTTGGAGAATCCAAGAGAGGTAAAATAAAGTTTTTTTTTTGCATTTTAGTTGTGTTTTTTATTCATGTTTGTTAACTAATCTCTCCCTAGTGTTTAGGCCTAGAGATGTTATGCTATTTATTGCGTTTCTTTCATTTTGTTTCCATTTTAGAATTAACATGATACTAACCATCCTCTCTTGAGTCAAATTCCTAAATCATAGGTAACACTAAGGTATTTGTTTTTTAAATTTTCCTCTTCTAATCTACTAGCCTATTGCACCCCAAAGGACCTCAGCTCTACTGTGAGGCCAACTATGGAGTTTAAGCTTTAACTAGAAGAAGGAGATTTGCTTTGAATCATGTCTTTTAGTGTGATTATACTTTTGAGAATTTTTGCCTTTTTGATATCATGTCTTTTATTTAATTCATTTGGATTTTAACTTTATTTTGAAGGATTTCTAAGATTATTCCTCTATATGGATTTGGAGTGACCAATCATGAGAGAGATAGTGATACACTTGAATGAGCTATAGGCTAAGGCTAAAAGAAGCTAAGTAACATATGAGAAAAGACTGACTATGACACTTAGCCTTGAAAATGAACACATATGTGATCTCAAGTCTCAACTATGTATATGTTTAGTGTGTGGAGAAGGAAGAAGGAAAAAGGAAATCCAAAAGAGGACCGATGAAAGGAAATGTAATGATAAATATTTTTTTATAACTAATCACATGGTAAAATAAGATAATAACCAAAAGGAATAGGGTAGATAAAAACAAGTCACCATGATAACTATTTGTGAAAAATGAAGATAAGAAAACAAACAATCATGAAGATACTAGGGAAGAGTTTTGAGAAAAATTATAAAGGAAAAGAAGGAAATTATAAGTGATAAATAATAATGATAAGAAACATACAAGTATATGTGAGATGTAAAACAAAAATAGAAGCTAACTATAATACAACAAAAAGTGACAACATGATATAAAATAAGAAATAATTTGACATAACGTCAAATGATATAATAAAAAATAGATAAAAATAAGAATGAATTACATGTCAAATTTAAATATAAATGAGAAAGAACCATGTATGTGTTCATAAATACTAGTAAATCTATCCACACACACTATCCAAGACTTCAAATAAATCTCTATGAAGCTAGATATAAACTGCTACTAATGTCTCATTAATCTTTGTTAAATACTAAGAAAATACTTCTTTTTTAATCTCCTCAAATGAAAAAATTAGGAATAATCATTGGATCATGCTAAGGAGGTGAATTGGGTGAATGATGGTTAGGAGAATGTGTGGGAACAAGATCTATGGGAGATGCAAGAATCACTAGTGGAGAATAATTTATGGGTAAAGGAGGGTCCACAGGTGGAGAGGGAACCACAAGTGGAGGCACAAAAGGTGGTGAATGGACCATAGGAGATGTAGTTGTGGGATAAGTAGGAGGATCCTTCTTTCAATAATAACCTATGGGAGGAATGTTAGAAAGTCTAGGAATAACTATAATATTATAAGATGATCTTTAAGATGCTACCGAAGGATACAAAAATGATCAGTGTGATGTGTGCTTCATTGGTGCCATAGAAAATACCTCTCACCATACTTAAGTATATGTTTAGGAAGAATCCTTGGAGGAGGTATGGTAGTGTCAATTGATGAGGAAGAAGGATGTAAGGTATTAATATATTACTATAACTTGTGACAATGGGTAGAAGAGTGATTATTTATCCCATAAAAGCAATAAATACACTTGTGAGTATTCTTAGGAGGAACACTCATGGGAAAATATGTAATAGGCATGGATGAAGAAGAAAATTGAGCATCAATCCTTTGGGTAGGCAAAGGATCCATCTTGGGTATAGAAAGTAATCCATCACCAAGAGAAGGTGGTGAGGGAGAAGGAATGGAAGTAGGCTAAATAGAAGGAGTACTAATGGAAGACATAAAAGTAGGCTCATCAATACTGGAAGAAGCAATAGTAACTAGTTCTGACATAGATTCCAGTATGGGAGAAGTAAGATCAATAGAAGGTCTAAGGAGGGATGCACTAACCACAAGAGTGAACCAATGATGGGAGTCAAGGAACCTATAAAAATGGTAAGGTCCAGTCATATCATGATCTATGAGCATAGTCCTATGGGGATCCCATCTCTACTCTATGATAAAGAGAGAAAATGCAAGAATTAGGAATTATAAATGTTAGAACATGAGAAGATACACAAAAATATTCAAATAAATAAGAATGATAATGCACAATCTTAGCATCATGGGCTTGGATAAGGATACCTAATAAAAGATCATCTAAATAATAGCCATCATCATAATTTGGGATATGAATATCAATGACATAAGCTGGAACAACTTTGTCATCAGAAGAAACATGGTGAATAGAATGCCTAGTCTTGGATAAGACTACGAGAATGTCATCACAAGGTGGTTTGTGAGAATGAGGTTTTAATGAGGCTAGAAGTTGCAAGATGAGGGTTAGTAGCTCCTTGAATCATATAAATGATTCCATTATAAAGGAATTTGACACATTGGCATGGGGAAGAAGTGATAGTTCACATATAATGAGTACATGACCTGCCAAGAAAAATGTTATAAGAAAGAGGGAAATTAAAGATCATCACCTTTACACAAATAGTAATAGGTGGGATAGTAACGAGAAGCCACACACATGAAAGAGGAGGCATTTTCCTTATATTATATCCTTAGTAGGTGTTGTTGTAGACTTAAGATTTCAATTTGAATATCCAAGGGTTTTATTGAAATCAAGAGAAGTAAAATAAGTGCTAGAACCTTTGTCAATTAATTCTTATTTGACTTGGATATCACCTATTTAGATACTAATAAATAAGGAAGGATCATCTTCATAAAGAAAAATATCATTCAAAATCATAGATGATATGGTAAATTTCAAAGAAAAAGAAGTATCAATAGTTTCATCAACATTGATGGATATCTCTTCACATTATTGCAATATACTATCCTTGGAACTAGATAAGGCTACCTTTTGTCTTGCTAAGGGAGGATGAGGGACATTTATCTCAAATAACAATTTCATAAAATGATTTTGATGATGGGGAGATGTCCTCATAATATCAAGAAATGGAATTTGAGATGGGAGATTAGTGAGTTCTGCAATAGGATCCCACTCATCATAACCCATGAGAACATTGTTAGATATAGGTGCATAATGATTAAGGTCTTTGGAAGGAGGAACTAAAGAGCATTGAAACTTATGTTGATAATAATGAGAAGGTTTAAATTAATGTTGTAGATTATTTGGCGATGAATAAGTAATTAGTTTAGATTGATCTTGAGAAATATAAGAAGTGTTAATAGAAGGTTAATTATCATTGGAAGGTTGATTATCATTATTATTCGAAGATGATGGAAGAATAATAGAAATAGAATGAGATTTTTTATCCAAGGGAGAATCATAAATTGGATCATCATAAAAATTTATAAGATATTCTTTCCCAAGTCATTCAAATGAGTTGGAGAAGAATCTTGGATAACACAGAATGTCTTAGAAGGAGGCGAGGTGTAGATAGGTTGGGAATCGATGAAATCTTCCACCCTTTGCATATTAGTCATGCTAACTAAATTTTCATCAAAAGTGGGTTCAATAAGACTTTGTACATTATTGGTGGAGGAGGTGGGATTCTCTCAATTTTCTTGAATAAGTTGATGATTAGGTAAAGGATCTTTGTAGATAGTTAAATGAACTTTTTCTTGATTTAAGGTTTGGGTTTTATCATGAGTTTTGTAATCCTTGAAAGAAAATTCATAAGCTTATTGATGATTTCAAGTGATAACATCATGATAAAAACTAGGACCAAGAAAAAATTCCATATCTAAATTATGAAGTTATCTATAGGTCTCATGAGAGTGACCCCAACTAGTATGAAACTGACAAAATTTGCTAAGATCATACCAGGTTTTCATAGGACAAGTAGGGTCATTCTCTTAAGGGAGAGGCCTAGGTAGATAATTAAGAAATTCAACTAAGTAAAGAGGTTTATGGAAATTAAAATTTTTGGTGATGAGAAATTAGAATTAGTATATTGTTGAGAAGGAGCTAGTTCTAAAGAAGTGGTAGGAATGACAACTTGAACATTATGAATGGTATCATATGAATCGGTAATACCCTCATTGGTAATATTTTGGTTTATGTTTTTAAATATCTAATGAGGACCCATGGAAAGTTGGGGTGGCTCAAATTTATGCATGAGAAAATCTTATCTTTTGGCTTGATCAATGGCCTCTACAAGGTACATGGGGAAAGGGTATATACTCGATATTATAATTTAGGAAATAAAGCATTTATAAAGAGATGAAAGAGATTGTCATCTACATGTTATGTTCACATTTGTTTGATAAAGTGTTCCATCATTTAACAAAGTCTTGAGCAATTTTTTTTCATTTTGTTTAAAATATATGAAGTGGGCCAAAGTGTTTTTAGGAAGATTACTAGTCTAGAATTCTTGTACTAAAGTATTTACTAAATATTACAAACTAGTAATGGAATGAGATCTAAGTTGATTATACCAATCTAAGGCATAACTTGTGAGGGTTTTGGCAAGGAGTTTGGTAGAAGAAAATGTGTTTAATTTGAACCAATACTTTTAAATATTTAAAAATGTTTTAAGATGAAGGCTAGGATCAATTGATCCATTATAAGATATTGTAGGTGTTATACCTCTGATATCAATGTTAACAGCTTGAGTAGTAAGAGATTCATTTTGTAAATTATAGATAAATTTGTTGAATAATGGAGGTTGAGGAATGAGATTACTTTGAGAATCTCAGAGAGGGGGAGGATGAGCACTTTGTTTATACGTGCCCCAAGCCATTGGTTGAGGTTATGTTTGATGATTAAGAAGGTGGTTTTGCATTCTCATCATTTGATTCATGTTATGAGCTTGAAATGTGTTCATTTTATTAAGAGTTTGTAATAATAGTTGATGATTTTGATTAGTGTTATTATAATCAGTGTTGGCATTTAAGTTAGTGTTACTGGCTTGGGTACCACAATTAGTGTTGACATGAGTTCGAGAAAAGCTATGAGAGTTTGAAGAGCTAGTGGAAGATTTTATTGTGAATCAAAAGATGGAATAACAAATGGTTGAGATGAAGAAGAAATAGAAGAAAGATTACCTTGGGTAGTAAATAATGAGCTAGTGGATGGATTATGGATAATAGATCTTATAAGACGCCCAATAAATGTAGAACCAACCATTTTTGTTGAGATACTATGCATGGAGGTAGAAGTTAGAAAAGAAGATGTCATGGCATAAGATGGATTCAAGTTTGAAGGAAGAGGTTGAGAAGCAAACAAATCAATACCTCCAAATCCATTTGAGAAAGTTGAAGTAGGAGAATGAGGTTCTTCAACTTAATGGCTAATCATGAGATTATAGATGGTAAAAGGGTCTTTCCCTCTATGTTGATGGAAATTTGTGATAAAGAAAAGTATTTAAAGAGTATATTCTAACTGAGATTGATCTTATAAGAAGAGATATTTATGATTTAAAGAGGTATTATGAGGATTCCCATAGTTCATTGTATGGGTTATAATATGGACATTACTAGCATTCTCAAAAGGAATCTTACTTTGTCTATGGGAGACCCTATTAGGATTGGTGAGTTTCATTATATTTACTAATTGATTTTTAGTATTACCACTAGATAGATAGTCCATGATGAAAGGAGGAAAGGGCAAGATGAGATAAATAATAAATAAAAAAGTGATTGTAACTGAACTAGGTCGACTTGGTCGACTTAGTGTAAAAACTAGGTTTGTGAAATTGAACTAGGTCAATAGGATCAACCAAATACAGAGAAAAAGGACTAGTAAAAAGGGGGAAAAAGTATAAAAATAGTACTAGGTTGATCAAGTCAACCTAGTGCAATGTATAAGGGATGGAAAATATGCTAGGTTGATTTCGTTGACCGAGTACAATAAATAGGAAAAATAAAATGTTGATAATCAATTTGTGAAAATAAAGCAAGATAATTTGTAGTTAATGTAAGAAATGAAATGATAAAAGTAATAAAATAATCAATTGAATTGATGTTATTCAATCCAATTGATGCACCCAAAGCAAAACCTTATATCAACACTAGCTAATGCAAGTTTTTGCACACAAAATTGAGCAAAGAGCAAGCAAACAACTTGGAAAGTAAAGCTAGTTAATTGGTCAACCTAGAATGTTAGATTTATTAAGAATGATTTTAAATGATAATTTTTTTTCTATAAATAAGGTACTAAATATCAATCTATGGATGGTTTTAGGTGATTTTAGGATGAAAGGGACTATAGTGGCAATGTTATAGGCTTGGTATTGGGGCTTAACCCCTCACTTCACACACCACAATAATAAGAGTGTTGGGTACTTAAAAAATATATACCAATAACCATGCTTTATACTTGACCAAAGTATCGAGTCAACTTCCCCCTTGGTGAAGAAATCTAAGTAGGTTGGCCTGGGTAGTCAAATGTTAAAAATGCTTTTTGATGTTTAAGTGATTTTTCCATGTGTGCATAAAATATAAATAGTGGAACTAAGTAGTCAATTAAAAACCTCCTAATTAGACTATGTAAACTATTATAAGCATGCAAACAAATAAAATGAAAGATGTGATTAACATATAAGGTGAATTCCAACTTGCAAATAAGGTATAGTGAGAAAACTATATGCATAAGAAATAGAACTAGGTTGAGAGTGTCAAGATATCACTATTGAAAATAAGGTTTGGAAAACCTACTAGGTTAACCTAGTTATTTTAGATAGCAAATAGGACATAGAACTAAGTCGACTAGGTCGATCTAGTTGGTTATGTAGAGGTAGTTTTGAAGGCTACAAACTTGAAAGGAAAATATAGAAATAGAGAGATAAAAAAGAATATAAACTCACCTTGATGGTTTAGAGATATAATTTTTTGATCTAAAACTTGTAAACTAGGTCAAGCTGGTGAACCAAGCAATACAAAAATCTACTAAAAATTGACTAGGTCAACTTCATTGACCTAGTTGGTTGGAATAAAAGTCTAGAAATATACTAGGCTGAGTTGGTCAACCTAGTATGATGATCTAAAATAATATAAACTAGAATTTATTCTGGGTCATGCTGATCAGTCATGCTATACAAAGGCTATTATAAACTAACTACAAATGAACTAGGTCAATTTGGTCGACCTAGTAAGCTAAACTGGTATTCAAATAAGTGCTAAAAACCTTTACTAGGTTGATTTGGTTAATCCAGTTGCCTGTTCCTATGCATAAATAAAAATAAAACTAGGTTGACATAATTGAACTAGTATGTCAAAATATGTGATAGAAATGATGACAAAGTAATGAAATAAAAGTGAACAAATCTAATAAGGATTTAATGTATGTTAGGTTCACCAGAATGTATGTAATTAGAATTCCATGATGCAAAATTAATTTATTATAGATTCGATAAGATAGAGCACACCTATACTTTTGATTGGGTATACACTTGTTAATCAAGAGCATGACCAATATAGGGATCCACTAGACCTGATTAGGGGATCACTTCTATCATTTGTCTAACACATCATGCTAGGAAGGGTTCCAAAGCCTACAGTCTAACACAATCACACAACAACCCTAAAAGGGTCATATTATTTCATGTTCACTTTATGTAATAAATAAGAAAGTAAATTATTCTAATAATAAGAAAAGTAAACTAATCTAGTGCACACCAAAGCTTGTGGCATAAAGCGGGGGTCAGAACAAAAAAAATAAATAACTAAACTAAACATGCATAGGAGACATATACTCACATCAGTGTATATAGAATCCTAATACATGAAAGAGAAGAATACATACTACATTATCTATCTACTCTTATAAAGGAGAAAAAAAGATAGGAATACTTACCTTTAAAGATGAACCTGTGGAGTCTCAACCTCTCTCTCCCTTGGCAAAGGTGATTCACTAGAGATTATTGTGGCTTGTAATGATAACCAAGATAAATCAGCTCTAGGCTGCATTACCTACCTAATAATCCAAAATACTTCTCCATAAGATAAGATCAGAGTTCCAAAATAAAGTGTTGAACCCTAAAGCTTTATTCCTCAAGTATAATGATCAATAAGGAGATGTTTGTTAGCACTTCTCTTAATTCTTTATTCAATTTTGACTCTTATGAAATGTTGGTAAATAACCTTATATATAGAGTAGTATCTTTCCTAAAAACTATTCAGATATGTCAGCTAAACTAGGTCAATTGGGTTGACATGGTACATTCTTATTCTAAAAACTAAAGTCTATGCAAGGTTAGTCAAGATGTAAACAAGTCAAAATAGCAAAGACAACCCAAGAATAAACTAGGTCAACTAGGTTAACTTATTATACTAAATAGGTAATAAGGTAAATAAAGTAAGAAATGAAGCAATAGAACATGATAATGACTGGAATGGATAGCAAAGAGAATAACAAGCCTAGGGTTCATGGTTTTGGGGAGCTAATGTGTAGATAGGAAGTGAAGAAAGGAACAACAATCTTATGAAGCAACGATGATCTTCCCATCCCTTTCTCAATATACCCCTTAACTCATGCACTTAAAGAGATTGAGACTCAATAAGTTATTTTTAGATATGAAGTGTCGATCATCAATAAAAGTTTAAAAATATTATGTGTATATAGATGGCTTGGTATATGGTTGGGGTTGAGAAGTAATCCTTATGTTTATAGGTGGAAGGGTGTTAGGTATGAAAAGTACCAAATTTTAAAAGGTGTAGAAATTGGTTGGTTAGTGGTAATAAGAGGAATGGTATAAATATGGGTAGAAGATACCCCCATGGTGGATGAGTTATCGGTAAAAAGAGGTGAGGTTGCCCCTATGTTTGAGGTGTTAGTTGGTATGGTAGGTGTTTGGATATTGGTTTGGATGTTAGATTGGGTTTGGTTAGTGGTAGTAGATGGGATATTACTAGAAGAAGATGCTTGTGTAATCAAATTTTGGGTAGAGGTAACACCAAACATAAGAGGGGGATGCATAACAAAAGGTGGATTCATGGGAAGAATTGATGCAATAGGGGTACAGTGAGCTAAGGTATTGAGATAATGTTGGAGGATAACTGGGTTATTATTAAGGAAGGTATAAAAATCTAAATCACACTCAACAACTATCCAAGGAATGGTATGAGGGAAAGAATGATGAGGAAATCCCTCAACATCCAAAGTATACTCCATAGAAGAGGAGGAAGAGGAAGATGGTGGTCCTTGGTTAGTTTGATTCCTCAAATGCTGTCTAGTAAAGACCATGAGAGGAATAAAAAATAAATGATGAAAAAATCGCACCTCAAACAAAAAATAGGCAAAAAAAAAAGGATCTCAAGGGAATAAAAACATACACTAGAAGTGTATTTAAAACTTAAGATTATTTTTAGATTTCTTTTAACTTATGCCTTAAAAAGTGTGAAGAAGAAAATCAGTTTGTAGATCAGGTACTAAAGAGGAAATCTAAGGTTGGTTTCAAGTTATGTTTAGGTGCTCAAGAATAAATCTATATTTAACTTTAATATGTGGCTTGATAGTGGGGCCTACCCCCTTACTTCACATACTATAATCATAAGGGTGGTGGATGCTTAGCCAAATTATACTAAATTTTAGAGTTTATACTCAATCAGAGAGTTGATTTCGTTCTCCCCTTGGTAGTGAACTCTAAGTAGGATTGTCAGGAAAGGTTAAGGTTTACCTCTAAGTGATAAAATCTTAGTCAAGCCTTGTCTCAAGTTTTTTTTGATATGGTGATTGATTACATGGTTTGCTAAAGTGTGTGATAACAAGAGTGAAACTATGATTGATTGCTTTTGCCTTTATGTTAACTAGATGAACTAAAATCAAGCTATAAAACCATTTATGCAATGTATATATTAATCCAAAAAAGAAATTTTAGATTTCATTGGATGAGAAAAGAATAAAGGAAGAATGGGGCACCTAGATGATGTTAGGGTCCTACCAGGAGTGCAAAAATGTTTCTTGTAATTTCTACTCATTTCTTAATTTTGGAAGAAGATAAAAAACTAGTAATAAGGGTGTGGTAGAAATACCTAGTTGGTGATGCATGCATAATCTAGATGAATGTCAAAAACTCTTTGGCTTGGAAGCAATAACCTATTAATAAGAAAGCACTAGTAAAGGGATTGTTAGAAATAAAATTAGGTGGACTTCTTAGTGTGAGCTAGATCTAAGAAGCATAAGCTTGCTAAGAGGCTATTAATCCACTCTTAATAACAATCAAGTTGAAAATGATAAAAGTAAGGTACTTGCATAAAGTAAATGAAATGAAATACAAGAAGAAAGTAAAATATTTTTAGAGAGAATGATTAAATATAGAAAAAATAGGTCAATACTCATGCTAAAGGGGGTGAAGTGAGGTTCAAAAAATTAGAAAAAGGTCTATGAACAGGTAGGAACATAGAAAGTTAGGCTCAGTTGGGGTTAAGGGGCTAAAAATAACTTTTTTATTTTTTTCCACAGTGACCATTAGTGGTTGGGTGAGCCATCAATGGTTAAGCTGACCATCGATAGTTGGGGGTGACCATTGGAAATTGTGATAACCATCAATGGTTGCTTATGGATTTTTGAAGGTTTCTAAAAGAGAAGTTGATAAATAGGTGAATGGTCTGATAATGGTTTTGTTAAGGTTTTAGAAGTTTTGGAAATAAGTTGTAGATAGGTTTGATTAGGTTTGGGAGGTTAGAAATTCAATGAAATAAAGAACAATTAGAATATACCTGTAGCTTACTAAATGGATAATGGTAGAAGTCTAGGGAAATTTTACCAGAGTAACATTACTTTGGCCTTGTTTTATTATTTTTGGGAAGTTAGATGTTTAATTCCTAAATAATAAATAGGTTTGAGTAGATAAAATTAGTAAATAATACACAATAATTAGGATACTAATTTGTGAAATTTGATTGTAATTAGGGATTTTCTAAAAACAGTATTAAGAGAGAGAAAATGAAACTTATCTTATTCTGTACTATTCTAACTGAGACAAGGTTTGGAAATCTGTGCAGGCTTGAGATACTATCACAAATAGTAATTTAGAGTTCATTTATTGATTGGATAGGAGAATCAAAAGTGGAACACCCTAGGTTTTATCACTGTAGTCTTATCTTGGCACTATTGTCTTAGTGATCTAAGCTTTTAAGGTTTTGTGTCATATGTCTGTGTGACCTTGCTTATGAAATATAAAATCTTGAAACTCTATGGAGCTTGTTGTGTACCTCATTTAGTCTTCAATACCCTAGGTCCTCTTTGTGATTGGACTTGAATGTACAATTTGGAGAAAGGAGAGAAGGGGTTAGTGTGTAAAGGATATGTTGGATGTACTTTACACCCATAATTAGGCATACTACCTATATACCAATACTTTGAGGAGGGATCAAGCTATACGTAGTTCTTCCATTTAAGTGTTTGGTGCAATAGTGTGATAAAAAATGCAAGTAAATGTAAAAATGAGTGTACTTAGAATGACTAAGGACTGGTGTAAAGGTTTAAATAAGATTTAAATACTATTGGATGGTTATATGTAGAGAATAGGGAAAAGTGCTTGACTAGTCTTGCTTGTATGCTTGCTTCTCTCTTGTAAATGAGTGTTAATCATTCTAAATGGATTTTGAATGGGATTTTATAGGGTATTTAGTGATCATGGGTTAAATGAACTCACATTAGGTTGACATGAAGTAGGATAAGGATTCAGAAGAATATGACTGTTAGAAGCCAAAATGCACTTGAACAATAATGCCAAAAATAAGACACCCTAGGTTTCAATACTATAGTCCAAGTTTGGATTCTATTGTCTATCATTGACATGACCTAGTGGGATGGATTAAGCATGGAGAGATCAATATGGATCTGTAAGGGTTTAGTTTGGGAAGCTATAGATGATTGGGAATTAGTGAAAACATGCCTATGAGGGTCATGAGAACAAGTAAGATGGACATATGGATTGGGTTTCATTAACCATACTCAAGTTACCAAATTTTACATTTTATATGATTACATCCCCACCCCTTTATTTTAGTGATGAATAAAATTAAAATACTAGGACAAAGGAAAATTAGTAAACATAATTAAACTTACCTATAAAGGTGAAGCTCATGAAGTTGTGTGATGCTGGATGTCCATAGAGAGAGCATGTTGTGAAGTGTGAATATGCAATGAAAAACATAGAGTAGATTAGTCCTTATTAGATACACTATATCTAAAATAAGAATGTATAAAATTTGGGTATGATAGAGAGGAAGAGAAAGGAATGAATACACCTCATTGGGTACGTGAACCAATACCAAACATGTTATGATGTTGGATTGTGTTAAGTGCATGCTATACAAAAAGTAATATAATGAATGGATCTAAGTGCTCAATTCCCTAAAAGTTGCTCAAGAATGAAAAGGTAGGCCATGTATCTCCATAATCTCTAATAAAGTGAAGCTAATGAATCATGAATGTTTCAATTGATGTTTGGACTGTGTGTCCAATACCTCTAAATAAATGGCTCAAGAATACAAAGTCTAACTAGTACTTTGGCTCCATCGTTGCCCCATGAATTGAAGCTATAAAGTGATACCGGTATGGAATGGATGTCATATAATATGGATCTTGAAGCCCATGAATGTAATATGATTTGATAATGTTGGCATGGATAGATGAATT
The DNA here is from genome assembly GCA_037957365.1 of Torreya grandis. Classification (NCBI taxonomy): domain Eukaryota; kingdom Viridiplantae; phylum Streptophyta; class Pinopsida; order Cupressales; family Taxaceae; genus Torreya; species Torreya grandis. The sequence continues at coordinate 1,689,640 of JARHVA010000067.1, read as the reverse complement.
TATTCTAGAAACTAAGCCACTCTTGGCCATTTTGAAAGATGGAGATTAGGCTTATATGAAAGACACTCCAAAATTGATGCAATAGGCTTATGTGGAATCTAAGGAAATTGGGTACTCAAAAATTTATAATTTTATGAAATACAAACATGAAAAAGGATGCCAACCACCTATAGATGGACTAAGGTATGTAACTGCTAAGAAATGCTTGGAAAATAAACTCAAATTGGAAAAAGGGGATGATCTATGTGTCATGCACATTGCCCCCTGATCACTATCTAAAACATGAATTCTAATCTAGAAGTTATATCAACTACCTAATCTAAAACTGGAAGTGAGATCCATCATGTTATGCATGATACCCCCTATATCTGGTTTCTCTAAGTAAAAATTATATTAAAACATGTTGAATATAGACTATACTAGGCTGACAACCTGTGACTAAAATCACTTTTTGGTTTATTTCTAGAAAAACTAATTTTTCTCTTATCTTGATAGGAGCACCAAAAATAGGACACCCTGCTATCTGACATTATAGTCTAACTTTGGCACTATTGTTAAGGGCCAAATCTAGTAATTATTATAGATTCTCTACTATCTACCTAGTCTGATGTTTGGATTCTATATTGAGTGTTTTGAAAACTACTTTTTCAACCGTTAGGAGCTCTAATCTCTATGCTAAAGTCCCTTTTGTTTCCCCCTCTTTTGAGGGTAGGAATGAAGACATTACAATGACTTCCCTCAAAATAAATATCCCTACAAGTGTGTTATGTTTCATAGATATATGATATAATAATGATAATTGACAAGATATCATGAGATATAGCAAGGTTTGTATTGAGAGTTTGATAGATCAATAGGGGTATGCCTAGATAGATATAACAATGTAATAACATGTGTAATGTGATGAAATGGAATTGAAAGTTAGCTATTAGTTGTTTGTTGTTAGTAAGGAGGGATGGAGCATGAAGTCCATCATGGCATCCAAAAAAAAAGAAATGCATGATATGGATCATGGCATTACAAATAGGAAAAGTAATTAGGCATCAAGCATACAAATCAAGAAGCAAGAAGTATATAAGAGTGGCTAAGGGGCCAAGCAATCAAGGTACATGGGCACATGTCACTAAAACTTGAAAATAATCATACAAGGCATGTTTAAATGCCACATACACATACAATTGAAACAAACAAAGTTGGCACAAGGGCCACATGCACATGAAAGAGTAATCATAAATGACATTGGCAAGTGTCTTAAGGCACACACATGAATAGAAGTAAAAGACAATTGCAAATGTCCTTAAACACATACAAGGCATGGAACAAGAAATGATAAAATGCAAACACATCAAGCTATTATAAGAAAGAAATGAAAGCATGTATATAGTGTAAGTACAACCACATATAACTAATCTAAACAAGAAGTGAAAGTATGTTAGACATGTTAGTACAAGATTAAGTATATGCTAAGAATAACATAAGTGTAAGATACTAGTGAGTGTCAATATGGTAATCTTTGTAAGTTTAGTAGGTAATGTATGTCAACATGATAACTAAAGTTTGTGGTGTAGGAATGACATTGTTGGTTGAATATTTTGTCGATCAACATACTGATAAACAAAATAGGTCTGATCAGCCAAAGTAGGAAGATTAGTCATCCAATTGTGTAGGTATACCACATCAGAAGGGGATTGATCTCTCCTCTCATCAAGGGGAGGTTCCCTATAGATAGGCTATATATATATATATATATATATATATATATATATATATATATATATATATATATAGAAAATAATACTCAAGGGTAGGACAAACCATCCATCTCTCTTTCTTCAGAGATGATGTGTGTAAATCAAAGGAAAAACTCAAGGGAAATGACAAACAACACTCCTCTTCTTTCAGAAGTACTATTCATCAAACCACAAGAATACTCCTAATAGTAATAGTAAAATGTAGCAAAGGATGTAATAACTAGCAAATCGAGATGCAGCACAAAGTCTCCACCTGAATTGATCAAGAGTAAGATACGAAGGATAATGAGGGCATAAAGTCACCCCAAGGTCCTTTATATAGAAATGAAAAGAAAACACACTAAAGGCAATTATGGGGGCACAAAGTCTCTCCATAGTTGACTCTTTAGGACACCTTCCTGACTACTGTCATTAATCTTGCTTATTGAATTAAAGGAACAAAAGATATATTAAGGAAAAAGACATAAGAACAGTTTCCTCAACACCAAAGATATTACAACACAAAGTCTAAAAATCACTTTCTTTCTTATTCCAATAACAAAATATGATACACAAACTAAGCTCAAAGTCTCAAAAATGCCTTCCAATTTGGGAAGAGTTTCATTCTGATTATCAAAAAGAGATCCATTTACAATAGAAGAGAGTCCCTTATATGGCCTCTTCAAGGAAGACTCAAGAATAGTAACACATCATGTTGCATTGGAATCTATTAAGAAGACAGGCTAGAACTTAGGGGTGTTTACCCATTTAATTTTATCAATGCAGAGAAACAATTCACTCTATTGAATGTTTGCAACTTTCAATGTCCACCTGGCGATCCGATCCTACCTTCATTATTCCTCCTTTTTTGGTTAATTGAATCAAGTCTTAGAGTCAATTTGTTGTTTTGTTCCTTCCTCTCTTTCTACTGGTCTTGGCCTTAATTGTGAATGCATTCAGGTCTATAGATATAAAGGATCAATGACTATTTTATGAGCTTTAAAATTGATGTTCATGCACCCGTCACTATGTTTTCAACGACTAGTTTGCTATCTTGAATTTAACATCTTCAAGCGCATCACCCCTTGGTCCTTCTTCAACTTTTCTATTTGGCACTTTCTTAGAGAGAATCTGCCCTTTTATGCCTTAATAAATTATCCACTTTGGGTCAAGAAGAGCCCCCTGCAAGGGTCTCTGCCCTTCGGGTGGTCTTTGAATAGCCTTTGGGCTTCTTATTTTACATCTTCCTAAAGGGAAGGTGACTCTTCAATTTGGTAGCTAAGAATCCCCCACAAGCGCACCTGCCCTTCAGGGTCCTTCAGTGGCCTTCACCTTAGAAGTCTCTCGTGGCCTTTTCCTTAGCTGACTGTCTCTTAGACTTTCTCCGGGGGCATTTTCCCATGGACAAATTGTCCATGGAAATTTCCCACAAACAGAAAATCCATAGAATTTCCATTTTGTTCCATTTGACTTTGAGAATTTCCTTCGAGTTTTCTTCCCACATTCACTTCTTGAATTCTTTTAGACTTTTTGTCCAAAGGAATTCCTTCAGACAAAAGTCTGAAAAAATTATGCCTTAGACTTTTTCAAATGCCTTAAACAAAAGTCTGAAAGAATTTACCTTTGTAGCCTTCTTTGAAAATGAACCTTCTGAAGGGTATTTTTGTTGACCAAGTGCCCTCCACAAGGGCACTTGTCCTTCGAGAAGCTCTCTTGAACTTTTACATTTGAACCACTCCTTTAAACCATCTGAGTGAACTACTTGGTTGAACCAAGCCATTGAACCGTTCCATTGAGCCAAGGTGATGAACCACTTGGTTAAACCAAATGTTGAACCAAGCTAATGAACCAAGCTTTGAACTGAAATGGTTCAAGCTGATGGTTCAATTGAATTAACCAAGCCTTTGAACCAAGTGGATGAACTAAGTGGTTAAACCATTTATTTGAACCAACTGTTGAACCAAGTTTTGGATCAATAGTTCAAATAAAGCCTTGAACCGACTGACAAACTATTTGATTGAACCAAAGGATGAACAAAAGTATTGAAACAAAGTAGATGAACCACTCGAGTGAAATAAAGTGTTGAACCACTTGGTTGAACCAAGCCATTGAACCATTCTTTTGATTGAACCCACTGTTGAACTGGAAGCGTTGAACCTTTTGAATTTTGAATTCATTGAACCTTTGAACCAAAGTGGTTTAATGGTTCAACGGTTCAAGCCTTCTTTGCTTAGATGCTTGGCAATGGAGATTTTTGATTAAACTAAGGCACTGAACTAATCCTAAAAATGACCAAGTGTTAGAAACTAATTCTTTTGGTTGAACCCACCTGCAAAAGCCTATAAACCTATAGAAATGAACCTATATGCAGAGTCTGTAGAAATCAACCTATAAAGCCCATTTAACTTAGTCTATATAGTCTATAGATTTTCTCTTCCTATTGAGTCCATAGATTTTCTCTTCCTGTTGAGTCCATAGATTCAAGCCTATAGAGTCCATAGATTTAAGCCTACAGAGTCCATAGATTTATGAGAAGCTTGAAAAATGAGGAATTTGAATGCCCAAGATAAATTTTGAAAAGGGAAGAGACAATTTTTGTCTATAAGACCAAAATAGTTCAAATGTTATCCCAAAAATGAGTGATATTTTTGGGGGATAGTAGCTAGCTCTAGTTGGGGAACTTCTATCAATTGCAAAAAGAATTAAAAGGAGTATAATCTAGAATCTCTAGTGTCTTTATGTGTACCATTGGGTTACAGAGTCATGCTACCCAAAAATGAAAGGCATCAAAAATGGAAACAAACAAAAAAAAATAGAATTAAAAACTATAAAAATATACATATATATAGATGCAATGATCTAATACTTCAAGAGTTGAAGTGTTTCAGATGCTACCCATTGTGAGGTAGAAAAAAGAGTGTGACATCTTGATATTTCAATAAAAAAGCTATTTTCACCAATGTGATAATGAATTATAAATGGGCCTCTCCAAAGGGAGTCAAACTTTCCATGCATCTCCTTTGGTTCTTTCCTTTTGTACCACAGTAGGACTTGATCCCCAATCTATAAATCATGATTTTTGGCCTTCTGATCAAAGAGTTTCTTTACCAAACTTTGATGAACAACAATTATATCCACCACCATGGTTCTCTGTTCCTCCAGCTCAGTCAGGCACATGATTATTTTATCAAGAGATCTTTCATATGTTTAATCTTCAATTGCCTTTGCCAATTTCAAGGCTGGCAATTCTAAGGTGATTGGTATCTCAACATTGATACCATAAAGAAGTTGAAAAGGAGACATACCAATTACCCTCTTTGGTATGATTCTATCTACCCATAGAGCATCAACTAATTCTTTATGCCATGTCCTTTGATTGTCATCTGCTAGCTTCTTGATGATAGTTACCATGTTCTTATTACTAGATTCAGCTTGTCCATTCCCATATGGAAAATAATCAAAAGAGTGAGAGAGTATAATTCAATAATGGAAATAGAATTGTGTAATCTACTAAGAGGTGAAACAAGCCACATTATCAGTAACAATTTTGATTAAAACTCTAAACTTGGAAATGATATTCTCTTTGAGAAAGTTGCATACAACTTCTGCAGTAGCATGCTTAGTTGGAATTGCTTCTACCCACTTGGTAAAATAGTCAGTTGCTGTAAGGACATAATCATGTCCAACACTTGAAGATGGATTTATTGTCCCAATAAAATCAATCCCCCATTACTGAAAAGGTTCTTCTATGATCACTGGCTTGAGAGGCATAACAGCTAATTTGGGTCTTCCAACAAATTCCTAATAGAGTTCACATTTTCTCACCCACTTATGTGCATCTTGGAAAAGAGTTGGCCAATAATATCTAGCTCACTGAATCTTGTGAGTAGTCACAAGAGCAAAAAAAGTCCTCCATTAGCTAGATTGTGGAAAGATTTCAAAAGCTAGCTTTATTGCTCTTTGTCTACACAATGAAGGAATACTCCATCTATTCTTCTCTTTTACAAACTGTTATCCCAAAGGACAAAATTGGTAGCTTTCAACTTGATAGTCCTCCTTTCTTTGTAAGACAAATGAGCAGAACATTCACCATAAGTAAGGAAATGAGTGATACCTGAATACCACTCATTGGTAGTGGAGATAAAAAGGACTGTTGGAGTCTCTTTCACTTCAATTTTTTCACATTGTGTGTCTTTTAGCTTATTATCAGCAATTAATTGGCATTATTATCAACAATTAATTGGCATAGGCCTTTACCCATAACCAACTTTGTCAGCTTGATGTCTAGATCAAACTCTTGGATCTTTGCAATCTAGTTACCTCTTTTCGTGCCAAACTCCTGCTATGTTAATATAGACTTCACTATAGTGTCAAGAACTAAGGTAGTAGTGTGTGAATTCAAAATATAAAAGTGAAAATGTTTGACTACTTTCACCAACTCATAAGCATGCCTCTCTACATTTGAATGCTTCATCTCATGGATTTTGAGAGGGCAACTCATTAAAGAGATAGGACATTCCATACCTTCCTTGTCCTATTGAATAAGAATTGCTGAAAGAGTGTGCTCAGACGTATAGCTGTATATGATGAAATCTTTGTTGTAATCTGGACAAACCAAGGTAGGGGCATGAGCAATGGTGGTCTTGATATTTTGAAGTGCTGACTTGCCTTCTTTAGTCCAGCTAAAAATGGTCTTCCCTTTCATCATGTTCACAATGTGTCTAGTCTTCTCAACAAATTTAGGGATGAATCTCTGTAAGAAATTCACCTTTCTAAAGAAAGAATGAACAATATTTTTGCTTGTAGGCAAATTAAGCTCTTGAATAGACTTGACTCTGTCTGAGTCAATCTTTATGCCTTCTTTGGACACAATGTGTCCAAGGAGTTTCCCCTCTATTACTCCAAAAATAGACTTCTTGGGGTTCAAGGAGATACCATTCTGGTGGCAAAACTTCAACACTTGTTGTAAGTGTCGTACATAATCATATTGATGCTTTGAAAAGATAGTCAAGTCATCAAGGTATACCACTATGAATTTACCAATCTCATCTCTGAAAGCAAAGTCCATTGCTCTCTAAGAGGTAGCACTAGCATTTATTAAACCAAAAGGCATTCTTCTATATGAAAATGTACTCTAAGGTGTGGTGAACACAGTCTTGTGTTGGTCTGCTTCACCAACTTTAACTTGATTATATCCTAAGAAGCCATCTAGTATTGATAACATCTCTAAACCTATCACTATTTGAAGCACTTGATCCATAATTGACAAAGGATAATTATCCTTTAAAGATGCTTGATTCAGATTCTTGAAATCTACACAAATGCAAATTTTGTCATTCTTCTTCCTTACAAGAACTATGTTTGCAATCCATGTGGAATGATGGATTGGGAAGATGATTCTAGCATTTAACATTTTTTATATCTCAAACAGAATAGTACCTAATATTTTTGAATTATATTGTCTAGATTTTTGCTTGTAGGGCATTGAATCAGCCTTGAGAGGAATGTCATGGCAGATTTCATCTAGTCTGACAGACTTCAAGTCTTCATAAGAATATGTTATGAAATCTATGTATTGATGGAGTAAAGAGGTGAAATTGAATATTTTTTCAAGGGTGCAGCACTTACCAATATTGACCATCTTGGGATTTTCTTCAGTAGTCAGATTCACTTGATCGAATCCTTGAGAGAAACTCGAGTCTGTTTGATGTTGTTTGATGAATATATCATGCTTGCCAAATATATTTTCAAGAGAAACTAGGCCTTTGAAAATTTTGTTTCCTTTAATATGTAAGAATTCTTCATTTATATTTGAACTGGATTCAGAGGTTGATTCATTCTTATGAGATTTATTGCCTTCAAAATGTAGTTGTTCAAAATTGTCTTTTTATTTCAAGAAGCAATGATTTGATGGTCATCATTGAATACTTTCCAATGATCAAAAATTTTAGGAACACTTAGTCTATAGACCAACTCAATAGTATACCTATCTTCTTTGAAATTTGAATGAAGAACTAAGAGAGTTCCTGAAATAGCAAGTGCATCAGCTCTATCATTAGACTCTCTGGGTATGGTAGAAATGTTGAAAGCATCAAAGCTTTCAATTTGGTCCCAAACCAAGCTAAGGTAGTGGCATAATCTTTCATTCTTGGTTTTTTATAAGTTCCTCACTTGACAAACCACTAATTCAACATCCCCTTTGGCATGAAGAAACTTGATGCCTTTGTCTTGAGCAGCCTTCATGCCAAGCAATAGAGATTCATATTCAGCTGTATTATTAGTGTTGCTAAATTGTAATTTATAAGATGAAGGAAACATATCTCCTTGAGGAGATATCAACACAATCCCAGCTCTCAAATCGGTAGAGGAATAGCTACCATCAAATTCCAAGGTCCATATCTCATCTGATACTAATTTTTCTTTAGACTTCCCTTCATCAGAGATGATGATCTTTCTTCATCTGTATTGCAGCCTACTAGTTCTTCTATTGTTCTTGTTGAACTAATTTTTGAGTTGACCCTTTCAAGAATTATATCAGATGTTTCATGTACTTCATTTGTAGATAAAAAATAGTTACCCATACCTATGGATTCAAAAAGAATTTGAGCTTCAAGGGCTGATGTCTGGGTGACCACATATTTTGCTTCCTTTTCAAGGAGTAACCTCTTCATTATGCCTTAGATAGGAATCCTTGTCTTAGATAGATCCATGCTTAGTTCTCCTCCCATGTCCTTATAGAAATTTCATCCAAGCAAAATTCCATAAGATGTTGGGATGTCAGCCACCAAGACAATCATCTTGATTCTCTTGTCTAGAAAGGCTACAAATGCAAATTGGGCATCTTTGATTTGCCCTAGCAATGGAACTTGCTTGTTCTCCATGGAGAAACATCTCCCAAATGTCTTGGTCAGTATGAGACCAAGAGACTCAGCTACTTTAGCAGGCATGATATTATCAGATACTCCTAAGTCTATAATATAGTTACTCAGCTTGTGGCCATTAATTAATATGGAAACATAGAAAGGTTCTATTTTTTTAGGAGTAGCTGGGGGAGTAATGACTAGATTATCTGGAATAGGTGTGTTCTTTAGAGAATCAAGAGTTACCTTTTTAGCCTTTTGTCCTTTAGGGGTGGTTTGGTTCTTGACATATTGGACCAGCTTATTCAATTGATTAGGATTGGACTGCAAATATTTAAACTCAGACATTTGTATTTTTGTCTTTTTGACATGATCGATTATGTCAAATGGCTAAATTGAGCTAGGTATAGAGAAAGGTAATTCAACCTTTTGGGTTTTATGAGGGATGGGAGGTGGGCTAGTTTTCAAATTTAAAGTAGAAGGGGAAGGCAAAATTGATGTATTTTCCCTTTAGGTGATTATTAGATCCTTTGACTAAAAAGGCAGAGTGGTTCCACACTTACCAATCATGACTGCTAGCTATAGTTGTTCTTCTATCTTCCATTTATCAGCTTACTAGACTGATTGGTTCTTAGACCTAGTAAACAGTACATATGATCCATCAAAAGCTTCTCCTTTATTTTTGGGTTCATCCTAGTAGTTTAGGAAACCAATGTGGGAGTCACCAGCTAATTCTTCTTGATTGTCTTTAAGGAGATCAACATCATTTTTTTGATTCAACTTAGGCTGGAAAAAGAAATCTAATTCTACTTCAAGATATCACATTGCTAAATTGGTCAGAGGAGCTTCCAGGGCAAGTTTCCCTTGTGGGGGAAGAAGGTGATGCTATTTCCCTTGATTCTTGGCAACATTGCCCTGATATGACTGATTTGGGAATGTCTTTCTGTATGAAGGAGTAGAAGACATTCCTTGAGCCATTTGCTTTTTGAGAGCAAGAAACTCATTTGCCAGTTTCTGCACCATAGATGCATATTCAGAAGATGATGAAGCTCTATTTCTATTTAGATCTCTTCTTATCTTCCCTGCTAAGATGAGATCATCTTTTACCTCAGTGGCCAAATGTTGAGCTATAGCAAGATCTATTTGACCAGCACGTCTGAAGAGAAAACTTACTTTAGGTAACTAAGAATTAATGAAAAAGTATTTGAGATTCTCAGTCATAGGTTGAGCTATTATAGGGATTCTATTTCTTAGTTTGTCAAATTTGGCTATGAAGTCTCTTATAGGCTCATAAGGCTCTCTCTTCATCTGTGTAAGTTGAGCCAAAAGTGCATGTGCATCTTCTACAGGTTTGAATCTGGCTTCAAACTTATCTTTGAGAGTATTCCAATTAGTTACTGGTCAAGCCTATAGATGATAAAATCAATCTATAGTAGCACCTTGTAATGTTTCTACAAATAACCTGACTGCTACATCTTCAAATTTTACTCCAATTACTCCACAAGCTATGCTAAAGGTTGCAATGTGTTCATCAGGATAAACTTTCCCATCACCATAAAATTTGGGGAAATTATTCCTTAAACTATGTGGAAGCTCATGTAGAGGTGGAATACGATTGAGAGGACCAAAATCATTACCCCAAGGGCCTTGAACTGCCATTGTAGGATTATTAAAAAGAGGGATAACAAATCTTAGAGGGGTAATTATAGGCAAAGCTTTATCAATGGTAAAAGTAGATACTTTATCTGGCAATGGAGATTTGACTTTATTAGGAGGAAAGATCTTGGTTTGTTGGAGATGAGATGGTGAAGGAAATAGATCAAAATCACTTTGCTATACCAACTCGAATACAGGGTCGATGATACCTTTATCCCTTTGGCTTCGTATATACCTTAAATCTACCAAATTGTGAAACAAAAATGGAAAAGAATTGACCTTGCTTCAGTTAAAGCTTGAGACTTTAAACTATGTTCTTTCCTAGTTAGTGTAGAGGTGAATGGATATATTATAAATGGATAATGGGTATATCCCCAGTGGAGTCGCCAAAAATTGTTGGTTGAATATTTTGTCGATCAACATACTGATAAACAAAATATGTCTGATCAACCAAAGTAGGAAGATTAGTCATCTAAATGTGTAGGTTTACCACATCAAAAGAGGACTAATCTCTCTTCTCATCAAGGGGAGGTTCCCTATAGATAGACTATATACATATAAATAGAAAATAATACTCAAGGGTAGGACAAACCATCCATCTCTCTTTCTTCAGAGATGATGTGTGCAAATCAAAGGAAAAACTCAAGGGAAATGAAAGACAACACTCCTCTTCTTTTAGAAGTACTATTTAGCAAACCACAAGAATACTCTTGGTAGTAACAGCAAAATGTAGCAAAGGATGTAATAACCAACAAATCGAGATGCAACACAAAGTCTCCACTTGAATTTCTCAAGAGTAAGATCGAAGGACAATGAGGGCACAAAATTGCCCCAAGGTCCTTTACATAGAAATGAAAAGAAAACACACTAAAGGCAATAATGGGGGCACAAAGTCTCTCCAAAGTTGACTCTTCAGTATACCTTCCTGACTGTTGTCACTAATCTTGCTTATTGAATTAAAGGAACATAAGATATATTAAGGAAAAAGACATAAGAATAGTTTCCTCAACAACAGAGATATTACAGCACAAAGTCTAAAAAATCACTTTCTTTCTTATTCCAATAACAAAATATGTTAAACAAACTAAGCTCAAAGTCTCAGAAATGCCTTTCAATTTGGGTAGAGTTTCATTTTAATAGTCAAAAAGAGATCCATTTACAATAGAAGAGAGTCCCTTATATAGCCTCTTCAAGGAAGACTCAAGTATAGTAACACATCATGTTACATTGGAATTTGTTAAGAAGATAAGATGGAACTTAGGGGCATTTACCCATTTGATTTTATCAATGCAGAGAAACAAGTCACTTTATTGAAAGTTTTCAGCTTTCAATGTCCACCTGGCGATCTGATTCGACCTTCATCATTCCTCATTATCTGGTTAATTGAATCGGGTCGTAGATTTAATTTGCTATTCTATTCCTTCCTCACTTTCTACTAGTCTTGGCCTTAAAGCTTGTAAATGCATTTGGATCTATAGATTAAAAGGATCAATGACTATTTTATGAGCTTTAAAATTGACGTTCACGTGCCCATCACTATGTTTTCAATGGCTAGTTCACTGTCTTGAATTTGACATCTTCAAGTGCATCACCCCTTGGTCCTTATTCAGCTTTTCTATTTGGCACTTTCCTAGAAAGAATCTACCCTTTTGGGCCTTAAGAAATGATCTACTTTGGGTTAGGAAGAGCCCCTCACAAGGGAATCTACCCTTCAGGTGGTCTTTGAATAGCCTTCAGGCTTCTTATTTTACATCTTCTCGAAGGGAAGGTGACTCTTCAATTTGGCAGCTGAGAGTCCCTCGTAAGGGCACCTACCCTTCGGGGTCCTTTAGCAGCCTTTGCCTTATAAGTCTCTCATGGCCTTTTCCTTAGCTTACTATCTCTTAGAATTTCTCTAGGGGCATTTTCCCATGGATAAATTATCTGTGGAAATTTCTCATGGACAAAAAGTCCATAGAATTTCTAGTTTGTTCCGTTTGCCTTTGAGAATTTCCTTCAGGTTTTCTTCTCACAGTTGCTACTTGAATTCTTTTGGACTTTTTATCTGAAGGAATTCCTTTAGACAAAAGTCTAAAAGAATTATGCCTTAGACTTTTTCAAATGCCTTAAACAAAAATCTGAAAGAATTTACCTTTGCAGCCTTTTTTGAAAATGACCCTTTTGAAGGGTATTTTTGTCGACCAAGTGCCCTCTATAAGGGCACTTGTCCTTCAAGAAGCTCTCTTTAACTTTTTCATTTGAACCTCTCCTTTGAACCATCTGAGTGAATTGTTTGATTGAACCAAGCCGTTGAACCGCTCCATTGGACCAAGGTGATGAACCGCTTGGTTGAACCAAATGTCGAACCGAGCCGATGAACCAAGCTTTGAACTGAAATTGTTCAAGATGATGGTTCAATTGAATGAAATAAGCCTTTGAACCAAGTGGATGAACTAAGTCATTGAACCATTTGCTTGAACCAACCATTGAACCAAGTTTTGGTTCAACGGTTCAAACAAAGCCTTGAACCGACTGACGAACCATTTGATTGAACCAAAGGATGAACCAAAGAGTTGAAACAAAGAAGATGAACCACTTGAGTGAAGCAAAGCGCTGAACCAGTTGGTTGAACCAATCCATTGAACCATTCCTTTGATTGAACCCTCTGTTGAACCAGAAGTGTTAAACCTTTTGAATTTTGAATTCATTGAACCTTTGAACCAAAGTGGTTCAATGGTTTAACGGTTCAAGCCTTCTTTGATTAGATGCTTGCCGATGGAGATTTTTGATTGAACCAAGGCACTGAACCAATCCTAAAAATGACCAAGTGTTAGAAACTAATTCTTTTGGTTGAACCCACCTGTAGAAGCCTTTGAACCTATAGAAATGAGCCTATTTGTAGAGTTCGTAGAAATCAAGTCTGTAGAAATCAACATGTAAATCCCATTGAACTTGGTCTACTAAGTCTGTAGATTTTCTTTCTTACTGAGTCCATAGATTCAAGCCTATAGAGTCCGTAGATTTAAGCCTATAGAGTCCATAGATTTAAGCCTATAGAGTCTGTAAATTTCTGAGAAGCTTGAAAAATGAGGAATTTGAATGCCCAAGACAATTTTTGAAAAGGGAAGAGACAATTTTGGTTTGTAGGACAAAAATAGTTCAAATGTTGTCCTTAAAATGAGTGATATTTTTGGTGGACAACATACATAACTTGGATGATGTAGTCATGTCAAAGATTCCCCTAGTGGGTATGTATATTGATGTGTGTCTCAAATGTAAAAGTAGGATGCCTCCTCAATGGGTAGAGTGAATTAATCAAGGATCTAGATGTCACTAAATGCACTCAAAGAAGATCAAGTGAAGCTTGGTAATGTAGATAAATTGATAAACAATAACATATAACAATAAATGTAAGTCTAACATAGTAGTATAAATTTAAAACATGGATGATGCATACAATCAAAATCTTTTTATGTTTTGGATATATTTGAACTATGTATAATCAATACATAAGAAACTATATACAAGCAATGTTGAAAAGAGACTATGTACAAGCATGTAAATAAAATAATATGTATATGATAATATAAAAGACTAGGTTGGAGGGGGAAGGGATCCAAGGATGGATCCTATTGGGGATGGAGATGGAGGAAAGGGTCACATCCATCTTCAAATGCCTTGAGATCATCATCATAAGTATCATCATATGCTACAGATTCTATGTTATGGTATCATCATGCCAAAGGTGAACCAAAGGTTGTTCTGGTGGTGGAGATGATGACTCTCCTTTGGGGCATTTAGTCCTACTAATAAATGACTTTGGTGGAATTGGTGATGTTGGTGTTACTAGTGGTGGTATAATATGAATAATGCCTTGATCATGTAGTTTATCCAATCTCTAATGTAAAGCTATACATGATTTTGTATCATAGCCTATAATCTTGTGAAAAATACAAAATGGGTAACCGTCTTGATGTGACAATCAATTGATAGATCTATGTCATACTATAGGCAATGTGATCAATCCATGATCAAGTAATACTTGTAACATAAATTGTGGTAGATATTTTATACTACCTAATTGAATCTTAATAACTGATTCTATATCCATAGAGGTATCTATGTGAACTATGTATGCCAAGTGGTCTTACTATGGCTATGAGTGTGGATTATATCCTAAGAGTGTATTGCAAGATGTAAAATGTGGTGTAAGATGTGGTATGAGAGCTCTAGATTCATCATGGTATTTTCTTGGGCCAACTGGTGTAAAGATCAATCCACACAAGTACTCATCTATGAGTGTAGTTGTTGTATCATCATCTAAATAAGCCTATGAACTTGTATCAACACCATGCACATATGGTGATTTTGAATTTACAAGGAGATAACTATGATATAAGAGTCTGATCATTTGTATTAGTAGAAGATGGTACTACTACAAAGGTATCTATAACTAGTGGAGTAACTATGGAATCAACTAGAACTTTTGGTATTATTGTTGATGATGGTGGATGTGTAACAAGAGGTAGAACTATGACCACTAAAGTATTTGGGATTGCTGAAGTTGTTATGGCTGGTAGAATATATAAAGCTAAAGGTGAAAATGTAAGTGGTGGAGTGCAAGAAATGTTAATCTCTCCAACATCATATGTATGTATCTAATAAAGATAAATGCTATGAGGTGTTAAGGATGAAATATATTGAGGGGGGTGAATTAGTATATTATATATATTTTAATTGATCTTATTTCTTTTCTTTAGCCACTTAATCACACATTCAAGATATGCAATGAAACTTAAATAATAAAATGCACCACACAAGAGAGAGAGAGACCAAATTTTTATGTAAAAACCAAAAGTGGGAAAAACTATGGAGAATGATCTCAAGTATATGAATAGTCACCAAATCAAATTACAAAGTTCATAAACACCCTACAGGAGCACTAACCCTTTTATTGAACACCAACCCATAGTAGCACCAAACCCTTGTAAATAATTGTGAGCACCAACCCATAGGGGCACCAACCCCTCTTATGTATAAAACACAACTATCTCTCAATGTTGCTTACTTAACAAATGATAGAAATTTATAATATCTCCTACTTTTCTCTCCTCTAAAACAAATACAAACCATGTACTCTCTTGTATATTACAAATGGATTCTCAAGACTTTATTTATAGCTTTCCAAATGACCTTTGGCATTCACCCTTTGTGACCCTTCAATCCTCATGAAAAATGGCACCAAAATTGCATAACCCTTCGTATCCTTGAATTTAAAAATTTACATGGTGACCCTTCATAATCAGATGCATCTTTTCCTGTTTTGTCTTAATCTTTGTGACTTTTTGTATTCTTTAAAGTGTCCTTTCATGGAAAAATGTGCCATGCCCTCTTTTATCTTCACATGGTGACTCTTGTAATTCCTCAAGATGACTCTTCATGATAAAATGTGTTCCATTCCATCTTTTGTCTTTACCCCATGACTCTTTGAATTCTCTATAGGCCCTCTTTTGACTTATATGCAACCAAAAAGTATATTCATTAATATTAAATAAATATTAAGACATATTAGCCAGGATATGAATATTAAAAACACCATTAAATGCTATGGGGCCTTTATCACCAACTAGACCTTTGACATCAATGACAATATTTCCAACAATCTCCCCCTTTGTCATTGATGGCAACCTCAAACGAATACTGCCACATCCTGAAACCTGCACACACTACCATCTAAAAAAATATTGTAATTCCCCCTTACTGTAGTAACTTGTACATATTCCCTATACCTATTTTGTACCTATACCTATATTGTAATTCCCTCTCAATTGATGTTAATATTTAATGGTAAGAAGTAAAATAGATTACTCCCAACTTCTCTCATAGATACTCAAATGTGTCTTTTGGTAGTGCCTTTGTGAAAATATATGAAATCTACTCTGTAGTACTAATATATTCCATCTTAACTCATTAATATATAACCTTCTCTATCAAGAAGTGTTATCTAATGGGAATATGTTTTGTTATTGAATGCACCACTAGATTCTTCAAAATATTAATATCACTTATGTTGTCATAAAAATAGAAATAGGTTCATCACATTTTACCTTGATATCTTCCAAAGTTGCCTTCATCTAAAGCACTTGAATAAAACAAAATACCACTACAATATATTTTGCTTCAGCTCTAGAAAGTGATACTAAATTCTACTTCTTGCTTAGCCATGATACTAAGATATCACCAAGGAAAAAAGCTCCTCTACTTTTACTCTTTATTTCATCTAAGCAACCTACCCAATCTGAATTTGTGTAAGCAAAAAAAGTGAAATCTCTCCCTATGGGATACCATAATCCATAATCCAATGTCCCCTTGATATATATGAATATTCTCTTCACCAACTAAACATGACTATGTTTTATAGCTGATTGATATCTTGCAACCATACCTATTGCATGCATGATGTCTAGCCTTGATGTTGTCAAATATAAAAGACTACCAATCATAGATCTATACAAATATTGATCTACAATAGGTGAATCTTAATCCTTGCTTACCTTATTTCCTATACTCATTGGTGTGCCAACTAGTGCACAATCCTCAAAACTAAATTTATTTAACATTTCCATGGCATATTCACTTTGAGATATGAAAATTCTTTTATTTGACTAAAATATTTGCAACCTTAAATAAATGACAATTCTCCAAGCATAGAAATCTCAAATTCTATTTGCATATTATCAAAAAATTATTTTGTCATCTTTTCGATGTTTCCTCCAAAAATGATGTCATCAACATATACCATAACACACAATTGATGCTCACCTTTTGTTTTGATGTAGAGGTTACTATCAACAAATCCTCTCTAGAGACCTTGATCCTATAGGTACTTATAAAGTCTTGCATACCAAGATTGAGGATCTTGTTTCAATCCAAATAGTACTTTATTCAATCTATATGCATGGCTATTAATATTTGAGAGAATAAATCCCTCAAGATGCTCAATGTAGACCTCTTCTTCTAGATTCCTATTTAGGAAGGTAGATTTGACATCCATCTAAAACACTTTGAAATTTTTAAACATTACATATGCAAGAAACATTCTAATAGCCTCTAGCCTTGCCACTAGTGCAAAAGTTTCTTCAAAATCTATTCCCTCAATTTGAGCATATCCTATACATACTAATCTTACTTTATTCCTGGTCAATTCTCCATTTTCATTCAACTTATTTCTATAAACCTATTTTATTCTTATCACATTGTGATATTTTAGTCTAGGCACTAATTCCCAAGTATTATTCATTTCTATATAATTTAATTATTCATCCATCTCCTTAACCCAATGTTTATCATGTCTAGCTTTTTAAAAAGTTCTAGGCTCAATTCTGGATACAATGAGAAATTAACTTGATTAGATTTACTCACCATCATTCTTCTAGTATGAATACCTTCATTTATTTCCTTGATGATGTCACTTTCATTATGATTTCTTAGACATATTTGGATGGGGTTTTGGTGTCTTATTTCTCCTTCTCATCTTCATCTGATTCTTCAAATTTTTCTTCTTCAATGATTTCAAAAATGTTTACTAGATCACTGATTCTTTGTGTTCTATCTTCTTCTATCCTGACACTTTCACTTTCAACTATTTTGTTAGTTCTTTTGTTATAACATTTATAAGATTTAATTTTTTAATAATAACCAAGAAATATACCTTAATCTGCTCTGAATTAAAACTTACCAAGTTTTTCATCAATTCTTTTTATGAAGCATCTACTACCAAAAACTTTGAAATAATCAATTATTGTTGGTTTGTTTTTCCATAGCTCATAAGGAGTCTTGTCACTGTTGATTCTTAATAATGCTCTATTATGAATATGCACTATTATAACAACTATCTCTCTCCAATATTTATTTGATATCTTAGATTTATTTAGCATTGTCCTTGCCATCTCCTAAACTATTCTATTTCTCTATTCAACTACTCTATTTTATTGTAGAGTCCTGGATGTTGAATAATGTCTCTTTATTCCATGGTTTTGACCAAATTCAATAAACCGATATGACATGAATTATCCTCCTCAATCTAATTTTAGGCACTTAATATTGAAACTAGTTTCATTCTTAACTAATGCTTTGAATGCTTTGAAATGTCTGAAAGATTTTGATTTTTTCTTTAAAAACATTACCCAAGTCATATGTGAAAAATCATTAATAAGCAACATGAAATATTTATCACCTTGAGTAATTTGAGTTCTCATAAGTCCACACAAATTAGTGTGAACAAGCTCTAACATCTGAGTGGTCAAGTACTCTTTTGTTTTGAACCACCTTCTAGCTTGCTTCCCATGTTGGCAAGGTTCATAAAGCATTTTATATGGTTTTGTAATCTTTACAATATTTTGGACTACTTAATTCTTGCTGATGTTGACAAGATTATCAAAATTTATGTGTTCCATTCTCCTGTGCCATAGCTAACTTTCTTCAATTTGAGTCAAACAACATCTTTGACCTTTGTTGTCTGATAACATATACAAATTATTACCTATTCTTTGATCATCTGCAAGCAACACATCTGAATCTTTTCTCCTAATTTCATAACCTTCTACATAAAACTTTAGTGTGTCCCCCTGATCACACATTTGACTTACACTTAAAATATTATGCTAAAGACCTTCTACATATAAAACATTTTTAGTTTTAGTTCTACCATTATCCAAACTTAGTGTACCTTTTTGGTAATTTTGGCAGTAGTATTATCTCTAAATTTCACTATGCCACCTTTGATCTTCTTCATGGTTATGAACTTGATCTTGTCTCTTATCATGTACATCCACTATCAATGAACCATGGCTTTTCTTCATTTTTTGCATGCAAAGTTGTATGTACTAACATAGATTTTTTAAGTTGTTTCTTCTACCATGAACCTGTCTAAACTATATTATTGATGAATAGAGGCTTGAAAATTTGGTCCTTCTTGACTGACTCAAACACACTTCTATAGTATCGAGCTATATGCTTGAAGTTATTACACTTGTAACATATTATGGCCTCTTCATTAAAGCCTGATAGAAGAGGAAAATAGTTGTGGCTTTTTCTTGACACTGCATGATTTTTCTTCTCCTTATTTCTAAAATTGTTAGCCCTTTTTTGCCATTCTATTTTATTATGACCATATCCATTACAATAAAAATAGTAACTATAAAAATAGGACCTGTTTGTGTATCTCTGACTTGATTGCCTTTTGTAGCTTTATTCCTTCTAGCATTCTTTATTTGAGATGTCATCTGTATTCTTAATATCTTCCATTTTTATTACCTCTTTTGTAAGAGTTTCAATATATCTCTTTCCTTTTTATTTTTTAACCTTGTCTATGGCCTACCCTTTCTCTTTTTTAAATTTTATACCTATCTTATCTAACATTGATCTTTGACTTTCTAATATCTTATTCAACATATTAGTGTTATTCTCAAATTTTGAATCATTGGTTGCTTTATCATTGATTATTTTATTTGTCTTCTCAAGATCTGCTTTTAAAGAAGTAATATCAATAACATACCTTTTACATTCTTCACTTAATTTTTGTACTTGTGTCATTAGATATTTTTGATTTTTCTTGGCTTCTTCAAAGTGTGCTTATAGATCTTTAATTATTTCTTTTGGCTCCTTTTCATTTTTCTCAAACTATATCTTTAATCTTTGATTCTTCTTCTTAAGAGATTGTAACTCTTCTAAGGCACAAATTAGTTCTCCTTCTATATTCACTTTGGCTTCATCTTATTCTTCTTCTTGATCATTTGTACTTTTTATTGTAAAGGCATCTTCATGTATGGCCAAGAATAGAATCTCTTCTTCTGAATCACTGACTCCACTATATTTGACTGAGCTAGGATCTTTAGAATACAAACTCTTCTTCTCAAATCCATTCTTGAATTTTTCTTTGAAATTCTTCTTGTATGTAAACTCTTATTCTTCATTGTCACCATAACCCTTATCTAGGCACTTAGCTGTAAAATGTCCAATCTTTCCACAATCAAAACATTTAAAAGTTAATTTTTCTTGATATTTACCTATGCCCTTTTTTGACTTATGAATGAATAGAGCTCCATTGTGATCTTCATCATCACTAGAACTATCACTTGATTCTTGAATCTTAGCCTTCTCTTTATTTCATGTCTTGAAAGCAACTTCTTTCTTTAAGGGTTTCTCTTATTCGGTCTGCATCTTATATGCTGTAAGAATACCATGTAGCTCATCCATCTTTAGCTTTGCTAAATTATTCATCTCTTCAATTGCCAAAACTTTTGCATCATTTCTTAGTGGTAGAGATCTCAAAATGTTTTATACCATAGTTGATTTTTCTAACTTTTTTCAAAGACGTTGAATTTGATTACCTATTTGATCAACCCACAAAAGGTAACTTGTTATATTTTATTCCTCTTCCATCTTCAAATTATCAAACTATCTTCTAAAAGTCTGAAGCTTTGCTTGATGATCCTTTCCATCACCTTTGTAAATATTCTCAAGTTTTACGCAAGTTTCATGAGCAGATTTACATTGCATAACTTTAACAAATTCTTATTCATATAAACCAAATAAAATAGCATTTAAATCTGTACCATTATTTTCACTTGTCTTTTTTTTCCACTAGATTAGTTACAAGTGTTTGTGGCTTTGTATATTACTCTATCACTGCTTGCCAAATGTTCAATCCAAGGGCCATCAAATAAGTCCTCATCCTTAAGCTCCAAAAATCATAATTTGTCCCATCAAACAAAGGTTCCTTACTTTTAGAAAAAAAATCATTTGATGTAGCCATCGTTCTTTTCTTGATCTACCTTTAAGCTTTAAAACTTATTCAAAAAGGAACCTACTTTGATACCAATTGTTAAGCACAAAATATACTAAGAGGGGGGTGAATAAATATATTATATATCTTTTACTTAATTTGATTTCTTTTCTTTAACCACTTAATTACACATTCAAGATATTCAATAAAATTGAAACAATAACATGCACCACACGAGAGAGAGAGAGAGAGAGAGAGAGAGAGAGAGAGAGAGAGAGAGAGAGAGAGAGAGAGAGAGAGAGAGAGAGAGCAAATTTTTATGTGGAACCCAAAGTGAGAAAAACCATAGAGAATGGTCTCAAGTATATGAATGAATACCAACTCAAATTACAAAGTTTGAAAGCACCAACTTGTAGGAGTACTAATCCCTTTACTGAGCACCAACATAGTAGCTATTTATGAGCACCAACCCAAAGGAGCACCAACCCCTCTTGTGTAAAAAAATAACTATCTCTCAATGTTGCTTACTCAACAAATGCTATAACTCTACAATATCTCTTGCTTTTTTCTTCTCTTAAATAAATACAAACCATGCACTCTCTTGCATATTACAAATGGATTCTCAAGCCTTTATTTATAGCTTTCCAAATGAACTTTGGATTTCACCCTTTATGACCCTTCAATCCTCATGGAAAATGGTGCCAAACTTACATGACCCTTCATATCCTTGTATTTGAAAAGTCACATGGTGACCCTTCATAATCAAATGCATCCTTTCCTCTTTTGTCTTTATCTTGGTGACTTTTCATATTCCTCAAAGTGCCCCTTCATGGAAAAATGCACCATACCCTCTTTTGTCTTCACATGGTTACTCTTAGAATTACTCAAGATGACTCTTCATGAGAAAATGTATCCCATTCCTCTTTTTTATTTACCTCATGACTCTTTAACTTTTCCATGGGCCCTCTTTTGACTTATATGCAACCAAAAATATATTCATCAATATTAAATAAATATTAACACATATTAGCCAAGATATGAATATTAAAAACACTATTAAATGTTATGGGTCCTTTATCACCAATAATTCTAGACCTTTGACATTAATGACAATATTTCCAACATGAGGTGGTCACTATACTATGAGATATGGTGTCCCATCTGGTGAAATAGTTGAAGATGACTCTGTAGTTCAATAGTATCTAAATGGTTGGTTCTCTATTAGATATGTGTATAGATATCCCTCATGGAGAGGACCTAGCATGAATTAGAACTATGTAGAGAGGATTTTTGGTCCCACCATGATATCTATAGTAATATTTCCCAATTTCTATTGAGATATATCATCAAAACCTTGAATGTTCTTATATGATTTTTACATGGATGCCAAATCTATGCCCATGGGTTGTAAGAATGTGATATTATAGATATTTAGTCTAGAACCACTATCAATAAGAACTCTCTTAACTACACTAGTTTTGACTTGAACTTATATGAATAGTGGTAAATTTTAATCAACAACTATTTGAGAAGGCATGTCCTCACTACCAAAATAAATTGCATCCTTTATAGTTTTTAAAGTGTTGACCACTGATGAAAAATAAAAATGTTTTAATTCAGTAGGCATAAAAGTTTGAGTGAGTACCTGATAAATATTGTCCTTAAATACATTATCTTTTTGAAGTAGTTCTAACATGGAAATATTAGCTAGAGTGTTTCTTAACTAATCAACAATGTTGTATGCCTTATGCAAATCTACCTATCCAAGAGGGTTGGGTCTAGGATGGGTAATAATAGCAAGGTCATGGGGCTCTTAGGTAGGTGGAGGAGGCATAGTGGTACTTTGAGTAATATATCTAACCTCATTATCTACTATATGTATAGGAGTGATAGTAGCTATAGGAGGAGAATGAATATAATTGATGGTTCAAGGAGGTGGTAGAACAAAGGTGTCAACTAGGCTCTCTGGTGATGCGTAGTGACATGGGGAAGAGTGAAATAGACCATGCGACATGACTCAGTATGGGGTAAGGACTCAAAATAAGGTGATTCAAGAGATATATTAACATGTTTAAGTATGAATTGGTTAACATCATCCCATATAATGAAAAATAGGCATGAAATGCAAAGACTGAAGCTTTGTACTAACATATGATAGAATTCATCATTCATGTATATGATAGGGCCCATTATGGTTTCCTTATTATTTGTGAAAAATGTAAGAAAAGTTTATAAATAAATGAGAAATATTTTTGCAATTTGAGTATGGATGTAAGGTGATACCTCAAGAAGCAAAGTAGGAGCTAGTACATGTAACTAGGGTTTGAACAATGATTATGTGGAAAATTTACTATAAATTTTTTAAATTGAAATTTGAATTTTTGAGTTAAATATGAAATTGAAAAATCTAAAATTTAGTGGGAAGTTAGTGATTTAATGGGACCTAATAGATGCAATGAGGGATTTTAAAAAAGTAAATATTTAAGATTTTTTACTATAAATTTTTGAATTTGAAATTAATTTTTTGATTTTATTATGCAACTAAAAATTTAGAAAATGATTAGAAAATTACTAAAAAATTACTGGGAGTTAGTTGATGCAACTAGGGTTTGAAATAAATTTATTTTAAAATTTACTACAAAATTTTAAAATTTTAGAGGAATTTTTTATTTTAATATTAAAGAAAAAATTTAGAAATTAATGTGAAAAATTAGCTAGGAATTTAGCCTAGGGTTTCTAGGGTTTTTATGTGAAATTTTAAGTTGGGTTCACTAAATGATTTATTATTTTTGGGAAGCTAAATGTTTATTTACTAACTAATAAATAGTTCTAAGTAGATGCAATTTGTAAATAATATTTAATAATTAGGCTACCAATTTGTGAAATTTGACTGTAATTAGGGATTTTCTAAAAATATTAGTGAGAGAGAAAATCAAACTTATCTTATTTTATACTATTTAGACTGAGACAAGGTCTATAAATCTATGTGTAAGATTAGGATACTATTAAAAATAGAAATTTGGAGTTTGTTTATTGATTGGATAGGAGTGTTAAAAATGGGAGAGCCTAGGTTTTAGCACCTAAAAGTCTATAGAACTTATTGTGTACCTGATTTAGTCTTCAATACCCTATGTCCTCTTTTTACCTAAACTTAAATTTAAAATTTAGTGAAAGGAAAGGAGGGTTTAGTGTGTAAAGGATATGTTAGATGTAATTCACACCCGGTGTGTGGACACACTACCTAAATACCAATACCTTGAGGAGGGATCAAGCTATATGTAGTTATCCCATTGAAGTGCTTGATGTAGTAGTGTGATGAAAATGCAAGTAAATGCAAAACTTAGTGTACTTGGAATGATTAGGGATTGGTGTAAATGTTTTAATAAGCTTGAAATACTATTGGATGGTTGTATACAGAGAATAGGGAAAAGTGCTTGAGTAGTCTTGCTCGTATTCTTTCTTCTCTCTTGTAAATGAGTGCCAACCCTTATAAATGGAATTTGAATGAACTTTTATAGGGGATTTAATGATCATGAGTTAAGTTAATTCATGATATGGTGACATGAATTAGGATAAGGATTTATAAGAATATGACCACTAGAATCCAAAATGTACTTAGATAATAGTTCCAAAAATATGACACCTTAGGTTTCAGTATTGTATTCAAAGTTTGGGCATTATTTTCCATGGTTGTTAGGACCTGGGGAAATGCATTAAGTATGGAAACAAAAATTTGAGTCTGTAAAGGTTTAGTCTAGGAGGCTAGATATAATTAGAAATCAGTGAAAACATGCCTGAGGGTCATGAGAGCAAACAAGATAGACCTATGGATCGGGTGCTATTAGCCACACTCAAGTTACCAAATTTCACATTTCTATGACTACATGACTCAAAATAAACTTTGATAAAGGTTCATGTATCTTTTGCTATTTTTGAGTTTCTAAAAGAAGATTGGATGATGGAAATCTTGAATACCTATGTGTAATTAGATTTGATATATTGAACATGGATCCATTTCACCTCTTACTCCCCTCCTTTTATATGCAAAAAGAGATGGAGGATATAAGGTTTGCTAGAGGGTGATGGTACTGATCATAATGTTTGGGAGTTCATTAACACCGTATAAGGTGACAATATTAAATTTTACCTCATTAGCCTGCACATAGCTGGTGATGAGTTAGGAAGGTGAGGACCTAATCATCAGTGGTCAAGCTAACCATCAATTGTTAAGTTTACCATCAACAGTCAAGTGTCTAGAAAAAAATGGGTTAAGGTGGGGTTAAAAGGTTTCAATTAAAGGTTAATTTAGTAGGTTGGTTAATTTAGTTAACTAGGTAGTCAACTAGACTTAAGGTCTAATAGGGTCAAGAAGGGTCCCAAGGTATTTCGACATCTAGTACAGTTTTCTAGTGTCTACATTACCTATGGCATATATTATTCCTAGTCTACATATTATAATGATTATAATGTTGGATAATTAGGACTCACTAAAATATAGATTGATGGATTTGGTCAAGATGGAGGAAAATAGGTAAGGAACATAGTGGACATAGGATATTGACAAATTGAGTAAAAAATAATGGCATGATCACAATTTATAATCTAAGGAATTATATTAGGAGAAAGTGGTATTACTCTATGATAACATATTTAAAGCATTTATATGAAAACTGTGCATTAAATGGAAAGGAACCTATATTATCCATGATGTTTCACAATAGGGTATAATTATTCTAATTGATTTTTAGGGAACCCTTATACTAGGGTGTATAAATGGTTGTAGGATTAAGCCTTACCATCATTCATCATTTTTAATGAGAAAGGGTGTTGATTAGAACCTTATAGTTAGGATTTTATTTAATCTTGTTTTGTTTTTTGTTTTTTTTTAGGGTAGTGTATTTGTCTAGTGTGATCTTTGTATCGTATCACATTAGAATGAAGTTTGGATAGTCAAGATCATAGAGTGTAATTGATATATCGAGTCAGCTTGAAGGGAAAATAGCTAGCATCCAAAACTTGGTGGTCATTAATTGAGTTTAGGAATGGGGTGATGATAAGATAGGTATGTATAAAGTATGGTAAGTGTTCATTCAAAACTATTAATGATAAGGCACTTGAGAGATTTCACCTTTCTCAAAGTAGATCAAATAGTAAAATGACAAGATGTGCCATAAATGAATATGGATAGATGAAAGGATAATGCATCACATTTTATACCTAAAAATTGATGGATCAAATAACCTAGACACATAATAGTAACTATTATATCAAAAAATAGTTAGTTGACACAAATTTATACACCTGTGTATAACCAGTTCAACACATTTAAATTTGATGGATTGATGGATTTGGGAAACAAACACTATTTAGATGATGGTGAAAAAAACATAAAGACATTACACACTTTTGAAAACAAGACAACATTGTGCTTTGCATAAAAAATAGTTACTTCTACATAGATCTTTCACCATCACCAAACCAAGTGAATAAAATGTTCAAATCACTCCATAAAAACCATGGATAGGGCACAACTATTGCTTCTACTCACCAAATAATAGAAGGAGGAAATGGGGATTGGTCTTGGATTTAGACATGATAGATATCATGATCTTATTCCCTTTTATTTTATTTATGTAGTCAAAGCTACTTTATTTTCCCATGACCCATAGGAAATAACAAAAGTATGATCACTAGTACTTCGATATCCACTATAAGGATCTTGTTAGGATAAAATAAAACACAAATTTATCCCTAAATCACATACAAGAGAAACTATGAAATTAATCAATCAAACATACAAAAAATAATCATAAACATGCACAAAATAGGAGACACCTGATTTAACGTGGTTCACACAAGATGGGCTACATCCACCAAACTTGTCTAGTATATTATTCTTACCAATATAAAGGAGAAACAAATCCTACAACAAACCTTGTTACACCTATCTACCTCTTTCTAACTCCTCTCTATGTGAAATTTATTTCATCTTTCATCTCAACCATGTAACAATACATTTTAGGATGAAAAATACCTAAACATAACCTCTACCTTTAGATCTAGAAGCCTTTAATCAATGGCCTAGGTTGACTATGAAATTATAATTTTGCAAGGCAATTTTAATAAAATTTTAACTTTAGGGGTGTTACCCTCTAACCCCTTTCACCATCATAGATAAAAATAATGGGATACAAAACTTGGTTGAAATAACATCAAATTTTTAACCTCTGATCCTAGAAGATAATTAGGCTCCACACCTAACATATATATTGTCAAATAACTGATAAAATTTCTTAATTTTAAGAATTAGACAAGGTAATTCTTACTTTGATTAATTGATATAATTAATGTTCCATTAATTTATCCCAATAAGTTACCATATTCATCAATTCTATGATTATGGCAAGAGCAATAGGGATTCCAACTCGGGGTTAGTTTTTCATGCCTTACAAATCCATAGTTCCATCTATTCACTCCAATATTAGATAAAATACATAAGGTTAGGTAGAGGAATCCCCATTGATCTTGTATAAGATTATTTAGTGCACATCCTACTTGAATGCATAAACAAACAATTCCTGTAAATAACAAAGCATGTAAAGTAGGCAACAAAAGGAGTTGTTGATGTAATGCATTGCATGATATGCTTGCATGAGTATTTTAATTAGCCCATGTTTCTATCCTCTAAAATCATAAACAACATTGATGATATTTTCACTAACACTTCATAGGCATTCAAATACTTATTTTTGGTCTTACTACTCTGATTCATAGATTAAAAATCACTGGAAGGACTAGACAACCTGCTAGATTTTTTGGCCTACTATTGCATTCACCAACATTATGTGGACTAAAATAGGGTACTATTGTTAATAATTAGGGATATTTAATACATAGTGGTTAGATATCCAAGCCATGAGTAATTCACACCCCAATTTACCTCAATGCACGATGTAGTATATTGAACAACATGCATCAATTACTAAGTTGCACAACAACATCCAGATCAAAGCACATGAGTTACCCAAAGCAACCACAACTCTGACATAACTTTTCATCACCATATTGGATTCTTAGGTATAAGTTTTGATATATAAATACTTAATAGATATATCAGTGAAACTTATATGATCCATAATCCTAGGTACACAAAATCCTATGCAACCTCAAGCACAAGCCCAACTTCAACCATATGCACAATCGTAAGCACAACAAAAAAAATTACAACTCCATCATAGATTGATAAGGGAAAGAGGAAGGAAACAATGTGATTTGACTCACCACTATCACATAAAAATAGGGAGTTCCACATAAAGTTTTGGATTAATAAAAAATATGTGTTGAATATAGTGGCTGAGTGCGACTTGGCAGAGCTAGGAGTCAAAGAATAAAAAGTAATGTAGTCCATGATAATAGATATAAAAAATGATGTCTATGATAAAAAAGAGGAGAAGGATTTATTTTTATCAAAATAAATGAACACTTGCTAAGGGCATAACTAGGTAAGACAAGATATATGGGTTAACATCACTCAACCTCCTCCTTCCATTGTAGTTGACACTTTAGTTCAAGAAGTAGCCTACCAATGGTTCTAGGAGAAAGGTTTCCAGGTAGACCCAAATATAGGATATATCATGTCCCATTTCTAATTAATTTATATTTGATAATTAATTTCTCCAATTTTTAATTACAAGGTAATAATGAAAATAAAATTTAAACAAATATTTAATTAATTAATTATTTGGAATTGATAAGTTTGAAAGCTTACAGGGGATCAAAATATAAAATAATACTTTATTATCCAAAGTGGGGCATGCCATTTTTAAGGATAAAGATAATTATGAGGGTTTAAATCAAATTAGTAAATTATTTTTAAATTATTAACCTCAATCAAAGTTGGCCAATTTTGAAAATTCCTATAATAAGATACAAGTAGGAAAAATAAGATTAAAGCAAATTATGCGAAATTGGAGAAATATGACAAATACTATATTTTATAATTATTTTTTTATATTTATAAAGTAAGGATTTGTATTTAGGTTTCCCCTTTTGGCCTTCTTGTTTATTTATATGTCATAATTTCATTCTAGAGGATCTTTTGCAAAACTAATTAATTTCTCATGTTGAACAATGTTCACCAAACCATCTTGAAATGGAAATTATTGGATAATGAGGGTATTTAAATAGAAACCCATTGATCCCAAGGATTTTAGGACAAAATCCTTATGATCCAAATATATAATTTCACATAAGAATTTTAACAAAGTTTTAAGGAGTGAAGATTCAACCAATATTCAGTGTTTTATGTAGGCAGTTGGCATGAATAGAGATTATAGAAATATTTTTATTTATTGGGTTTGTTATATCATATGTAAAGTTTTTTGTGGGGTTATTTTCATGTTATTTTAGTATTATGTATTATTTTGTAAACAACCTGTAGTCTTGTGAATTTATGTTCTATTTTTAGTAGTGTTTGTAGTGTTTTTGTGTAGTTCTAGTAAGGGTTTTTACCCAAACTTTATATTTTGATCCATAACTATTAAGGAGTGATTATTAAAATTATTTGTAACATTTTTGGACTCATTTTTATGAAATATATGTTTACATATGTGTTTGTTTGTATTTACTTTGTTATTCCATCCAAATTATCAAAATTTAGGTTTTACAAAAATTGTTTCCAATATAAAATAAATTTTAGATTTGATATTTATCTATTAAATTCATTAAGGTTACATGATATTTTTATCAAATCCATAATATTGTCATATTATAAGGGTTTTAAGAGTGGATTATTCTTAGTGAGAGACAAATTAAGTATTTTAGATGGGAACAAAAGAAGTTACAAGTAGATAAATTAATCTTTGTAAATGAAACTATGATTGAGAGTGAAATGGGAAAAAATATTAACAAATGAATAAAGATTATATAAATTATAAAACAACTTGGAAACATTAATTCTAGTAAAAGAGAGTTGAGAGAGGTGATGTGTAAACTATCAAGTCAACTAATTCTTAGGGTTATTCCTATAATGGCAAGATCACCTATGAGTAGTAGATCTACAGTTCATTCCATTCTAAAAACCCCCAAAACCCAAATTCATATTATAATAGGAATAAACCATAACTAAACTATCATTTCTTATGATAAATTTATAGAAATTTAAAAAGGAGAAACATACCAAAGAGGAAAAGGAAATAAAAAGGATGGTGGAGGAAAGGATATGAAAAATAAATTAAGCAAACTATTAGCTCCTACTTCTGGTAAAGGTGTTATAATTTCACCTCTATGAAGGAGAATGAAACCTAACTTAATATTAGCTTTATGGTATGGTTTTGTTACATAAATTTTAAGCCTACCTTAATCTTAGCTCTGTAAAGGATAATGAAACTATTCAATTTGCTTCTCTAAATTTGGAGGGTGTTACATATGATTTGTGGTATCATGGCCTAATAACTTGAGGGCATGATCAAATAAACACCTTTGAAAAATTTATCCAGAGGCTTCTTGATAGATTAAAGTTGAGGGATGAATAAAAATACTTCAAATAAAACTCTCTAAAATCAAACAACAAACCTTAGTAAGTGCCAATGTATCATAATTTAAAAATATGGTTGTAATGGTAAGTAATATTTCAAAAAAAGGCTTTATTTTCATTTTTATTGATGGAATTTTTTAGACCCTTAGAGGTTTTGTCAAGGCTTTTGCACTAGTCACCTTACAAGATGATATAAGAAGAGATTTAGCTATTGATCTTCATAGGAATTAGGGTAGATCCAAACACAATAAACAATTCATGTACTAATAAAATGAGATCTGAACATACATAGAGAATTCAATTCAGCACAAATATATTTTGCACACACTATTCTCAATCAATTATATATCTGGGACATACATACAATTATATAAGAATAATATTTCTTATAATATCCCCAATATTCTCTCACCCAAATCCTACAACTAAGCACACACCTATTAGGACATATTGTTATAACAAATAACAATATATCTTAACAACAATAATATAATCTAAACTACCATCTTAACCATATGGTTATAAAAACTATTTACTATTTACCTCTTCCATAAATATCCACCTATTACTATATACCACTCAGTAAATACATCTAATTTACATAAATGTAAAAGTTATTCCTAACATTCCCCCCCCATAGTTGTGGCATGGTGAAAAAACATTCACACTCTTATCTATAGTATGCTCACCTATTGTAGCATACGAAACTATGTGGCTTGTGACCTTGATACAAAGAGAGCCTCACTCCTCCCATGGTTTTAAAAGTTTACCACAAACCTTGACATAAATAGAACAAATAGAATTGTATGCCACCACATACTCTTAGGTCTATGTACTAATGACGTAATCTTGTTGCACATGACCACCATATGTGAAGGAATGCATCTCATATTTACATTATGTGACCATAATGTATGTGTCACTAAGGGTCATCTCCATGAATAAGTAAGGTAGTCATGGGATCTTTATATTAACCACTCTCCTAACTATTGTCAAAACACTATTCACCTCCTGGGGGTTTTCTAGATCTCTACCACAAACCCTTTCAAGATCCATGAACTAACTTACATTGGTGCTTTCTTTCCTTTCAAAATGTTCTCACCTCAGGGAATCACATTTGGAATTTGAAAAAAAATTACATATCATGAACAAGTACATTATTTTATTCTTATTTTAAAAATCACACTGTGGAAACTATAATGAAAACACACACACACACACAAGTCACAAAAACATTGACACAACCCCATCATTGGTAATTGACAAGAGGTCATTGAAATACCTCCATCCTCTATGTATCCTCTAGCTTCTAATAGATGATATTAGTTACTTAGGCAAGATGTTGATGAGATGCTCTGATGGTTGTACTAGGTTCTTGATTGGTTGCTTCCACAGAAATTAGAACCCCCTCATTTTTTGGACATTGTGTACAAGTGAAAACACATTCATAAGGCAATTTGTTTTTACAATTTGACTTTTTGACAAATATGACATACTTAAAAAATAAATTTTGACTTAACATGACTATGGACCCAAAATAAAATATTGACATAAGATTTATAATAATATTTTAATTACAAATTTATTTAAACAAAAAAATAATTGACATTAAATATTTTAAATATTAAGATTTTGTAATTTTTACTAAAATTCAAATATAATGACGTTAAAATAACTTATAATAGAATAAGATCAATATACATGATGTTGACATAGTGGACTTTAGACAATTTAACTTTAGACTAAAATAAACTCTAAACTTTTTTATAAGTAATAGATTAAAACTAAAGACCATTAATTAAACTATATGACACATCTAATTTGAAATTTGACCAGTTACAAAATAACAAAATAATTAAAAATTTAACTAATACCAAAAAATGATAATTTTGATGAAACGACTCCTTATATCCTTTGACTATACAAAATGGATTTCTACCAACTAGATTATTTTCTAAAGATAAATTGACATTGATAAAATCAAAAACAAACCTAATATTAATCTGCTATTGAAAAAACATTTGACTCAGAGGTGGATGTAGCCTAGAATTAATCTACATGTATAACATTTCTTCCTTCTATGCCTTATGCATTAATCTACATGGCATGACATGACAGACACCAGTATGGATAGCTTGATGATAATAGATGACAATTTGTTGAATCTTCACACCACTGCTCAAAGCCAATAAATAATTCCATCCCTCATCAATACATCTTGTTCCAAAATCTGATGTAGAGTGTCATTGAAAATATAATTATATAGATCTACAATCAGAGATGGATGGAAAAATAATTCTCAATGTAGATCTAAACTATGCAGGGGGAGAATACAATAATGCCTCCTTTAATTATTAATGTCTCCTTTACTTGGTTCTCATAGGAGAAACAAATGAAAAAAAATATTATGGTTTAAAAATGTTCTCAACACTGTCTATGTTTTGGAAAAAAAAATAATGATATAATAGTGGGAGTTTGAGATCGAAGAGTAGATGTTTCTCATAAACTGAAAAATAGGAAATAATATCTACTTTTTTACTTAAAATCTCCATAGTATGGCTTCAACATAAATCTTCTAGGTCTGGAACATCTACACACCCCAAATATTAATACAAAAATCTAGAACACTACTCAAATTCTCCTTTGCATCTTACTACTCTCATCAATGGGGAAACCAAAAATTGTAAATGCCCCTCACACTGCTCAGAGTCTCACCTTACTATCATACCAATGATAGGAATTGGATTAGAGCCAAACACAATAATTAATTCATGCATTAATCAAATGACAACTGAACACACATAGATAATTTAATTTAACACAAATATATTATGTACACACTATTCTCAATTAATTATACATTTGGGACATACATACAAATATATAAGAATAATGTTTCTTATAATATCTCTAATTTTCTCTCACCTAAATCCTAAAATTAATCACACCCCTATTATGATATATTTGCATAACAAAAAATAATATATCTTAACAACAATAATATAATTAACTACCATATTAACTATATGGTTATAATAACTATTTACTATTTGCCTCTCCCATAAATATCCACTTGTTACTATTTACCACTTGCTAAATACCTAAAATTTACACAAAAGTAAAATCTATTCCTAACAGATCCATCAGCATAAAGGATCAAGTTATCTTATCCTTCCAAACCTTTTTCTCCTAGTTAGAATAAGGTAAATTCCCAAAAGGGATAACTTCATACTTATCTTCTAAAATTCATGCCTCCTTTA
The DNA here is from genome assembly GCA_037957365.1 of Torreya grandis. Taxonomy (NCBI): domain Eukaryota; kingdom Viridiplantae; phylum Streptophyta; class Pinopsida; order Cupressales; family Taxaceae; genus Torreya; species Torreya grandis. The sequence continues at coordinate 1,655,834 of JARHVA010000067.1, read as the reverse complement.
ACATAAAAAGGATGGATGAGGATACTAGGAATGATCTACGAAGGAAGAATATTTATTTCACATATAAATATTTGTGGGGACCATGTCATAGATGCTTGGGTAAAGGGAAAATGCACTATATTCAAGTGATATCAGATGATGAAAAAGGTTTACAATAAGATTGAACCTTGGAAGAAGTGGAAAACCCAAAATAAAAAGAGGATGGAAATAAAATTATAGGTGGAGGTACTCTAGCAGCCCTGTCAAGAGCACCTAACGATCATCCTTTTCAAGTTCATGGAGTGCTCAATGGGAAAAGAAAGACAAAATAAATTGTGAGTGGAACCACCCAAAACTTCATTGATGAAGGATTGGTGGTAAAAATAGGGTTAAAGATGGAATATTTTGATGGATTCAATATTGTTATTGTAGATGGATTCATAATGCCATGTAATAAAGTGATCAAGTAGCTCAATGTTACTATGGGAGAATATAAGGTATGTGATGAATTTTATGTAGTGACTTTTAGTGAAACAAATATGGTCCTAGAAGTGTAATGTTTATATTCTTTAGGGAATTTTCACCATATTTACCAAACTAAATAGTTCAAATTTAATTCTAATGGGAATGAGATAGTTTTAGGGGATTTTCCAATGGATCACCACAAATGGTCACATAAAAAAGAATGGAGAGGATTATCGTAAGAGGCCTAATGCAGGAACATCACTGACTAATTATACATATATTTTATTTTTACACGTTTTGAGTCTTTAATTAGTGTTTTTGGTCATTTTAGGTTATAGTAGGTGGTTAAAAGTGTTCCAAGACCCACATGAATCATATGATGAGTCAACATGGTGAATAAGATAGTGGTTAGGAAGTCTTCAACATGCAAGAGTAGTTAGAAATTATTTAGGGATCTTGAAGTCCTTGTTGAATAGATTATATATTGGAGTAGGAATCATTCTTTCAATGTATGAAAAAAAATAAAGGGGTTTTTGTCTGAAGGAAAGATGTTAAACAACCCTAAAGAAGAAGATAATGAGAAGTTCTTGATGTTGGTAACTAAGTGTGGTCCTTATATAATGCATCTATAATGAATTATATATATAAACAAAGTTATGGAATAAAGTCTAGTTTTGATATAATTTTTTTAATTGCAAGTCTCAAATGTGGAAAGCATTGTGAGAAGTGAATTTTAGTAGTGAAACAAAATTTAGACATGAAGATAATATAATATTATTCTCAATTGTAGATATTGGTTGCATACAACCTGCTTCTATTAGTACTTTGTCTATCAAGATTTTATTTATATGGATTATATGCTAAGTTCTTAATTAAAGTTGAGATAAATACTTTTATATAATGGTACTCTGAACTAAGAAATTTATTTATTATTTTCCAGTCATTAACCTGTGATGAATCCATAGGTTGAAAGGAAATCCATTTAAAGAAAGAATTCTTCAAGTGAATAATAAGAAGACTATAACTTTGTTTCTTGAGCAAGAACATTGACATAGAACTTAGTGTTTTAAATCAATGAAAGAAAGATATGTGCTTTAGTTATTCCTTATGATGTAGGTGAATGTGGGGTATCTATTTATTAAGGTTTATTTTGTATTTGAAATCATTTATGTCATATTATATGGTGTAAATAGTATATAATCTTGTATCATAAAAACCAAGTTCACAGACCATCAGGTGTTTACATAAAATGTTGTGAGAAAGGTGATTAGATGATACCCTATCGATTGAAAAATATGTAAGGTGATAGTACTAACATTTTTCATCCTTCATAACTCCTTAATAGTCATTTACATGTTTAGCAAAGAACTACAGATCTTCTTAGGTTTACTACATAGCTGTAGTATCCTTTTATGCACAAATACCACAAAATGGTAAATAAAACATGAAAAATGGTTTGAAATGTAGGTCATATGAAGTGTAGGAGTTATTTAGATGTGTTAACACTCTTAAACACTCTTCACAATCCTTCAAAATTCTTCAAAATGCATGCAAATCAATTAAATCCCTTTTCGGCCTAAGATAGATAGAGATAATCTATTTTTTAGAGATTTTAAACTAAAATAGTTATTCTAAGTGTTTTAATCATGTAAATCATCTACAAACTGGTCCTTACTTAGGATTGAGGTTATGCTTAAGGATTGTGTTGATTTTAGTTTAGTTTTGTACATGCTCGTGTAATAGAGGAAGACTATATATTTATATGTGTAATAAAACTTGATGCCTATTAATGGCTTAAAAGGTCCAAAAGGTAGGACCCAATATAATTAAAAAATTCAAGGGTATTTAAGTCCATTTTTGTGGAATTTGTCTATAATTTGGATGTCATATTTTTATGAACGAAGCTTAACAGGGCAAGTAGGCCTAAAACCCATGTTAAACCCTTATAGAGACTCAATGATAGAAATGGAGTTATAAATGAATTATAATGGAAAATTTTGGTTATGAAACCTACTGTACATTGGAAAGGAATCTCTCAATACCCCTCCCATACCCTTTGGTTATATAGAAACTATATGAACATGGCAGAAATAGGGTATTTTTGACCTTTTTTTGTGTTGTGCAAGTTTGAGGAGGATTATAAAGATGAAAAAAACTTTGGGATAAATATGAATACTGTTTATAACTTACCATATTCATTTTATTACTCATAGAACTCCTAAGTGCCTCAATAGGAGCTCTCGACTCTACTTGTCAAAATTGGCCTATTAGACAAACTAGTCAGAAGTGTGAAAACACTAAGGGAAAGTGATTTTAAGGTGTCTTTGATTATTATAATTCCATGGAGTTTATTTAAATGTGTCACAAACTTCATCCCATGTATTTTCATGAAAAAATGATGCCAAATTTGAATCCAAGTGTGCAAGGTACATGAAAGAAGAGTTGTTTAGACTACATATGATGGTAGCTCAGTTTGGGAAAATTTTAGATGACCAGACCATAAAACCAATGAATAGAGAGTCATTATTGATACCCTTACCATTAATTCTAATCATTATTACTTATCCTAACTATTTATAAGGTGTTTAAATAGGGAAAATCATGTAAGCAATTTTTTTGAGCTAGAATGAGGAGTTTCTTGCCACTTTTCATGAAACTTATGACTTGGATTGACACTTTTACCTTCTTGACCCTACATGGTCATCCCATGCCCTCTTATCACTAAAAAATAATTGATTCTCTTAGATTTAAAATTGTCCTTGTAACACTTGGACTTCTCTCTTCTTCTCTCTTTCTCTAGTTCTATAAGAACTAGCCATTTTAGCATTATATTGGATGCTCTACTTGAGTATGGTGAAGCCCTAATATTTTTTATACCTTTTGATCAATATTTATACTATTTTTACCTCTTCCATGACTTTTCATATTGTGTTCAATTGGATGGTGAATATTTCTTATTGAAAACTATGGATTCCTTCACATGTTATTCCATTCTTTCACCTATTTGTAGCATCTTCTTACAGAGCATGTGAAGTGTTCTAGGTTATCTTCATGGTCTAAATGATTTATTCTATTCACTAGTTCCATTCATGGCCTCCTATCTAGTCCTCATAGCTTAATCCACATATTAGAGAAGTGTATGTTTAGTTTGTCCTTTGATTTGTAACATGCATATGGTTGGAAGTCATCAACATATCTTGTGTATCACCTCCATTAGATTAGTTTTCTTTTAGTTATGTCTCTCCTTTTTCAACCCCAGGTCTAGAAGTAGTTGTGATCTGAAGTGGTACATCAAGGTATCTAGTCCTATCTATAGATTCACCTCATCCTTAGGCTACCCATAAGCCTAGAGGTGTTTCCATTATGCCACTTGGATGAGGAGAGATTTTCCATCTCCTCAAAGGGTGAAAATACAAGTGAAAACATTTTTTTCATGCTTGGTAGGACTCTTGGTCTAAGAATTTGAGAGATTTTTAGTGTTATCTCTTAATAATTAGCCTTTAGAGGCATCTATCAAAGCATCAATGGTGACTTTAAAGATACATTAGATGGTTAAATATCCTGAGTTATCCTTTGAAGATAGTTAGCAATGCATCTCTTTATGTTCTTGATTTCAATGAAGTTTCATTACTAACTTTGGTGTTGAGTTTTATTCACTACAAGTTGGTGAGACATTACACGATTATGTCATTTCATATCAATATGAACAAGTGCTTGGTAAATCTTGTTATGATCCTTACCAGACTCAATATGACTTTAATTAGCTCAAATATAATCCTTATCATCCCATGCATGAACCATGCATGAAGTATATCAATCCTATAATCAACCTTTTCCATGTCTTGCTCCCAGTCAAATTAGCCACTCCTCAAGCAAACCCATTTCCACCTTCAAGAAGACACAATTGGGCTATGAAAGGTATATGGTGGATATAGATACTCAAAGGGGATCTGGTCTATATAATCCTATTCATATTATTTATAGGGTGAGAGAGGAATTAGATTTGATTAAAATAGAGTGGTTACCTATTGATCAATCCAATTGACAAAGGCTCACAAGTGAGATGGTTGATGTGAGTGGTATAGTTTATTAATTAGAGGATAGGCTAAAAGTTCATGAAAAGTAACCTCACCATACCTATCAGCCTTCATACCCATTAGCCTTCATACCCACTTCCCCAAGTTTCCTATCAGTCATATATGACCCCTACTCATGAGCCAAATCAAATATATCAAACTCATCTTCTTATCAATCAGTTGGAGGAGAGAGTTGAAAGTTAAAATCTTGTGTTTAAAGCTAATCTTGATAGGCAAATTGAGTTGGATAATATTCATTTTCAATAGTCCATGTTAGTAACCAAATAATTGGATTTCAATCCCTCATTTCCCTATCATATTTCATCCCCACCACGTCAAAAAGAGACCTCTAATCCTAACATCCTAAGTTGGAATAAGATTGTAGAGTCTTGGGGAAAGAAATAGGAGAAAAGTTTTGTTAAAGAGTTTGAAGTTGAGAAGACTCTTGATCCTATACAAACCCCTCCCACCCTTACTCAAGAAAAGACTTCTAATCCTAATATCCTAAGCTAGAGTAAGATAGTTGAATCATGGGGAAAGAAAAAGGATGGACGTTTGGTTGATAAGGAGTGTGAAGTGGTGAATGAAGATGAGCCTTTGTAAGTTCCTCCTACCTTTCCTCAAGATTTTTATTGTGTCCCATGTCATACATCATGTAATTCTTATATCCATGATGTTTTCTATGAATTTCAAGAGGTAATTTTCCAAGAAAACCTAGCCAAGAAAATTGAGTCAGAGTCAAAGATGAGGTTGATAAATCAAGGTGTGATCAAAGGTTTAAACCCAAAAGAAGATCATATACCTAAACACACCCCATCCTACCTTCTTCAAGAGATTCCTAAAGATAAATCAGATGTGAATGAATTGGTTTCCAAATGGAGGGAATAAAATCAATTTGTCTTAGCCCAAAGTCTGCCTCCCCTTCCTCAAAAGCACCCAAAAGATTTCCCAACTTTACATTCTCAATCTAATTTTGAGCCCTATTTTCCACCTCCACCAACTAGTTCATTTTGTCCTCATACCATCACCATAATCATTGATTGACCTATTATATTAAAACCTAAATAAGAGTATATAGTTGATAAAAAAAATTGAACTCTTTCTTGAAGAAGACATACCTCATTGGCAACCTCATTGGGCTAGGTCACATGACTTTAAGATGCCTAGTCTTGGCATCACCATGATGGAGAAAGAGATGGAAGATACAAAATGTCTTGAACAAGACTCTACATATAATAAAAAGGTTGTGGATGATCACCTCCAACATGAAGATGAATGTATTATTAAAGATTCAGAACAATTTAAAGTCATCCCTAAAGAGGTAGTAGTCTTAAAAGAATCTCTTCAAATAAATGTGGGAGATATTTCTCTTGAAGATGATATAATACCTCAACCTGATATTCAATCACCATTATATGATTTGGATATTTAATAACATTATATTTATGTAATCATACATCAAGAAGGCAATATTGAAGAGGTAGTGGCACTTGATGGTAAAGAGGACAGGGATGATTGGCGACTACAAATGGTGTTATTTCAAGAACTTGAAGAACTTTACCAAGTTGAGGGCCAAGTGTATGAAAAGATGAATGAAGAGTCTTACATGAAGAACAATGACCAATATTGGGAAGAATTTATAAATCTCCTTGATGAGATAAAAGAAATTGTGGCTGAGAGGAAGTCTAATTTTGTTGAGAGCACTATGGAAGAAAAGAAGGTATGCCTTATCGAATCACCATTTAAAGCTTAATGGAGGATCCAAATGACAAATTTGAGAATTATTGGATTCAATAGGAGTTAATTTCATTTGTAAAATTATTTGGAGATTCTTGGTTCTCATTGAACATCAAGCCAATGAGGTTGACAAACATTGTGGAAAAGTTGGAGGCATCAATGTTAAAGGACAAAAGACTATATGCCTCATTCAATCCTTCATGTCATAAATAAATAAGAGTCTAAATATTCCATTTGATTTATAAGTGAGTTATTCTTGGTTTATATTTGTACATAATAGTTGTTTTCTGATTCCGTTATGTGCTTTGAAAACATATGTGTCTGCTTTCTTTGTTATGTATGTCCTTTGCTTTATGTGGTCGAGGTAGTCATTAGTTGTCTTGTCTAGGTCAATGGTAAATTTTTTCCTTATTTATCTCAAACTTAATATGACTCCTAATCACAATAGACTAATAATTCTACTGGCTAGTTAGTATAGGAGTCATACTACCCCTATGAGTCATCAATTTATTGACCAAATTTAACTTTTTAGTCAAATTAGGGCACCTAAAGGTGAAAACATGAATTTTTAGGTATATAATGGGTGTAATATGAGTTTCATGGGGTGTATTAAATTTTAATTAATCTCAAATTATTCTATATTGTCCTTGTTTAATTAGGTTTTATGTTTATTTATCACTTTAGGTCATTTTAGGGATCAAAAAGGTATATTTAATGCTTTGTATAGGTTTCTTGGAAAATTTGAATGTTTAAATATATTTTTACATGCCCCATGTGTCCCTATAAGTCTTAAATAACTTTAAAAAATTAAAAATGACAAGTTGTGTATAAGAAAAGGCAATTTTCTTCAAGGAAAAGGAGAGTTTGGCACTTATATAGCCTCCTTAGGAAGTGTGCCATGTGGGAAATGGTCAAGAAGTGCCCCTTCAGATTCCATATGTTCAATTATATTATTATTATTTTATTTGGAAGTGTCATTTCTTGCTCAAAACTGTTCATCTCTCTTTTCACCCTTCTTAGCAAGCAGAAGTGACTTTTAGGTTTTTGCTTGGTATGGATAACTCAAGACATTTCAAGGAAAAATATTTTGGAAAGTTAAACTAAACTTAGATACCTTTATTTCCATATAATAATTTTGAATAATTATGTCTTGTGCTTCATGAACCATCATTATGAAGTTGATTGTGCAAACCTGTTAGCTATTTTGTGCACCCTATGGGTTTTTCTCTTGTTTGGGAGATTTCATAAAATATAGCTATAGATATTGCTCCAAAATGATGTTGAATTCTCTGTATAATGGTCCCCATTATTGTTTTCATTTTTTATGGTGTTTTGATGAGCCAATAAACTCAAATTGGTAGACTAGTCTCTTTTGAGTGTAATGGGTAGTTTTCACTAGTTTCAAGAACTTTGTGATTCTCCATGGATTCATATGGTTGTGTCAATGTCTCTTATATGTTTTCAATGTACTATTTATTCTACATCCACCTTTCACCCTCTTTTCCCAAAGAAATCCATATAGAGTTGCTTGCATATGATCCTTTTCAGTCAATCTACCAAGTAAATGCTCATTTACAGGTGCTTGAAGGGAAATTTTATATGGGAAATAGGTTATATTGAGTTGACCGAAGTCTTCAAAAGTTATATAAAATCCATGTTCACATTTGAGGGATTTTTGGCTTGTTCATTAAGCTTTTCCCCATGCATATTATTCCAATTCTTCCCACTACTTGCGTATGGCTCCATAACCACCTACAAGTGGCCTGACTAGAGAGATTAAAACCCATATGGAAAGGTTGAAACATGGGTTGACACCCTTTTTAAGGTAGTAACATGATGAAATATCATGGTATTATTGATGTTATGAAGAGGATAATCATGATGTGAATGACCTATATGATATCTAAATCACCATATAAGGATTTAGGAGAGTATTTAAACATTATGATTAGGCTTAAGTCATGGGAAAATGCATATCTATAGGTGTAACTTTTGACAAAAAAACACAGTCATGATAAGAACTCAGTCTAGATAAGTTCAAGTGGTTGAAAATGACTAAACTAGGTGAATAAGTGCATCCAAAAGGCCTAATATAATCCCATGATGGATCTAAATTGGTTATAAACATTGTCTTAAGCCTAATCATATAAAGTTATCTACAAGCATGGTGTCAAAATAAGATTAATACAGTCAGGATCCTGTGCATAGTCTTGACTTAAGGAAGGGGTTTGAAAATTTAGAAAGTGTATGTAATGAATTTGAAGGATAAATAGGTTAAAAACATCTTCCAAATAATGTTTATCATTTTAAATTGCTCTCCCATGAAAATCATGTCAAGAAATATTTCTAAATAAACATGAAATATAGTCAAACTTTCTCACTCAACCTTGACTAGTCAAGGTCTTGAAAATAAATACATGGAAGTCTTAAGTGATGATTAGATTTTAATTACATAAATTATAGTTATAATATAATCATTTAGTTCTCAAAAATGGATTTTTAATAGAGAAAGGTCTCAAAGGATGCACAGATAGTCCACTTGGAATAAGGGTCATACATAATCCTTGCCTAATAGGATAATTTTGACTTTTTTGAAGTTTGGAGGATCATATGAGATGACCAGGAGCTCAAATTTTGTGTAAATATTCATAAAAACTTTATTAAGCCAATGATACATTCAATGTTTTTGGGATGATAAGTGAATTTACCCTTGTTTTATCTTAGATAGGGGGTATTTTCCCCTTATGCCAGACTGGTAAGTTTTAGTGAGTGGGGTGTAAAGGATGATCTAGAAGATGAGAGGAAATTTTTGGAAGGTATGATAATGTTTAAATGAGATTATAAAAACATTATAATAAACTAATAGGATATATAAAACAAATAGGGAGGTTTGTAAAGTGAGAGTTACAGTCAATCCAATATGACAGTTTCATTCATAAAGATGAAATGTGAGATCATTTCCACTTATAGCTCTAAGTGACCCTTATAATTTACTATAAAATATATATGGAATCATAATAGAAATTTATAATTTACTTTCAAACAAGTAAAATCATTAAAACTCACTTTGGGATCTGAGTTGTAAGTAGGTCTACTAGGCAGGTTCTAAGCCTAGAGTCCAAATGAGGTGTCAACTTATTTTAAAACCTTATGTGAGAAGTATAGATTATTAAGGAATGTTTTTGGTAAAAATATTAATATTTTAAATCTTATACAATTCAAATAAACTTATTTTAATGACCAAAAAATTAAAAATTTATAGACAGGCTTCCAGGCAAACATTAGGCCTATGTCTAATATGCAGAGGTCTTTCAAACTCTATAATTTGATATGATTTTCAACCTATTAAATCATGTTTTTAGGTTTGAAACAGAGGTGCTAAATCTCTCACCATTTAGGAAAAAACACAAAGAAGCCATTTTGGCTCAAAAAACCATTCAAACATGTAGGAAACAAGGAAACAAGCTCGATAGGACAAGTTTGAGCACTCATATATTTCATGAGGATTTTCATGGGTGATATGGGAGTTCAAGTATGTTATCATGGGTATTTAAGTTCATTTTTTTGGAATTTTTATACAAGTTAGATGTCAGATTTTTATGAATAAAGTTTAAGAGGGAAAACATGCCTAAAACACTTATTAAACCCTTACAGAGACCTGATGATGTAAATGGAGTTTTAAATGAATTATAATGACATATTTTGGATATGAAACAGATTATAAATTGCAAATGACTCTCTAAATATCCCTCCCATACCCTTTGCTTTTATGGAATATGTATGGACATGGAAAAGTAGGGTATTTTTGACCATGTTTTATATTATACAGGTTCTAGGAGGAGTATAAAGATAAAACAAAATTTGGGAGAAATATTAAGAATTTTATAACCCCCAATATTAATTTAATTCCTTATAATAACTCTTAAGTGCCTCAACAAGAGCTCTCATCTTAGCTAGTTAAAACTGGCCTATTGGACAAACTAGTGAGAAGTGTGAAAACTCTAAGGGAAAGTTATTTTAAGGTGTATTTTATGATTATAAGGAAATTTAGGGTCTTAATAGGTGTCATACATATCCTACCATATATTTTTTATGAACAAATTATGCACATTTGGAAGCCAAGTGTGTAAGGTATATGAAGGAAGAGTTTTTTGGACTATAAATGATGATAGCTCAGTTTGGAATAACTCTAAATGACTAGACCATGCAACCAATGCATGTATAGGAATTATTGAGAAACTTAAACTTAATTAAATTTTTAAGGAACACTCCTAATCATTTGTAATTCATTCAAATAGGGACAATCATATAGGTAGTTTTTTTGAGCTAGAATTAGGAGTTTCTTGCCACTTTTCATAACGTTTATGACATAGATTGACACTTTTAACTTATTGGACATAAATTACTCATCCAATAACCTATTAAAATTCAAAAATAAATTATTATCTCAGCTTTAAAAGTGTACTTGTGACCCTTGGGCTTATCTTTTCTTCTCTCTTTCTCTAGTTCTATAAGAACTAGCCATTTTGGCATTGTATTAGATGCTCCACCTGAGTATGGTGAAGCCATGATCCTTTATATACCTTTTAATCAATAGAGATACTATTTTTTACCTCTTCCATGATTTTTCATAGTGTGTTAAACTATATGATGAATCTTGCTTAGTGAAAACTATGGATTCCTTAGCATGTTGTTCCATTCTTTCACCTATTTATAGCCTCTTCTTATAGGGCATGTGAAGTGTTTCAAGATATGTCCAAGTTATAAATGAGTTATTATATTAACTAGTTTCATTTAAGGCCTCTTGTCTAGTCTTCTTAGTCTAATACATCCTTCCATAACCTCATAATGTAATATCGATGTTAGAAGACATAGATTGGAGAACTGTATGTTTAGTTTGTCCTTTGATTTCAAGTGTAAAATGAATATGGTTGAAAGTCATAAAAATATATTGTGTATAACCTCCCTTAAATTAGTTTGATTTTAGTTATCTCTCTCCCTTTTCACCTCAAAGTCTAGTAATAGTAATGATCTAAAGTGGTACATCAAGGGAGCTAGCCCTATTGAGAGATTCACCTCATCCTTAGGCTACCCACAAGCTTAGAGATGTTTCCATTATGACACTTGGATGAGGAGATATTTTCCATCTCCTCAAAGGGTTAAAATACAAGTGACAACATGATGACTAATGTGAATGTAGGAAAAAGGTGAAGAGGATACATGTATATGTTAAAGGAGAGGAAAAAGTATAAAGAAGATAGGTGGTATAGCCCTTAGCCAAGAAGGCTTAAAGAAAAAGAAGAGATATTGAGAAGCTCAAGATAGGAACTCATAGGTGAGCTTGAGAGAGTCCAATAGGTAGGACAAGAGAAAAAGAAATCCCAACTAAGGACAAGATAGATTTTGAGTTCAATAAAAAGAGTCAAGTGATAGACCAAATAAATGGTCAAGAAGACAAGATGGAAGGCTTGTATTAAAGGAGAATAGGTCTAGATGAGGCCAAATAATTGATAGACATATTAATTAAGATGATGAGAGAGATAAAAGAGATAAAATAGGGTAAGTTTGAGAAGAGCCACCATAAAGAGAAAGTGCATGAAGATACCAAGAGGATTGAAATGGAGAAAGAGATAAGTGAGATTAGGTAGCAAATGGATTCAATGTTGACCAAGATAGAGAAGCTAAAAGATATTGTAAACCCACATCTTAGATGGGTCATGAGAAATAATCCACTCATGTGGCCAATCAAGTAATTGGTGGAGAAGAGAAGAAGAAAAAATATGAAGTTGAAGGCAAGGTAGCCTAAAAAGAGAAAAAAAAGAAAATAAGCCTTAAGTGATTATAACTAATGATTTATTTGAATGCTTGTATATAGGTGAATGATTAAATCAATAGCATCAAGCTAATGATGAGTAAATTGATTAGATGGTTGAGTATGGGAACACAATCATATGTTACCCTGAAAAAGGTGAGCCATTAGATGAAGATGAAGAAGAGAATGAGGTTCCAGTAGTACCATGCCTTATGACAAGTGAGGAGGAGGTGATTTTTAGTTAACTAAGGATGGAGGAGAAATAATAAGCTCAAGGTAATGATTTTCATATTTTGTTTGATGAGTATGTTAATGAGAACATTGTTGAAGATGAATTGTATGAAAGTAAAATGAGACTAATGAATGTATTGGTGGAAAGAAAGGAAGGTACAATAGTACCAAATGAAGTGTTTGAAATAAATGACGAGACTTATGAGGTGGTATAAAGAGGATATGAGGAAGAAGCACAAGTTGGAGAACTTGACAAGATTGAGTTGTAGTAGGATGGAGTGCTTTATTGGGCACCAATGAAAGATCAAATAGATGATGATGAATATAAATCAAAAGAATAGAAGCTATGATGGTGAATAATGAAAAAAAATTATGATATAAGTCTCATAGGAGACAAGGAAATCATCATGGCATCTGGATTAGCATTGAAGGAAATCTTAAGCCAAGATGAAGAAGAGTTGTCAAGTAATGGACAAGGAGAACTCCAAGAGAGAAAGCAATAAGTGATTTTAAATAACATGTTTGTTCCATGTGCAGGTTATTGGAGGCAAAGAAATGAACAATAACTACCCATGATTAGAGTAAGAATGTAAAGCAAGAGGAAGAGAGAGATAAAGAGCAATAAAGAAGGAGCCAAGCATAAAAAAGGCCTATATGTTTCAAAGAGGCCTTGGGATATAGGTGGCCAATAACTTGAAAGGAAAATGCTGAAAAGAACCTAAAAGACAAATATTATTTCACTTTCATGGAAAGTTTTTTTCTCCTCGGTAGTATGATGTAGGAGGAACATTGCTGACTAATTGTACATGTAGTTTATTTTTACATGTTTTGAGTCTTTAGTTAGTGGTTTTGGTCATTTTAGGTTGTATTAGGTGGTTAAAAGTGTTCCAAGACCCACATAACTCACATAATGAGTCATCATGGTGAATATGATAATGGTTAGGAATTTTTCAACATGCAAGGGTAGTTGAAAATTAGTTAGGGATCGTGAAGTCATTTTTGAATAGATAATGTATTGGAGTATGGGTTATTCATTAAATGTATGATAAAAAAAGAAACAGGTTTTGATTCTAAGGAAATATGTTAAATAACCCCAAAGAATAAGATAATAGTAAGTTCTTCATGTTTTGCAATCCTTGTATAATGCATTTGTAATTAATTATGTATACAAACAAAGTTATAGAAATCAAATCCATGGAGGGGCCTAGTAAGAGAACCAGAAAGATCTCAAGAAAGAAAGCCATGCAAGAAGGAGCTATGCTGGCGGCTATAGCTATACAAGACACTATTGTGATTGGTAAGGAAGTGGTGAAGATGATTTTGGAATTAGAAGAATAGGTCCATTGAGTTCTTACTATCCTATTTCTTTAACTTGGATGTAATATCTGGTTCCATTTACTGGTTTTTTTTTCTTATCACATTGGAGTTGCCAGGTATTTGTAAAACCTCGGGTCCATCTTTTGATGTTCTTGTTTGGTGGTTTCAGGTCCATGTAAAACCTATTTTTGATACTTCTTAGAATTAGGTTTTATGTTTCACCTATGGACGTTATTTCAAAATCCTTCTTCCTTTGCTTCAAGTTTTTGAGGCCCCTTCAAAACTTGTTTTTACCTTAATCTAAAACAAAGTTATAGAACAAAGTCTAGTTTTGAAATGTTTTTATTACTTTCAAATCTCGAATGTGGAAAGCATTGTGATAAGTGAAGTGCAATAGTGAAAACCAATTTATACAATAAGATAATCAAAGATTATTCTAAATTTTAAATATTGGTTGCATACACCCTAATTTTATTAGTTCTTTGTCTATCAAAACTATATTTATATGGATTATATGCTAAGGTCTTCAAGCAAATTTGAGATAAATACCTTTGTATAATGGTACTCTAAACTAAGAAAGCTATTTATTATTTTATAGTCATTAACTTGTGATGGATCTATAGGTTGAAAGGAATTCTATTTCAAGAAATAATTCATCAAGTGAATAATAAAAAGACCATAAATTTGTTTCTTGAGCAAGAACATTGACATAAAACTCAAAGTTTTGGATCAAGAAAATAAATATATGCACTTTAGTTATTCCTTATGATGTTGGTGAGTATGAGGTACCTTTTTCTCAAGATTTATTTTGTATTTGAAATCATTTATGTCATACCATGTGGTGTAAATAGTATACAATCCTGTAGTATTGAAAACAAGTGCACAGACCATCAGGTGATTCCATAGAATGTTGTGACAAAGGTGATTATATGATGCCCTATCAATCAGAAAATATGTAAGGTGTTGGCATAAACATTTTTCATCATTCATAACTCCTTGATTGTCATTGATGCATTTAGAAAATAATTACAAATTCTCTTAGGTTTACTACATACCTATAGTATCCTGTTATGCATATATGCTACAAAATGGTAAAGAAAATGTGGAAAATTGTTTGAATGGTAGGTTCCATGAAGTTTAGGATATTTTTGAGGTGGAAACACTCTTAAACAATGTTTAAAATCCTTCAAAATTCATGCAAATGAGTTAAAGCCCTTTTCAGTCTAAGATAGATAGAGATAATCTCATTTCTAGAGTTTTTGAACTAAAAAGGTTATTTGAAGTTTTTTAACCATGGAAACATCTAAAAACTGGTCCTTAGTTAGGATTGAGGTTATGCTTAAGGATATTTTTATTTTATTTTTGTTTTGTACATGCTTATGCAATAGAGGAAGACTATGTATTTTTGTGTGCAGGAAAACCTAGGGCTTAATAGTGGCATAAAATGGATAAGGTAGTGATATTAAAATTGTAAATAATTGGTAAAGTTAGTGAAAGCATTATTTTAGCATAGTGGAGGTAAGAGTTGGTATGAGATTGTTTTTTATTTTCATTATTGATGAAGGGTAGAATGATTACCTCTGCATCAAGGCTAAGCAACATCAGTAAAAAATTATTTGATAAATTTATTTTATCCATATAAAGGTAATTTTAATTCTTATGATGTTGATATCAAAAAAAAAATCCATTCACATGGTAAAATTTTTAATGATTTACCACCTAGTTCACCTTAAGATAGAGGTTTCCAACATGTAATAGAATTAGAACCAAGTGCAACACTAGTAATTATGACTCCATACCATCACCCAATGGGGTTTAAAGAATAATTTATAAATACCATTAGAGAACATGGATACTCTATTTATGATAAGGAAATGTTATTGATAATTCATGCATTGGAAAAATTCAAATAGTATTTGGTCTATGGCATGTTTGTTGTTAGAACATACCATAATAGTTTGAAATTCTTCTTGTGGAAAAAATATTTGAATTATAGACAATATAAATGGGTGAGTAAGATACAATCCTATAATTTTGTTATATAATACATGAATGGGAATGAAAATATTGTAGTTGATGCACTATCTAAGTAATATACCTTGTATTTTATTTCCTCTATTTTTATTGATTGGAAGGCCATTATTATGATGAAATATGCAAATAATGTTTTTACTACTAACATTATTGAGTGGTAAATTATGATAGGTATAGAATATTTGATTTTAATTTTTATGAAAATAAAGTCCTTTTAGTACCCAAATCTATAATGAAGGAAAATATTTTAAGAGCAATTCATGATGTGACAGTAGTAGGATACTTGGGGTACTACAAAACACATAAGTTTGGGAAAGATTCACTTAGAAGAGCCTTAAGAATTATGTTATCAAACATGTTATTGAGTGTACTATATTGTCAACATAACAAAGGGGAATGATGGTTTCCAATGGGATTACTTCAACATTTGTGTAGTCTTAGTGAAAAATGGGAGAATATTTCAATGGACTTTATCAAAAGTTTACCAAGGTAAATGGTAGAGATTGCATTTATGTAATTATGTAAAAATTAATTGATTTTACACACTTATTTTCTATACAATCATAACTAAATCCCCTCAAGTGGATACATTATTTTTTAAATAGGAGTTTAGATTGCATGGACTACCACACAATATTATTAGTGATAGGGATGGAAGGTTTCTTAACTCTTTCTATTAAGAGTTATTTAGATTGACTGGTACTGAATTCACTCCTATCACTAGTTACCACCCTCAAATTGATTGAAAAATGTAAGTAGTAAAAAAATGGGTATAGGGTTACTTAAATAATTATGCCTCAAGTCAACAATCTGCATAGGTCAAATGGCCACATTTGGGATAATTTTGATACAATACCACTTACCATATGTCTATTGGTATGTCCTCATTAAAATAATTATATGGATATGATGTAATGAAATTAATTCATTTGGTTCATGTAGATAATATAGTTCCAACAACAAGTGATGTCATTAATCATAACTAGAAAGTATTGAAAAACCTTAAGGATCATATGTAGAAAACACAAAATTAGCACAAGTATTATGTAGACAAAAACTACACAGAGAGATTTTTTGAGGTAGGTGACATGGTCCATCTATGTTTCATCCATATAGGCAATCATCTATAAAAGGAAGTGGAATATGTAAACTCAAGACCTAATTTTATGGACCCTATATATTTGTAAGGAAAGTCAGTAGGGTATCCTATGAACTAGAACTTCTTTAAAATAGTAAAATTCATAATGTTTTTGATGACTTGTTTAAAGAAAGCTTTGGGGAATTAGATTACACCCTCCAAATGTTTGCCACCTTTAGATGATTAGGGGAAATGAATCCTAATTATTAAATAGGTGATGGATACTAGGGTTTAGATATTGAGGAAAAGAGATATCACTGAATATTTGGTTCATTTTAAGAACTTACCAATTGAGGATGCCAATTGGGAAGGTCCAGAGATTGTAAATCATCCAAGTTTGAATTCCTTGAGGATAATAAATTTGGTGGAGGAGGAATTTTCATGTCCCCTTTCTAGTTAATTTCCATTTGATGATTAATTAATCCAATTTTAAATTATAGGGGAATAAATGAGATAAAATTGGAACAAATATTTAAGTAATTAATTGTTTTAAATTAGCAAGTTTGAAAAGTTGATAGGAGATCAATATAAATAATACTGCTTTATTATCAAAATTAGGACATGTTTTAAATGATAAGGATAAGGATGAGGTTTTAAATGAAAATAATAAATTATTTTGCATTCTTAACTTCGAGAAAAAATGTCCAATTTGGGAATTCCTATAATAAGACAAAATAAGGAAAAATATGATTAAAGTAAATTATGGGAATGATAGGAACCTCACTATCATATAACTAAAAATACTGAATTTATTATATTCTATTCTTATTATGGAAGGAATAAATTCATGTCACTAGCTTCTTTGAGGGGGTAACCTCTTATTAGAGCAACCTCTTATTAGATCAATCTCTAATTACAAAAAACTTCTTCTTGTATCCTTTACAATATCCTATGCCCCTTTATTTCTAGTTCTCATCTACCCAAATTCTTATTCTTATGCATGTGTTACTAAACTACTTATTCTATATTCTATTAATTATTATACTATTATACCCCTCCCTAAGTACATTACATTCCATCCCCCTTAAATATTTTTTGCTATCGAAACATGATAAGAAATAGAAAATAATAGGAGGACCAAATGAATACCATACCATACATATGAAAATAGGTTGAAGACTAGATAGAGGTACATCTATGTGTCCTTTTCTACTTTCACTTCTTTCAATTTTGCTTAGATATGAACATATACATCAACAGGGTGAACATGAGCACTATAACTAAAGATTTAAGTGAAATTTGAACCATGATGATCATATCCTCAAAGCGAGAGTGAGGGTGACCAAAATAGTCAGCTTCATGAATGAATTGAGGATACATGCCATCCCCCTTAGCATTATTCTTTACACAAATTGGTTGTGGAGTGGGAACCACTACCAAAGTATGCATAGTGATTGTTTTAGGTGAAGTTTAAGGCTTGGAAATTTTGGTTACCAACTCAAATGTTTATATTTCCATCTTGGACTCTTTAGGTGATTTTTCTAGGGCCTATTGGGGTGTATCTGGTGCCAACTCAGGGGCTTCTACTTCCATCTTGGATTCTTTAGGTGTTTTTATTTCCCACTTAGGATCTATTGGGGCTATAAAAAATTCAATCAAATGGGACTCAATGGCCTCCATAGAGAGACATTTGATGGCCTAAAGAGGTGGTGTTATGATGGGATGTTAGAAGGAAGATGTCTTGGAGAGTTCCTAATTGATACAATCTTCAGTGAGCTTGGATAATCCTCATGCTTCCATGATATATTGAGTTTGACACATTTGAAATTTTATTTGAATATAATCTTGAATTCCACTAATGAAATAGTGTTGAAATAATTCATTAGAAATGCCTATAGTCTGATTAGTAATGTGTTTAAATGCTACTTGAAATTCTTAAACAATGTCAGTTTGATGAAGTGTATTCAATGCTTTACATAGAATATACATGCCCATGACAACTAAAATATGGATTTAATAATTAAACACACACACACACACACACACACACACACACACACACACACACACACACACACACACACACACACACACACACATGCACGCATATGCATGCACACACACACACACACACACACACACACACACACACACACACACACACACAGACACACACACACACACACACACACACACACACACACACACACACATGCACGCACGCACACATACACATGCACACATATGCATGCACACACACACACACACACACACACACACACACACACACACACACACACACAACATAGTAAAAATAACTAAAACTACAATAAATTTAAAATACTAAACAAAAATCAAAACTATGAATTGTTCTAGAAAGATATAAATCAGGTGCACAAAACCTAGAAATGGTTTGATGTGATTTGTTACAGTCTAAGAGCAGTTTAAATTTTCTTTTCAAGTTTTTTTAAGACAAATAAATTATATCTTCAATTGAAACTACAAGGAAATAATAGATTCAAATAACTTTTAAAATCTCTTAATATGTCATTAATAATATAAACTTACTCCATGAAGCTCCAAAATGTGCATATAATAAAAAATCTCCATATTATCTCTACTTTTACAACAAATTCCACTCCCAAAACTAACTTTATAGAAAAATATTCTCCAAATCAAAATTTATCCACTTTTTAATCACCATATTCATGTTAAGGCAAGGTGAAAGCATATGATGAATATGATATTGTATTCTTTTTATTGAAGGAATAACTCTGTATCATTGGCCTCTTCAAGGGAGAAACCTCCTATTATAGCAAGATATAAGTATAAATGAATTCTTCTTGGATCCTTTAAAATATCCTATGCCCCTTTATTTATAATAGTTATCATCTACCCAGCTTCTTATTCTTATGCATGTGGTGCTAAACTACTTATTCCCTATTCTACTATTATACCCCTCTCTACGTACATTACATGGAAATTAGAGAAAGTTGAAAACTAATAGAAGTTTATAATTAGTTTTAATCTTTATAAATCAAGAAGTTGGATTTTTATTCCCTTTTTGGGCCCTCATTATTTATATTCCATATTTTTATTCTAGGGGATATTTTGTCAAAGTAATTAATTTATCTTATTAAATAGTGTTCACCAAACCATCTTAGAATGGAAAATCTTGGGTGTTGGAGATATTTAGATGGAAAACCATTTATCCCAAGTATTTTAGGATGAAAACTCTATGACCCAAAGATACAACTTCAAATAGGAATTGTAACAAACTTTTAAAGAGTGCAGATTCAACGAGTACTTAGTGTTTTATGCAAGCAGTTGGTGTGACTATAAATTATAGAAGTATTTTAAAGATTTTTGGGTTTGTTACTATAGATATAAATGTATTTTGAGCTTATTTTAAAGTTATTTTAGTATTTTATAATATTTTTTAATCAATCTATTAGTGTTGTGAATTTATTTTCTATTTTGAGCAATGTTTCTAGTGTTTTTGTGTAGTTCTAGAAAGGGTTTTTGCCCAAACATTACATTTTGATCCAAAACTATTTTGGAGTGATTATTATAGTGATTTATTATATTTTTGGACTCTTTTTTATGCAATATAAGTTTACAAATCATTGTAATAATCACTCTAAAAACATATATCAGGAAAATACAGGGAAACTTATGTCACATCAAAATGAGTTCAAATTTTGATGTGATATAAGATTCCTTGTGTGTTGGTTTGGAGTTAATTTATTATTACATAAAAATGTCAAATTTTGGGTTTCACTAGCTACTGTAGAGAAGGACATGAATTTTACAAAAAAATGTTCCCAATATAAAATTAATTTTAGATCTAATATTTCTCTATATAATTTAGTAAAGGTAAATGATAAGATCCTCTCTTATGCAATAATTATACCTAGTGATACAATAAATCCCACCTCTAATCCTAATACATACACCTAGGACACATGTTACAACTCAACCTTATCTAAATAGTAAAGAAAGGATAGTGTCTTTCATAGATGCAATAGAGAAGAGTGCAACCCAACAAGCACAAGAGTCTCACAAATAGTCACAAGTCTATACTATGAAGAGAACAAAAGATATCATCAATCCACCATCAAATTATATAAATAAGACAACTACATAAAGGGGTACTATTCTAGAATAATCCTCTTTAGAAGATTAAGAGTTAGTTATAATGTTGGATTCAGACACCCCAATGGAACAACTTGAAGAGACCAGTTTACCATAGATAGAGTCACAACATGAAGTTACACAGTAATAAGAGGATCCAATAGAGGCACAAAGGGAGACTAATAAAAATAAATATGAGAAGAATATAAATAAAAAAGAAGCAAATCACAAGGCTACAAAGGAAGAGGAGTAATGCAAACAAGACATAAAAGAGGAATGTAGTAAAATTTATGAATAAGTGGAGGCTCAAAATAAAAGATTCAAATAAGTAGAGGCTAAAAATAAAAGATCTAAAGAAGTAAAGGCTCAAAATAAAATAATCATAGAAATATAGGCTCAAAATAAAATATTTTAAGAAGCAAAGGTGAATAAGAAAGAATAAGAATAAGCAATAAGGAAACAATATGAAGTGCAATATACATAAAAAATAAAGATGAGATAAGGGCACATGCAAAGAATTAAAAGGATTATAACTCTAAGTAAGAGGCAGAGGAGAAGGAAGAAAAAGATAAAGCCAAGGTTGTATCTAAAACTAAAGCCTTGTTAGAGAAACATGCCAAGTTTAAGGTTGATGTTGATGCTAAAGCCAAGGATGAGGTGGAAGCTAAGGCTAAGGTTGAAGTAGAAGATAAAGTTAAAGCTGAGGTAGAATCTAAGTCTAAATATGAAGCATAGACTAAATTTAGAGCCAAGATAGAGGCAAAATAGAAATAGAAGGTAGAGAGCATAGAGAAATAAGAACTTGTGATACATAGAGGTGTACAAGAGGAGGCTTCTCATCTAAGACCTTAGATCACTAGCTAATGGCTATGGGATGTTTCCACATCATCTACCTCATGAAAAATCTTTTCACTTCCTTTGGTGTAGTTCATGATGGCCCTTATAACAACTATGATAAAATCCATGGATTCATATACAAATGTATATGAAAAATCTTTGGATATTTCTCTGATACTATTAACCAAACAAATTAAAGGCACAACTATCTTTCTAAAAATCAATAGTGCAGAAGGATTTAACCTTGGAATAAGAAGTCTTGTAGTTATCAGAGGAGAATATATGTTTGAGTCTTTAGTTCATCAATGCCTACAATAAAATTGACCCCAACTACCATACATTTATTACCTAATTCTTAGGTGACCAAGTTATGTCTGAATAAAAGTAGTTCTTAGCTCTAATATCATAACTAATGAAAGACTGGCTAGTTGTAAACAAACTACAAATGTTGTGCACTCAAGTGGAAAACATAAAAGTAAAAATAGATTTAATTTATGAGCTCTTGGATGAGTATGAATAGGTTTTGGATATATCTACACTCTAATAAAAATGAATATCATAGGGTATGCTGAATTAGAAGTAATATTTTAACAATTCATTATTCGTAGTGAATCCAAAGTTTGACATGGTAGACAAAGCCAAAGTTATGATGGAATATTATATGGATACCCCTATATAAATAAACAACACACTCAAGTATTTTCCCTATTTAAGGGATAATGCCATGTAAAAATTAAAAATTTGGAAAAATGATATTCTACACAATTCATTTGTTGACATTCAGGTGTTGAGACGACAAACTGGTTAGATTAGATATCCTTGTACATCCAACTAAAAACATCTAATTTTAGATAACTCATCACCATTACAAAAGATGAATATATTCATAACCTATTGGAAAATCAAGTCATATTATGCATATTGATCACTATGGTGTAGGAAGTGTTGATTGATTGAAAAATTCTTAAGCAATACTTGTCCCATTTTGATGCCTCCATTACAAAACTTATTAATAACTATAATTCATTATTCCAAAATATCTATAATAAATACTTTAGTAGAATAATCTTTCCAAAATATCACAACCATCCATACAATAACTACAGTAGTCTCCACCATAAAATTCTATATAACTAAGTGCTTCATCCACTAATCTACAAGATCCATCATTGCATCAACCTACTACACAACCAACCCAGAGCATGCCACCACCTACTTAGTAGATATTGTGCATTTCTAATTTTTTAATTTTGATAAGTTTTATAATTTTTTTTAGGATAACCTTAAGAATTAGGAGTGGGTTTTGGCTTGTTAAAAACAAATAAAGGGTGGCTAACTAATTAATCTAGCTTATTGAAAACCTAAAAGGGTGGAAGGCTAGTAGGCTACTTATTTGAAAACCTAAAAGGGAAGCTAAGTAGTATGCAAAGGGTGAAAACTGATAAACAACACTTAGAGTGATAACTACAACTCTTATTTCAAGTTTAATTCCTTAGTTATATCTTCAGATCAGGATCCCTTATTATGACTTGATATTGAGATAAGATAATTTTTTAAGTCTAGGAAAGTATTAAGTGTAAAATAGGGATACTAAAATAATAGAGTATATTTGATGAATGCATGTAAAACTTTCACTATTTTATATTTTGTATAATATTTTTGTATGTATTGGACCTTTGTAAGCATAACAAAAGACTTCAAAATACAAAGAGTCATTCTTGTTGGGCATAATAAAAGGTCAGAATATTAAGGGATGATGCTTTGTAAAACTCTATATGTAGTTCTCAATTGTATTTAAATATGGATTTGATGTGATATAGATTAATACATATCATTCTAAAATAATTTTATTATGTGTATTTTATTATTATTATTTACACATGTGAATTACCATATGTTGTTTACTTTTGTTACTTCATGCACAATATATCCTTTTATTAAAATGTTTGGAAGTTTTTCTAGGAACCTATGCTAAAAAATGGGTTTCACTAACCACTATAGGTTTTACTACTACTTCACAATGAGATAGTCCTATGAGGCATGGTCAAAGTATTATAGATTTTATATTTCCATATTTTTCACATGTATATGATGATTGATAGCATGAATATTTTTTTTATACCATATTATAATTCTAGAGCACATTATGAGCATCCATTACATGGGATCATTGGATATCCCTCTCTTTTCTATAATTTAAAACATTCAAAAAATAAAATAAAAAAATAAATAACCAAGAAAATACAAAAAACATTCAAATAAAGAACTAATACAAAAAATATTTATCATTTCACATGTTTTATATTATTTGTGTATGTTATTTCCTTTATGTTATTATATAACATATCATTTATTTACACACATATGTTTTACGGGTACTTGATTATATACATACGTACACTAGATACATGATACATGAGCATGCAAATTTTGGAACTTTCTTATTCCCACATGACACACTACATTGGGTTCATATTGCTTCTATTGATTATGATCAATATAGGTTATATTGTTTTATGATTAATTTACATTATCATGTTGATTTATATACTAACAATTGCACATGACTATACTCATGTTTACATCTTACACAATGTATTTGATATGATATGCTATAGGAAATTTTTCTAACACATGTATGCATGGACTAGTATGACAAGCTTATGTTATTTTCTTATATTTCACTTATTTATCTATCATATGGCTTAATTTCATGTAAATTTTTTAATATTGTGTGGACCATGGAACATTTAAACATGTTCATTATTTTTTGACACAATGTCCCTGAGTGTTGACTATTTATTTGGGGTGTGTGCATTTGAACATGTCTTCCACTTTAGTGTGTGTCATTTGAACATATCCCTTATTTTTGGTCCCATTATAACCCATTTGGCATGACATTAAGTGTTCTTGAATTTGTGTTTGAGTTTTTCCTGAGCTTGAGATTGTTACTTCTAGATGTTTCCATGATCCATATGGTTCATCTTAGGGCTTGTTATGTATGGATACTTAGAGATTCATTTATAAATCTACTTATAAATGATACCACTATATGCTTATTTAATACATTATTGATAAATATATAACATATATGTCTTATCATTAGGAGATAAGGTGAATATCATGTTTGATTTCCATCACCTCAAAATGGGGATCATATCAATGTGGGAATGCCATAGAGACATGTAACAACCCCACTGGGTTTTACTAGAATATAGTAATTTTGTTAAAATTTAATTACACATACTCATCATATAAATTTTACCACAAGAAACCTAATTAGTGATATTTATTTAACTACATTTAGTTAAACAAAATGTTTATATTTAATCCACTTAGCTAAGGATCACCATGAACACATATAACAATCATGAACAATATTGAATAACCATAAATACTATATCTAATCATAAATGAAATAGGACATTTTCAGCCATAACTGATACAACATTATAACCACTATTGTAGAAGTATAATGTATAAATATTATAGTTTTTAGCAATAAATAATAATATCGAAAATGATAAAACATGATACAAAGATCCATGAAATAGAGTTTCCACAACTCAAGTATCATTATGTAATCTCAAGTGTAGTCCCTTGTATAGTACTCTAGTCAGGAAGGATAACATTATTTGAGCACTTTTCCACACCAATCATGAATTGTAGATGCCATGCACTATCTCCCAAATAAGGGGATAGCCTTCCATTTATAGATGGGTAGATAATGATGGTGTATGAATCCATAGTAACAAACTATAACCTATGTGTTGAATATATCTAATACATATTATGTACCATAAATAAATCCATTCTGATATGATATCACACAAATATGAAAATGATATCAACATATGAAATGATATAAACATATGAAATGATAATGTTTAATTAAAACATTACTTTAGCCAAAATTTTCAATAATTAATGATCTCAAGGATTAGTCAAATTTATACACCCCACTCAATCAGATTACACCTCATTTTACATTGATGGTGCTAATTAAGCTAGTGAATCCATTCACTACTTATTTAATGTCATGAATGTGAGATTCATTAAAATATATAATAATATAAAAACCAATAGGTTCATTAAATTTTTTTCCATTTAGCTAATAGAAATTATGCTAAGTACATAAATATCACATATATTTATTTATTCCATCAAATGAAATGCAATGAATCCGTAACACCTAGTTTATTACAAATAATAAATAAAATCATAAATAGTCCTCAATATAGCATACCATTTAGGTAATGATTTATATGGACTAATAGTTACTTAAACCAAAAAGAAACTTATAATGTTATTTCCTTCTAAAATAATCATTATAACACAAGCTAATATATATTTATTCATATTGCACATATTAAATAAAAGCTAATCAAAAACATCATAATATGGTTATATATATAAAACTCATAAATGCCATAATTTATTGTTTTTTATCAACATTAAAATATATGAAAGCATCCATTTATATATTTTTATTATTATAATACTTTTATACATAACACATATGTATATGTCAATCTCTCTCTCTCTCTCTCTCTCTCTCTATATATATATATATATATATATATATATATATGGTATAATCTTTTCCCAATTGGTTACACATTCAACAAATGCATAAATTATACCATTTATATGTATATTTTTATAATTCACAAGTACGTGTTCAATATAGCATAAATACTTCATTTTATATAGTATACTCTTAAGATGACATCCACTATCACTAGTCTTAGATTGTATGGATTACTATGGATCTGCCAAACATGGTTGAGATAAGAATGCCTAAATAAGTCAAAAAGAATAAGATGATTTGGGAGGCTCTGCAAGTTGTGGGATTCATAAAGTTTATGGATAAAATTTAAGGGTATGATAGACACATTTCAACTCTCTTTTCTAGTGCCTAGGAAGATAGAACCCTTAACATCAATGGGGTCATTATAGAATGGCATAGGAGCTAATAGATCATGTTATAAGGTTGGATATATAAGATACCAAAATATTTAAACTAACAAGGATGATAAAAAAGAGGAGATTTTATTGAAGGAAAGATAAAGCCTAGAGACTCTCCACAATGGATTTGATCATGAATCACTGCCAATGCGATTTAAAGAAGTATCTTTTCATATAATGCAATATATCACACTTGAAGGTATGTTTAATGTTGTTAGATGGTCTCTTTTTATTTTCCTAAATTATTTCATGCATGTTGTTTCTATGATCCTTCCCTTCTACATTCTTATCTCTTTAGAATCCTCCATTTTGAAATATAAAAATTAAATTACCCAATCCCTAGGCATGAAGGGGTTATTTTCCTAATTCATAAGTACTTTAAGGGAATAAATCAGATCAATCTTGAAATTTTTAATCCCAAGATGAAAAAATTTGAGTATAAACCTATGGAGATAAGGAAAATTAAGAAGGCTTGGATTAAGTATCCAAACAGTGTTCCCAGTAGTACTATAATTAAGGATTCCAAAACCTTAGAGGTCAAAGTCCCAAAAGGTTCTGAGGTCAAACCCATTAAGTTTCAAGATAATATCAAAAAGTGTCTAAGGAGTAAATCTAAGCTAACCACTAAGCCTGTTAATTATTTAAATAAGAATGGTAAAAAAAGTCATTCTAAAGGTGACTCATTTGAACTAGGAATTTGATGAGGAAGAGGAGATTATTATCATGTTAGTGAATGAAACCAAATAAAAAACACACTAAACTAACATATTCATGCCTAGTTACTAAGGTGAGCTTAGTAATAAAAATAAGTGACAAACACAACTAAAAAGGAAGGAAAAATAAGAATTTATTCACCTTCCTTGGATGCTCCAAATGCCTTTGTAGTAGGGGCTTACTCAGTTTTGTACTCATGAAGTCCTTGGAAATGTACGGTTAGCTACCTCCATCTCTCCTTGGAAACTTTGGATTTGGCTTGGAAATAATTTGGCATGGTAACACTAGTTTTTATGAAGCTTTTAGAATCAATCTTGTGTTATAACTTTTCACAAATTAAGCTTAAAAATGATGTTTATGGCCTCTCTATTTATAGATTTTCAAGAATGACTATAATCAACCATGACCATCCATCTCAAGATTGAGATGTATAATCATGGATTAATTAAATTATGTAGTTAAAATCCATAATTATCCTCATCATGAATTTGGAAGAAGGGACATTAATGAGGCATGGGAGACCCATAATCCTAATATTTATGGCATTTATGGCCTAGGGATGTCTTCTCAAGAAATGAGGTCACTTGATGATGTAGATATTCAATATTCATTTCTAAAGACAATTTTTCAACAAGTTTCCATAGAATTATTAATTAGGCCTTAATTTGGATTAATTAGCTTTTAAGCATGATTAAGCACTTTATGCACAAATTACTCAAATTGATCAGAATGCCTTGTTATTGGTCCAAAATTTGACTAGATTGGAATTTAAAGTTAATGTCAAATTCATTAGATGTACTATCTTATTTAGGATGTTTTCAAAACCAAATAACAAAGACACACATCTTGTACAAGAAATTTGATAGAAAAGAGCAATCTAGAGCACCCAAGTGCAAAATTGGCATTTTGACTTGAAATGATCTGATCAAAGTTAGTTGGCCCATAAATTAGATTACCCCATTTAGTGATACCCTATACAAAATTAAAACTTGAATATGCCAATTTAAACTCATTTAATGTGCTTTAGTGTTTTTAGGCCAAATTATGCATTTTGGTGGAAATTGGCTAAAAACTTGATTAGAGGTCATCGATGGTCAAATTTAGGTTTCTATAATTTACCCCTATTTGGGAAGGCATTACAAGATATAAGCATAGTAAAATATTATCAAATAATGAAAAATTATTATATGTCTACAACTTTAATGATGATAAACTAACTGTATGATGGTTTTCCCCCTCGAGGGAATGGTTGGCACAAGTAGGTTGACAAATGGTCCCTTGATAAGAAGCAAACTGAGGGGACAAACGAAAGGAAAGATTATGGGGTGAAAACACAATGATCTTGAAAAATTAGTCAAAATTAATGAAAATGCAAGTGGGATGGTGTACAATGGTTTTCCCAAAGGTGGTTATAAGCATTGTACCCCGATAGTAGCAATGTGGTATACTAACATAATGATTTACCCAGAGGCAATTATAATCATTAAGAAATGTAGGTGGGATAGTGTACATTGATTTTCCCATAGGTAGTTATAATAATTGGACATAAATAGTGGAAAACATGATAAATTTAGCTGAGGATGATAATAACTTAATACAAAGGGTAATTATGAATTAGAACAACCTATTAATAAGGAGATGCTCATCTGAACTAATAAAGGTTGAAATTATTTCATGGTTAATTATTCTATTTTGGATATGATTGAGATTGAATCAAGATGCAAGTGCAAAAGAGATGTTGATGCAACCATTGTTGAATAAATTTCTTGAAGCTAAGGTTTGTTGTAGCACGTGTCGATAGGCATCATGGTATAATATGATGAGGACTTAGCTAAAATATGCATGACTGACTCCCGTAATCTAATACTCAATAGAAAATAATGCACCAAGAATAAAAACCATGATGACAATGTAAACATATGAATATAGATGGATTAGAGTATAAGTGTGGGCAAGGAATCACCAAATGAACACATAAACTAAATCAAGGAAATAGTGTTGAAAGCAAACAAACAGGTAGGCAAACAAATAATGTAATAGAAACCATATGAACATTTCCACTATAAAATAGGTGACAACTTAACAAACAAACAAAATAGGGGAATAAAAGAAAATTAAAGGGGGTGGTTGAGTTGTCTCCATATGAACTAGGCAAGTGGATGTTACCTACATAGTTCCATGGATGTAATATCCAATTAAAAACTTCAAACCAAATGTAGTTCTCCTAGGGAATGGAAAGAATGTGATCATTGATGAGAAAAACATAATGGATGTGATATCATAATAGTAATGGTCTTAAAAAATGGCAAGTGCATGAGAGAAAAGGCCAAAAAGGATGGGGAAACTAAGTGAAAAGTGGTTTTATTGAAACTTAGTAACGGTTCCAATAATCCTAAAGGCAAAGAAATGGTCATTGTTTTTGGTTTTTTCTAATGATTTTACAAAAAAAATTGGATTTTTTTGAAGTATCTCATTTTGATCAAGAATGATGAGACACTAAATTGTTCAAGCTCACAAAATAGTGAGAGCCTTCAAACTTAGGTTTCTTGAAAAATGACAAGAGTGTTCAAACTTAGGTTGCTCACAAAATGTTGAGAGCATGGTAAAAGGGTGACTGAGCTAACCTCAACAAGTATCAAGTGGTACCTAAATAGTCCTAGAGAAGGACATCAAGTCACTATAGTTCTACCCTTATAGTGGAAGAATTTAACCAATGTAGTAGCTAATTTAAACAAAACATGCATAGTTGGTAAAAAATAATAGTATGGCATAGGAAGTGGCAAGTTGGTATGTCAAGGCTCAAGATATAAATGTTGCCCTTAGTTTTCCCATAGGCAATTATAACTAGGGCATAATGACATGGATCAATGGTACTAATTTTCCTAAAGGTAGTTATAATTAGTAGTAAGACCGATGATAAGAAAGGAATAATAAATGAAGGATGTACCTATTAAAACTCTTGTCATACTACTCAAAAATATGATCTCTGTTTGAAGTACTTGAAACAATTAATGAAACTGATAAGATTCCTCAATGCTAAAAATGCATAACAAATGGAAAAAAACCAAAGTCAAATGGGCTAGGCTTTAGAACACACTTGGTTAATAGATCAAGAATGTAAAGTGGATATGGCTAAGAGGATAGATAAGAATGATATTTATACAAAGAAAAATAGTGATAAAATGGCATAATTGAAATGGTACTTATAGACAATACACCCTGGTGCTCAAGCATAGTACCTATTAATGCAAGAAATTACACCCAGGGCAAGGAGGTCAAACTCCCTGCCTTCTCCTCACAACATGGAAAGTCTCCTCTCACCTATGGGACCAGAGAATCTAGAGGGGAGAGTCTCTAGATAAGGGCTAGCTCCCTTTGATGCATCGTGTTTGTTTTAGCAAGTAAAAATACATACATATATATATAGATATATAAAAAAGGGGGGATTAAAAGGGAGAGAGATGTAGGAAAACAAACTACTCTAAAGAGGTGATGCACCAAAATAAAGGTGACCTTCACACACCCACTCTTGAAATTAGACAAATGCATACATACACTTCACACTTGGCAGAAGGACCAGGCTGCTAGAAAGTGACAGGGAGGCCTTAATGGAAAATGCAAAAAATAGGGATCACTAAAGGTGTCGTGGGACACACACTTATGTAGTAATTTCCTCTATTTTGTGCTCCTAAAATACTGCTCTTCTCCTATCAGCTATAGAGATGGCACCTTGTAGACAATAGGTATGTTGGTGTTGAACCTATGCAAGCATCAAGAAATAATGACTGAACACAAAACAAACACTCAACACATACTCAAATATGTCTATCCAAATGGAGGTAAAAACTACTTTTATTTTATTCATGTAGAAATTTTACCAGGGCTACGCCTTAGCAAAAATGTGGAAGATCATTACAAAATGACAAGTATTTCACATATAGGAGAAGTAAGGAGGCCACTTGGTGCTCCTATTTTACAAGTGGCATATGCATCCCTTCATTGGGAAGAGGAAAACACTATTGTTGATGTCATCTTTCTAGAAGAGGCCTATTGGAATCATGTTGTATAATCACCAAATTTGACTTTGGCATCTAGTATTAATGTGAAACACAGGTTTCACCCTCTTTTCTACCAACAAATTGAGATTTGTCCCCTTTTAAATGTACAGGTCATGCCATTTACATCTTTTAGTGATCAATTACAAACACTATTTCACCTGGTGGAGTCACTTCTCAAATTGGCACTTCCTCTTGCCACTTGGACTGCCTCATCCTTTACTTTTTGCTTTATCTTTCCTTAGTTTTGTCTCTTCTGGCTTCTTGGCCCTTGGGGGTGAATTCTCTGGTAGGTCGCTACATTTTAGGCCCTTTTACCATGGTTGGTGCCTCTTCACTTTGAAAGTAAATGACCATTTCATTTTGTGAAAGTTGATGTTCATATGGCCATCATTAGTTTGAAGACCAATGGCTAACTTGTTCTATTTATTTTGATGGCCTCCACGATGTCCTTGGGTCCATCGCTATGTTAGTCAGGTCCATGTGGCTTTGTCTTTTTGTGGTTTATCTTCCTTGCCTTCTATGTTTCTTAGCACAAGTCTCTTTGAAAAAGTCCCTTTTGACTTAGCCGGAAGTCCCTGCAAGGGCACCTACCCTTCGTGGTCCTTCAACAGGTCCCTTTGTTTCCCATACTGCCTCTTGGGCTCTTGTGGACAAATTGTCCATGGACAATTTCCTCAGGTCAATTTCCTCGGGTCTGTTTTTCTTTATGCTTTCCACAGGGTTTTGTCTATAGATAATTTCCCATGAAAAAAAGGTCTGTGGAAATTTTGTCTGCCTTTACTTGAAGCTTTTTCCCTCTAGAAGGGTACCGAATCTTTGAACTACCCCTCAGCCAAGGGCATACCCTTGAACCAAGTCGTTGAACCAAAAATGGTTCAACAGTTCAAGGGTTTAATGGGTTCAACCATTACATGCTGATGACAAATGAAAGAAAGCTGATAGACTATTTGCTTTGACCTAAAACCATTGAACCAAACATATTGAACTAAAATGGTTCAATGGTTCAACCATTTGAATGCCAATGAACTAATAAACCAAGCTGATGAACTCATCCCTTTGAACTTCTCAGTTGAACCTTTTCACTGAACTAAACTATTAAACTGAACCCATTAAACCAAAATGATTCAACAGTTCAGAGGTTTAACCAAGCACACCAATTTTTTGTTGAACCAAACTGATGATTGAATCAAGATGCTTGAACTAAGATATTGAACCAAGCTATTGAACCTAAGGCCATTAAACCAAGAATGGCTCAACGGTTCAATGGTTCCATGGTTCAACGCTTGGTAATGTTGAACTTGAAGATGGACCTATTGAACTAAAGGCCATTAAACCACTTAAACCAGGCCATGAATCAAACTCCTTGAACTTACACAACCCAAAAATGATTGGCATTAAATAGCAGGGGAAGAAGGTGACCAAAATTTTGCTTGTGGGCAAAATTGGTCAACATATTAGTGACTCATAGGGGAAGCATGCCTGCTATGCTTATAACCTAGTTGCCTTGCAATTCATTGGGCATGGAGTCAGATGTAGCTATGAAAGAGTTAACAACAGCCCTAAATATTTGAGAATCAAACATGAAGCCTTTTACCCCACATGCAAAGGGAAACAAACAAGGCTTAAAACACTACATGTGCAATTGCACTTAGGGAAAGCAGGAAAATAAACTAAAAACAAACTACTATATATAACTAACCAAGAATGTTCACCTCCCTCCAGGATCAAAAGGAAAATTTCTTAAGTCCCCTTCCTAGCAAGAAGACTTATGGTGCCAGGCAAGTAACTGAATGAAAAAGAGAATTGGTGACTTGCTCCTATTGCCTATCACCTGCATTGGCTGGAATCTGAGTGGAGATTAAAACATGCTCCCAATGTATATGTACTCTATTTGTCTTGGGAAGCCTATTAAATGCTGGTCCTTCATATTGGTGCTCCTCACCAAGAAATCAATGGCTACTAGTTCATCACCATAAGCCCTTTGATCTGCACATTTCTTCTGCAATGTATCATGGTCTGATCCATCTCCTTCTACTTGATTGTAGGCTCTGTCAGACTCATCCTCTGCCTCCTTTCAGCCTTCTTGAAGAATAGCACAACATGTCTCCATGACTTCAAGCAAATCATTCAAAGCATGAACAAAATATTGTACATTCTCCTTTATGTTATTTAAAGTGATCTCCTCCTCATTCATACTCATGAAGTCTCCCTGGAGAACTGTAGATTGGACCTTCTACTCCTCACTCACCTCCTACAGAATAGGTTCCTCCTTGAGAAGGGGTGAAGTGGAGAAGACGTGTGGAAGAGGAGGTAGTCTTTGAGCTAAAATTGAATGATTCTCCTCCTTCCACTTGGTCAGCGCTTCATCAAATCAGGTGTGGCTTGATAGCTCTCTTGGAGGTGTGTGGATGGGTTGGATTTAGACAGGTCCACCACATGTTGGCTGAGGAATCTCATTTGGGACTCCAACTCTACAATTCTCCTAGCTATATTTTCTTGAAGTAGCCTTTCTTGGAGATCACCAGCATCATCCTCTTCAAGGCTCTGGGCTGGTTCTTGGCATTCCTTCCTCCAACTTGGAATCTGCACATTGCATTGAAAGACTTGGGGAGGTTGAGGAATGCAAGGAAGAGATTATCGATGCACTAGAAGAGTCTTTAGAAGAGGGACGTGCTAGTTGGTGGTACTATTCTCAATGAGAGATTCACAATATAAGGAATTTAGAAGGTTCATCTCCATAGGAGGTTGTTTTGATACCATTTGATGTTGGAAAGCTAGGCGCACAGGATTGGGGGTAGATGTATTTGATGAGTTAGAGTGGGTGAGTGCTATCTGATAGAAAGGATTTGGTGCAAAAGAGGGGGCTTTCTTTAGATTAGGAAGGGGTGTGTAAAGCTGACTACCTTGAATAAATGGATTTCTCCATTTTTCTACCTCTTCCTTTGTGGATTATAGGACTTGTGCTTGCCTAAATAAACACTCCTCTTTATACATCAGCTCTTGTTGATATCTATACTTCTCCTCTAGTCTGTTAATCTCCATTATCTACCTCTCAAACTCTAGTGCCACCTCCCTTATCATTGTAGGGAAACTAAGAGAGCTGCTTGAGGTGATTCTCTAAATTTTTTGAGTTTTATCAAAGTCATATGAAGGAACACAAGACCCATGATTCTGCGTAAAATAATTATACATATAAAAAATGATTTTTGATGGCACCAGACTGCTTAACTAGCAGATTCAACTCAGAGTCACCATTGGTGTTTGATGCAAAGCCTCCAAAGGCTGGTCAATTGAAGAATTCACCAAAAATTCTTTAACTCTTTGGACAAAACCTATCTTAGTTGGTCCCACCGGGTGTGCCAAAACTGTTGACACAAGAAATTTCACTCGAGGCAAGGAGGTCAAACTCCCTGCCTTCTCCTCACAACATGGAAACTTCCCTCTCACTTGTGGGACTAACGAAGCTAGAGGGGAGAGTCTTTAGATAAGGGCTATCTCTCTTTGATGTATCGTGTTTGTTTTAGCAAGTGCAAATACATACATATATAAAAAGGGGGGATGAAAAGGGAGAGAGATGCAAGAAAACAAACTACTCTAAAGAGGTCATGCACCAAAATAAAGGTGACCTTCACACACCCACTCTTGAAATTAGATAAATGCATACATACACTTCACACTTGATAGAAGGACTAGGCTGCTAAAAATTGGCAAGGAGGCCTTAATGGAAAATGCAAAAAATAGGGATCACCAAAGGTGTTGTGGGATGCACACTTATGTAGTAATTTCCTCTATTTTGTACTCCTCAAATATTTCTCTTCTCCTATCAACTGCAGAGATGGCACCTTGTAGACAATAGGTATGCTGGTGTTAAACCTGTGAAAGCATCAAGAAATAATGATTGAACACAAAACAACCACTCAACACATACTCAGATATGTCTATCTAAATGGAGGTAAAAACTGCTTTTATTTGATTCAGGTAGAAATTTTTCCAAGGCTATGCCTTAGCAAAAATGTGGAAGATCATTACAAAAAGATAAGTCTTTCATATATAGGAGAAGTAAGGAGGCCACTTGGCACTCCTTTTTTACAAGTGGCATATGCCTCCCTTCATTGGGAAGAGGAAAACACTGTTGTCGATGTCATCTTTCTAGAAGAGGCCTACTAGAACCATGTTGTATAATCACCAAATTTGACTTTGGCATTTAAGCATTAATGTGAAACATAGGCTATACCCTCTTTTCTACCAACAGATTGAGATTTGTCCCCTTTTAAATGCATGGGCCATGTCGTTTGCATCTTTTAGTGATTAATTATAACCACTATTTCACCTACTAGAGTCACTTCTCAAATTGGCACTTCCTCTTGCCACTTAGACTGCCTCATCCCTTGCTTGTCACTTTGTCTTTCCTAAGTTTTATCTCTTCTAGCTTCTTGGCCCTTGGGGGTGAATTCTCTAGTGGGTCGCTGCATTCTAGGCCCTTTTCCCATGGTTGGCACCTCTTCACTTTGAAAGCAAACATCCATTTCATTTCATGAAAGTTGATGTTCATATGGTCATCATTGGTTTGAAAACTAATGGCTAACTTATTTTGTTTATTTTGATGGCCTCTGGGGCATCCTCAGGTCCATCTCTACGTCAGCCAGGTCCATGTGGCTTTGTCTTTCTATGGCTTGTCTTCCTTGCCTTGTATGTTTCTTAGCACAAGTCTCTTTTAAAAAGCCCCTTTTGAATTGGCCAAAAGTCCTCGCAAGGGCACCTGCCCTTCATGGTCCTTCATTAGGTCCCTTTATTTTCTAGACTGCCTCTCGGGCTCCCATAGACAAATTGTCCATGAATAATTTCCCTGGGTTGATTTCCCCAGGTTTGTTTTTCTTTGTGCTTTCTGCGGGCTTTTGTCTGCGAACAATTCCCATGGACAAAAGGTCTATGGAAATTCTATCCACCTTTTCTTAAAGATTTTTCCCTCCAAAAGGGTACCAAACCTTTAAACTGCCCCTCAGCCAAGGGCATACCCTTGAACCAAGTCGTTAAACCAAAAATGGTTCAACGGTTCAAGGGTTCAATGGGTTCAACCATTGCACACCAATGACAAATGGAAGAAAGCTGACGGACTATTTGCTTTGACCTAAAACCATTGAACCAAACCCATTAAACCAAAATGGTTCAATGGTTCAATGGTTCAACCATTTGAATGTTGATGAACTAATGAACCAAGCTAATGAACTCATCCCTTTTAACTTCTCTGTTGAACCTTTTTGTTGAACTGAATCGTTGAACTAAACCTGTTAAACCAAAATGATTCAATGGTTTAGAGTTCAACCAAGCACACCAATTTTTTGTTTAACCAAATTGACAATTGAACCAAGATGCTTGAACCAAGAGATTGAGCCAAGCTGTTGAACCTAAGGCCATTAAACCAAGAATGGTTCAATGGTTCAATGGTTCAATGGTTCAACGCTTGGTAATGTTGAACTTGAAGATGGACCCATTGAACCAAAGGCCATTAAACAGTTGAACAAGGCCATGAATTGAACTCATTAAACTAGCACAACCTAAAAATGACTGACATTAAATAGGAGGGGAAGAAGGTGACCGAAATTTTGCCTGTGGGCAAAATCGGTCAACAGACCACTAAAGGTCAATAATATTCATCAGCTCTAGAAGTTCATCTCTATCTAGTGTGGCAAGCCTGTATGCTCCTAATCCATGATATGTAGTAATGATGAAGGGCCCTATCTAATTGGGTTTGAATTTACCTTTATGCTTCTTCTTAGTCATGGTATTCTTTTGGTTTTATTTAAGAATAAGATCACCAAGTTCAAATGTTCTATACTTAACACACTGATTATAGTGGCCTTTGAGTCAATTCTGATATACCTAAATATTTTTGAGTGAAACTATATGTTTCTCATCAAATAGGTCTAGCTCTTACATGTAAGTTACTTGATATTCATGATCATCTAGGACATGCTTGAAAGATATATATAGTGAAAGTAATTTGACCTCAATGGGAAGGATGTATTCAGTACCATAAGCAAGTGAATATAGAGTGGCTCCTATGAGGGTATGATGATTGGTATGGTATGCCCAAAGGGTATGGAATATATGCAAGTGCCAATCATGATTGACATCATTGACAATATTTTTGAGAATATTGACAATGGTTTTATTTGATGCTTCAGCCTGGCCATTACCTTGAGGGTAATATGCTATAGAAAAATGTTGTGTGATGTTATATTTGGTACATAGCTATTCTTCATCCATTTTCTTGAATGATACTCCATTATAAGATATAATGTCAAAGGGGATACTATAGTGGAAAATTAGATGGTTGAAGATAAATTTGAAAATTTGCTTTCTAGTCATGTAAGTGAGGGGTATAGCTTCAACCCACTTAGTGAAATACTCAGTGGTGGTAAGGATATGTTTATGGCTATTAGATGAAGTGGGGTTGATATTTTTAATGAGGTTAAGTCCCTATGTATCAAATAGCCATGGTGTCAACATTGGTTTTAGATTTTAGATTGGGGCATGAATTAGATTAGCAAACCATTGATATTTGTCACACTTCTTTATATATGTAGCTACATCTACGTCTATCACGGGCCAATAATAACCAGTATACAAGATCTTTTTGGATAGGACTTGCCCACTAGAATGAGCTCCATATACTCATTCATAAAATTCTCTTAATGCTACTGTAGACTCTATTAAAGTTAAATAATGAAGTAGAGTTCCATCAAAACTATGGTGGTAAAGGGTGGATCCAAGTAGAGTATAATGAGTGGAATGATGAATAAAGGCTTTGGTTTTTTTTCAAGATAGGTTAGGTGGTATAACTTTGTCATGGAGGTAGTTGTAAAGATCTAAGTACCAGATAGAATTATGACCAACAATATCATAAATCATTACAATGGTTGAATGTTTATGAGCTGGTGCTGACAAATTTTTGATGAAGAATTGATACTCTCTAGCTTTATATCTTTGTTTAATTAGAGATCCAATAGTAGCCATGGCATCTATAGTTTTATTACTATGCCTTGGTATGTGCTCAAACTAAATGTTGGCAATTTATTACTTTAGGGTATCGACCATGGCTTGATATGGAACCAGCTTGTAATCTTTGGTCTGGAAATGGTTTATGACTTGATTGATGATTAACTAAGAATATAAACCTTGAGAAGAGATATATGCCATTGTAATACTTATTGAATCCCTATAATAAGTGATTCATATTCAACCATGTTATTGGTACAAGGAAAGCTAATTTTGAATGACTTAGGGATTAGATCCCCCTATGGTGTAATAAGAGGCCTATCCCTAATACATTTTATATGAATGAACCAACAAAAGATAGCTTCCAGTGCTACTCCTCAAGAGGTGTGTCAATGATGGTCATTGTGGATTCATCAAAAAATTTAAACATGTTTGCTTTGTGTCTACAAGGGGCACTTTAGCAAA
Organism: Torreya grandis; assembly: GCA_037957365.1. NCBI lineage: Eukaryota > Viridiplantae > Streptophyta > Pinopsida > Cupressales > Taxaceae > Torreya > Torreya grandis. Next base: position 1,616,930 of record JARHVA010000067.1, on the reverse strand, counting down.
TTGATCTGCAAGAACTTGTCCCTTGATTGCCTTTTGATTTACATAATCTATGTCAAACTCACTAAGAAACATGATCCAATTAGCCCTTCTACTTTGTAAATCTATTTCAGATAGTAGATACTTGAGTAGATATACTTTTGAAATGACCATGGTTTTATTATTCAACATGTAATGACATAATTTCTAAGTTATGAAGACCATGGCCAGACAAGCTTTTTCAAAAGGTGAATAGTTATGTTCATATGCAACCAAGGTATGGCTTATGTAGTCTATGACATCCTCTTTTCCATCATCATCATCATCATGTTGACCCAAGAGTGCCCCTAGGGTATTATCAGTAGCTGATAGATATAACAAGAATGGCTTTCCTAACATAGGAGGTAATAAAACATGTAGATTAATGAGATAGTCTTTGAGTTGTTAGGAAGATGTTTGGTAGTGATAATCCTAGTGAAATGTAACTCCCTTCTTCAAAATATGTGTAAATGGATGACATTTGTCTATTAATTGAGAGATGAAGTGTCAAATTGATTGAATCTTACCCTCTAAACTATGGATTTGCTTCAAATTAGTCGGTGGTGGCATCTCAGTTATAGCATAGACTTTATCTAGATTAAATTCAATGCCTCTACAAGACATGATAAAGCCAAATAATTTACCTAAAGTTACACCAAATACACATTTCTTTGGATTGAGTCTAACTTTGTACTCCTGTAATCTTTCAAATATCTTATGTAGCACTATTGGATGGTCAGCCCTGGTCTGGGATTTTTCTAATATGTCATTGACATAGTCTTCAAGAATATCATGCATCATATCATGGAATATGACAATCATGGCCCTTTGGTATGTAGCTCCAACATTTTTAAGACCAAAAGGCATTACTAGATAACAAAATGTTACCCATGGAGTGGTGAATTCTATTTTATGTTGGTCTTCTAGTGATATTATGATCTAGTTATATCTTGAAAAGCCATCCATGAGTGAAATCATTTCATAACCCACAGTGGATTTGATGATCATGTCAATATTAGGAAATGTAAATTCATCCTTAGGGAAAAATTTATTGATGTCTTAAAAATTAGTATAGATTTTGGTTGCTTTAAGATTTTTGCTAACAAGTACAATATTTAATATCCATTCTGAATAGTTAATGGATCAGATGCATCCTACTTCTATGTTTTTTTCCAACTCTTTCTTTACCAAGATAACAATGCAAAGATGCATCTTACATAGCTTTTATTTTACCAATTTGGCATTAGGATTGACTACAAAGTAGTTCAAAACCAAGGTAAGGTCTAAACATGGCATATTAGAATAAGCCTATGCAAAGATATCTACAAATTATCTCAATATATATATATATATAAATACTTCACATTCATCCTCAATGAGAGATGAACCTAATTTTATTCAGTTTAGTTATGATGGAGTCCTGATGTTTACCTATATTGTATCTTTGACTACAAGGGTTAAACCATCTTCTAGGATATTAGGCAAATACTTGAATTTTTGGACTATATCAGGGTCCTCTGTTAGGACTTACTCTTCAACATCTCCTAGGCATGATGAATTTGAGTCCCGTAATGAGAGATCTAGCCATGTGATAAAAATAGTAAAAAATTATTGAAGAATTCGATCAAATACTTGTTTTTACACAAAACTAAATTTGGCTCCATAGGCAAGTTTATCACTAGTGGTCTCCTAGTCTAAATTTGAAGAATAATGAACAACCTCATCTAATGATGCCTAAAATAGGTTTTCACCACTAGACTAGCCTTTATCTTTACTTTTTTCTTGGTCAAAAAGTGCCTCAAAGAGGTTTTCACTTAGGGACCTCAATGTTTTATTTATTTGTTTTTAGCTAAGGGTGTTCACCTACTCTCCAAAATAGGTTTCAAGATATAATTTAATTGAGAATTTTGATTTGTGATCTCCCAATGGAACATTGTCTCTAACGCCTAAAAAGTCACAGAGTGCCTCATCATTTTGAAACTCATCAATTGACAAATTGGATTCTTTTTGATCCTAATCTATTAGTTGGGGATAGTATAATGGCAATGGGTTGTGACAAATGATTGGGGTAAGATTACATATGACATTGTTATCAAATAGGTTAATCTCAACTAGGTCATCAAAAATGAGGCTATGATCATACTCTAATTAACTATCGACATCATCATCACTAGCCACTAGTGATGCAACTCGAATAAGATATGTGGGGTCACCCCCAGGCAGTTTAAACCCTAATTCAGAGGGTCTTTTGTACTTAGTCATGGAAATTGGCTCAATGGTTCCTTGTTGATTCAGTTTGAGGCCTCTTCCTTCATAATATTGATGCTTCATGATCCTATTGGGAATATGATACTTTGTTCTTTTATAACAATAAGCTTGGTTGTCATTATACAACCATGATTCATTCCCTTCAAGAGGGTCTAGTTTTAGTCCAAATGATGATACAAATATGATAGGTCCCTTATCTTTGTTTTTTATTTCTAATGCATGTGTGTGGTATTTTTAAGTCAGCCACAGGTCTTTGGATTTTTTGGAAGATTGGCAATATAGAAGGTATCATGGGTCACATACTCCCTTAGGCCATTATCTAAAATGGTGAAATGGTGAAAAGCTTTAGGAGGTAGCATGTGGGAAAGGGAATCCAAGGTATTAAGATCTATGTAATTATTCTATTGAAGATCAATGAGTATGGTCTTTCCTTTATCCTGATTAGAACTTAGAATCATGTTGTATTGGTAATTTTAGCTTTGAAACTGAGCCTCAAGATGTTTACAATGTTCATATGGATGTAAATCTCCTAGAATTCACTTCCATCCTTGAGTGGGAGAAATTGATACATTGGTGGAAACATTGATGGGACTGAATGAATCTCATATAACTAAGGCCTAACTAGAAGTATATTATATGACAACTCAAGATCAAGAACATGGAAAAGTGTATCATGGGTCAAAGGGTCAATGATAACTAGTAAGCTAATGGTGCCTTATGATTCTCTTTCTTGATTATCGTAGGCTTTGATATTTATCATTTTTAGTTGGAGATCTGCCATTGTGTACCCAAGAATCTTGATGAGCTTTAGAGACACTATGTTGAGGCCTGATCCATTGTTTATAAGGACATGTTTAAATTTATGCCACTTTATATAAAATTCTATGTACAATGGATTATTATGGAGTGGGTCAAGGGAATACATATCACTTTGGTAGAATATGACTTGTTGGGCTGGAGCTAGGTGTCCAACCAAAGCTTGAAATTTATTAGGGGATATGTCATGAGCAATAGTGTATTGGGTTAAAAACTCATTTAAAATGTTTTTGTAGATTGTTGACATTTATAGCAAATCTAAACTAGAAATTTGTGTTGGTTTCTTCTATAATTATTTCATAATATCAAACTTCTTGTCTTGGTCAATGGTGAATGTTTTATTCCAAGGCTAAATAATTAGTTGGATAGTAGGCAAAGTGGCAGATGGTTGTGGAATTAAGATAATAATCTTTGACCTCCAAGTTGTGATTGCACAATTAGGATTAGATGGGGACCATAAATACTAAAAAATACTAGGAATGGTTTGAGATCACATAAGACAAGTCTTGATTACTGATGCACTTGTATGTGGTTACATGGCAAGGGTCAATTATCAATATATGGTCCAAAAGTAGGAGTCCTAATTTGATAGTTAGCACATGTGTAGTCCTAGGTTAAAGAAGGATTATCTATATAATGTGGTTGAGTGGTATTGTTTAGCAATGGTCCAGAAATATTAGTGCTCAGCCTAGGATTAATGGAGATGGTATTAATGTTGCCCCTTGAAATATGACATATAACTCTGTTGTAGTCATGTGTAATTGCATGATAGGTTTATTGGTTGTTACCATTATGACCTTGGTTTTGCCCATTATTCTAATGTTGTGGGTTTTGTTATTGATTCTACTAATTCTACTAGTTTGGCCTTTGATTTTGATACTGTTGATTTTGTTGCTACACTAATCGGTGTTGCTTTTGTTATTGTTGATTGCTATGTTGTTGTTATGTGTTATGTTGGGGAAAGGAGTTTTGATAAATACTAATAGTTTTATTGGATGTGGAAGAACAATTATCTAATGTTATCTCCCCATTCTCCAACATATTCTCGATCAAATGCTTGATATTGACATATCTTTGTAGATTATGCTCATTGACCCGATGATATTCATAGAATTCATTTTCATGGTACCAATCAGGATAAGGAATATCTTATGGATAATGCTTTGGTATAGGATAGGTAATCAAATTAATATTGACAAGTTTGTGAAATACATAATCATTAGGCTCTCCTAAGTCACTAAAGACATGATGCGTAGGCACAATTCTCCTTGAAAGATGGGTTTTTAATGGTAAAAGTTGATGCAATTATTGCACGAGTCTTGGTTTTTGTGTTTATATCATTAGTTGGAGAGGTTGTTTGGTAGGACTAAGATAAAAAGGTGGTGTAGATGATGTTTACAGTATTTGGACATGATGTGACCCAGTTACTCCATTATCCATGACATTCTTATTATAGTTGAATTGCTTTGGTCTATCTTGGTTATTGGTTTGTGTTGGTTGTGATGTTTGCACTTAGATTGGATGTTGGTTTTGGCCACTTCCCTGAATGGTACATTGATTTTGATTAGTTGATGTAAGCTTGATGATCCCTTTATTAATAAGGGCTTGCTCAATAAATAATCCTTTGTTGATGATCTCTTTCAAAGTATGCGCACATTGTATTTCCAAATGATAAGCTATCTCACTATAAATTTTTTTAATAAAGACAATAGCTAATTATTTATTTGGTAAATTATGGGTGAATCAGCTTGCAAGGGCTCTCCATTACTATAGATAACTTGGAAAACTCTCACCATTATTTTGTTTTGTTTGTGTTAAGTCAACCAATGAAATCTCATATTTGAGATTATAGGAAAAGTGCTACACAAACTTATAAAAAGATCATCAAAATATGTTATTGAATTCTTGGGAAGCTTTAAAAACCAATCTAAGGTTTATCTAGCCAAGCTCTTTGGAAACAACAACAAAAGGTATATATCGTTATATACCACTGGTTGACATGTGACAAAGAACTCAGTTAAATGGGCCTTAGAGTCACCTTTCCCTTTATATTTGTTGAATTTAAGTGGTTCATATCCTAGAGGAAAATGGTATCTGTAAGTAATCCATGTTGAATGGATAAGAACACATGTCATCCAACTAAAATTTTTTAGTTTATTTCCTAGCTTGAATGGCAACAATTGCATCCTTCATCTGTTGCAATTCTTAGAATAAGAAACTAGAAGGAACATTGGTTTGAGGGAGAATATTAGTTTGGGTAGATGGTTGGGAGGTCACAAGTGGGATACTTTGACTAGGGTATGATGGAGACATATATTGGTGTATATTAGTTTGGTTGGGAAATGGACCAAGAATATGCATACATGGATTAGGATGTACCTGAAATTGGATATTTGGTTGTGTGATATTTTGGTTTGGGTTGGATATGAAGGCTTGACTTGAAAGATTTTATGGTTGGGATGGAGGGATATAATTATATTTTGCCTATTTTGGTTGAAAAGGGATATGCTTCCGACTAATCAAACCTTGCTAATGAGTGGGAACTTGTTGACCAAGACCTTATCTCTAAACTTGTGGCATATTTGAACTAAGTATTGTCTAGTTGGTACTTGAGAAACATGGGAGCCTCCTTGTTGCATGAATCCCTATGGGGAAGTGAAAGTGGGTTAAAGATTTAGTATTTATCACTGACCAATATTTACACATTGTTGACTAGTCATTGTTTGGTTTTGGATTGGTATACTTGTCTAAGACTGAAGAGGTATGTTTATCATTACTTGGTGAGGTGAAATGTTAGTTTCCCCTTGATAAGGTGGAAATAAATTTGACCTTAGCTATGTTGGTACACTAGATTTCACCTGATGTTGTGGAATACTACTCATCACTTGTTTAGGAGGAGTAGGATTTGTTACATTTATTATTGAGGCATGACATTGGTCATTAGTTGAGTACCTAATCCCATAAGTTTCACACTTGAGGAAGCAACCAATTGAAGTTGGGAAATAGGTGGTGAATGTTAGGGTACAGAGGCTCTTATTCCTTGGTATGATGATCCACTCATGGTATTAACTATGAACACATGTTGACTAGTTGTTTATGCATTAGTACCACTTTGATTGGGATTGGACATTGTTTGCACATTATCCACTATATTTGGCTCACTATTCTATGTAGAAGCATAAGACACTTCTTCAATAATGTGCATATGTATCAAGTTGTCTACCGAAGTGTTTTTTATGAATGGGTCTAAACTTTGACTCTATTGACCAATTAATTCTATCAAAACTCCTATTGAAGGAATTAAGTCAATAGGAGGTTTTATTACCATGTTCATCTGATTAAAATTATGTGCTAGATTTAGGTAGGTTTGATATGTTGTTTGTATTTGATTAAAGTGGTCTTCCATGATGTTTTTGACTATGTTAATCATATTAAGGTCCTCATATGTTATTTGGACTAGAGCCAAGGGTTTGCTAGAAGAAGCCTGTTGATCATAAATGATATTGTGGAGCATGCTTACTAGGCTTGGTAAATTCTCATGAGGGAAATATGCTAGAAACATGTCCCCTACCTCTATGGTTATAACCAAAATTTCATCTTTGTTTTCTAATAAATGATTCTCAAACAAAAATGGATCATATGTGGAAGTTGTATTAGTAGAATATGACTATTGAAGAACTAGTTCATCATTCATGGGTATTATAGCTAAGTATTGTGTGGTTTATTCTTGATCTTGTTCTAAATAAGATGGTGTATTAACCAAATAATTAGCCAATGGATCTTGGATTTGTGCCCCCAATAGAGTATTATAAGAGGGACAAGAATCCATCTCATAAGGAATATTATCTACGTAGGGGTCTTGTACCATTTATTTTTGTACAACCACATTACTAATCCCCAAATTCTACATGAGTCCACTACAAGTGTAGGAATACATGTTGGGATCCATAGTCAATGCTTTGTGATAAAAAGTCAAAGAGTTCTTAAAACTCTAAAAAGATAATGTCTGAAATAGATGATGTTCAAACTTGGTCTAGATTCATCAAAAGAACCAAAAAAATTTATGCAAATATTTGTGAGGAAATAAGCTAGCGTTAAGTATCTAATGCCTCATTGTTCACACAAATATAAGTAACTAAATAGAACAAAAATCAAAATGCCAAACTCTAAGGTCAAAGTGTTTAAAATAAGTCTAATCTAAGAAATTAAAATTTTCTAAGTCTTTTTTCAAATGTAGCATCAAAATCTAGGCTCAAATAAGGCATGTGTTAGGACTCTTGTCCAAATGGTGTAAAAAACTAGACTTTAAAATAAAGATGATTTTTAATCTAACAGATTTGAAACACTTATAAAAAATACTAGGCATTTGAGTTTTGGATATAAACTTGACCAAATAAGTATAAGGTATGAAACAAAAATCACTTTAGACATATTTTAATTTGCTCACAAATAATGGTATAAAACTTGGTTCTTTTGACAAATAATGTAGACAAAGTGAACAACATAACTATGCTAGACAAAGGTTCATAAAAAGGTACACTCAGATTAGTTTGAAAATATGGGAACAAATTTGAACTCTATGTAAGAGGATCTTTGAAATAATATATAAAATGTTTTGGGCAGTGTAACAACACTAGACTACCCAAAAGATGCGACAAAATATTTGTTTCAAAAAATCTCTAAAGCAAAGATAGTTTCCCACAATTTTGATAACATAACATTATCTTTCTTGGTTCAAAATGTTGTGGTGCATAAACTCAAAGTGCAAGTGTTTATCATAAAATAACTTAAGTCTAACAAGTGGTGATAATGATCATGAGTCTTACACGACCTTCAACCCAGATTGGAATTTGAACCTAAGTTCCTTCAAGTTCAGTGCAAATGGCAAACCCACTTAATACATCAACCCTATGAATTTATAAAGGTGCAATTTTGAATTTATATTGTAAATGAAGGATTTAAACAATTTTGGCAAAGGTATAGATTTAATTGGGTAACATAACTACTCCAAAGTGGATGATATGACTCTCTAAATTTTGATGAACTTTGAACAAGGTAAATTGATGATTTCACATGGGAAGCATAATGCCTCTTTATTCAAATTAAAATGAGGATCATGTGTTTGTTTTGTATTGTTTGTTCACATCAAATTTTGACTCAACACAAGACTAGGACAAAACCAACTAATTAATCACTCTTACATCCTAAACTGACAAGGTTGCTTGGTATTATTGGAATCCATCAATATACATCATTTAAGAGGATTTTAAGTGTTCATCAAAAAGTAAATATGCATTATATAGTAGGGTTTTTACACCCCCTTCTCTCAAATGACAGTACTGTGACATGGACCTTGAGGTGCCCCTGGCACCAACAATACTTCCACAAAAATTGGGGATTTGTCTAAGATCTACAAGTTTGTAAACATCCTTGGGGAATCACTTGCATAATAACTTTCCTGTCAAATAAAGCAAAAGAAAAGCATAGTTTTGGTCTATATCACTTAGTTTGTTGCAAAAAGGTCTATTCATTTTTACACCCACTACATCATGTTATTCGCTCAGTGTAGTGTGATATCCAAAGTGCCATTACATCTCGTGTGCAACTCCAATTAGGAGCCAAATAAATTTAATGCTGAGAGGTGAAACCTTAAGTCAAAGCTTCCCTAAAGAACTAGTGAGAGGTGATGAATTCCCCCTCGCAAGCCAATTTTTTTATCAAAATAAAGAATGCATAAAATAGAAAGACTTTAGGGTCATTTTCAAGGTCACCCAAACTACGATGAGCTTTTGGGGAGTGCTTTAGATGACATTCTTTCTAAGCCTTGGACTAGGCTTGCTTACAATAAAGATGGTGATTTTGATTCAAAGGGTTCCCTAAAGGGGTCAAATAGAAGAACATACACACAACATCCTTGTATTTTGTAAGAAAAAAGTGCTAATTAAAATAAGTAGTGAACACAAAAGCTTTGAAAGATGAGATCATGTTTAAGCCCCAAATTGAAAGGTGTGGTGGTGTTTTTTTTTTGACCCCTTGATCTTAAGTTGTAAATTTTAAAGCCTAACTTATCAAAACATTCACTTAAGCACCTAAATATTTCATTAATTACTAAAACAAAGTTCCTATTTCATTTTAAAAGCATGCAAAAGATGGTCTAAAATATGTTTTAACAAATTTGAAGTTCATCGGTTACCTGCCTACCCTTAAGGCATCACCCCAAAATAAAATGTGTTAGGTTAGAAAATGTTAACACAAATATAAATAAAATATTAAAAAAACTAATATTAAATATATGAACACATAAAAACAACAAATTAGAATCTAAAAATAAAATATAACACATAACACTTAAAATCCTGCACATGAAATATAGAAACATGTAGTTAGTATTTTTAACATAACTTTTAAAATATAAATCATTTTGCTACAAAATTTTTAGATGTTGTAAATAACACTAGGGAACATATCTATAATACAAAATTTAATTAAAAATAGTCAACCCCATTTTGCTATACCCTTGCTAAGATTTGAATAATTATACTTAGTGTATTTTATAATCATTTTCTCATTTAGTATGTTTTGAGACTAAAACTTGTTTGTTTTTTCATATAGCCATGTCAAAACTAACTTGTTTATATGTCACTCTTTTGTCTAAAGAGGCATTATACTGGTCATTTTACACCACACTTGTGCCTTAAAATTTTTGTTAAACTTGTTTTTATGTGTGTCATTTGAGTTGTGAAGGGTAGAATTATATTACCCAAATCATGTCAAACCATTTTACCTTTGAGTCTTTTCAAACATAACATAGATCACATCATTCTAGCATGCTTATGAAATTAGGCTACTCAATTTGTTTCAAAACTAGTTTACGATTGTATCAAAAACCATTTGTTTCAAACCATTTTGTGTATACCATTTGGACCTTTGTCTTGTGCCATCATGTTGTCCGATCTTGTCTAATTTGTTTATTCATATCCTAGTCTTCAAAATTTAGTTTTCAATTAACCTTGTTAAATTTGGATTCAAACATTGATTGATTTTTGTTTAAGCCTCAATTCATGGGGCTAATACACATATCTTTCTATTTTGGGTTGCATAACTTTGATTAATCAATTACCCAAATTTGAAAACTATTGATGGTTTGTTTGTTTGTTTAATGCCTATCCTCATCATTATTTGTGCCTTTATTTGGGATAACATAACCTTTCTCAAAGAGCCTTTTGTCTTATGCCTTATGCTAATTGATCATGTTTATGTTTGATTTTGTGTGATGAGTTTATGTCAAAGTGGTTTCTAAACTTGTTAGATTAAATCAAATCACATCAGTGTTTGTTTCAAGTTTAGATTTTGATGCCATTTGGCCAAAAGTCCTAGCCTATACCTATTTTTTTGAGCCTAGCTTTTGACTCCACATTTAGACAAATGACCTAGTAACTCAACTTTTCCCTTTCTTAGTTTAGAATTTGTTTGGAACACTTTGACCTAAATAATTGGCATGTCAGTTTTTATTTAGACACTTGACCTTTTATGCATATGAAATTTGACATTAGACATTTGATGTTAGACTATTTTATGCCAAGTCTTAGTAAAAATTATTTTGGAGATACAACTCCACCTTTTGACCAAGTTAAACCAAGATTGAACCATTTGTCCTTTGGACATAGATTTTTAGAGTTTGTAGAACTCTAAGCATTTTTGTTCTGGAGATTACATAATTTATGTGGATATATCTCACTATACTTATGTTGGAGTCACTTACAATCTGAATTATGATAGGATGGCCACATAAAATGACTTTTATAGATTTTGTCAAACCCCAATGATGCTAATATGGTTTGTGAGATAGATTTCTTTTTGCCTCATATTAATCATTCATGGGAACAAAGTCATGAACAAAATTATGATCCAACTCAAGACCTTAGCTGGTATGAATAGGATTTTGAAGAGGAATTTGAAGACCAAACTATAGATAATATTTTTTGGGATATGGATCCATACCCTCTTTTCAATAATCAGTACATGGAACATAGTCAAGAACCAGCTTATGAGCCAACTCACAAATGGGATGATATGGTTTATGAGGAAGACTTGGATGTTTTGGATTTTGAATGTAATTAGGCTCCACCACATCATACCATTTCTATTCCAAGACTACAACACCCGACCATTTATATACCACGACTTCATCTTTTGGTTTGTGTGAGTAACCAAGCTCCACAATGCCTAACCATTTTTATACTTAGACCTCATCCTTTGGTTTTTGCAAGAAACCAAGATCTAAAATGGCCAACCATTACCATACCAAGACCTCATAATTTATTTTGTATAAGATATCAAGCTCCACAACACCCTTTCATCATTTAAAGACTTAGTCTTTTGGTTTGTATGAGCAATCAAGCCCTACAACACCCTATCTTTACCATCTCAAGAATTTGTCCTTTGGCTCATGTGAGAAATCATGCTCCCCAAGGCCATACCATTATCTAACCACAAGTCATTCCTTATCCAATACCAATCCCATCCAAAACTCAACCTATCCAATCCTTTAAAGACTAAGTTGTGTTAAAAACTAGTATTTTCTAACTCATTGGAAACCAAGGCCAAGAAAACCAACAAATCCAACATGTTTCTATTGAATCAATCATTTGTGATAATTCAACTTATGATAAATTACCTATTGATCCTATACCAATTATTAAGGAATCTCACACATATGAGACAGTCTTTATCAAGTCACTTTTTAATGATTATAACCACCTTTGGGCAAATCATTATCATAACCATGTGTTTATTTTTAAAGAGCCTCCTATTGACAAGCCAGTCTTTGAAGAGTTGTCTCTTGACCTATTTCCCATATTAGATGAGTCTCACTTTGACAAACTAATTTTTATGGAGTCCATTATGCCATCATAGGCCATTACTTGTCCAAAACTAAGCATTTAACAAGACATCATTGTAATAGAGTACTTATTAGATAAAGAATTAGAATTAGAGTTAGGTTTTATTCCTAAACCAACATCAGATTTGACATCACAATCTAAATCTAAATCAAAATCAGTCTTAACATCAAATTCAAAGTCCCTTGAGTTAGAATCAAATTCAGAAGAAGAATATATTTGTGGCTATTACAATATTAGTTATGCATGCCTCACAAATCAGTTTGAATACATTTGTGAGCCTTCTATAGTTTTTGAGGATGAGTACTTCAGCTTTGACATAAGTTATCTTAGTATCTTATATGAGTATTGTGCAACCTCTCCCCATTCCATTACCATTCCATAGGCCATTACCATCAACCAAAATAGCCATATCATTAACATTTCGTCTCCCACAAGTGTCTATTAGGATTGACAGCATCACACTTTGTTGAACTATATCCATGGTGACATAGTAGTTTAAGAAGAGCAAGGAGGCCAAGAGCACATTCATATAATAGAAGAACACTCTTCTAATGAATTTTTTTTGGAAACACTAAAAGACAATCAAAGTCAAAAGTCAACATTCCTTAGTGAAACATTCTCAAAGGTGCTATGGGACAATCAAGAAAAATTCATTGGTGAAAACCTCATAGAGGCACCAATAGCTAAGCACAAAAGTTCTTCACTACTTGATGAATACAAAATCAAAGATGAATAAAAATAGATTCCAATCTACAACCTAATCATATGGTAGATACTTTCAGGATCAAACAACATAAAAATATGGTGGTCTTATTGAGAGAACAAGTCTTTAGATCCACCCCAACTAAAATTATGTTGAATCTGACAACAACATTACGTGTGAGTAAACATCTTGATATTCATTTATTTTCCCACCATTATACATTCCATTATAATTTTCCATTCCATTTCACAATCAAACCTACCATCCATTATTTGTCCCTGTTTACCATCCACAACCACACTTTCCTTTCTAGAGGCTACAAGGATACCTTGTCTTGACATTTGAAGGAATCGGAATCAATGATCAAAGAAGATCACAAAATCACTCTTGACAACCAAATCTACATCAAGTTTTTGACAAAGCATTTATTTAAAAACTGTGTGGGCTAGAAATTAACATAATCAAATATTCTATTTATATCATTTTTTGATTAGTGTAGACACCAAAATCGTGTCTACCCCTTGGTCATCCTCCCCCCTTGGTCCCCTTGGTCCATCCTCCTAACACAAGTCCTAGTCCCTCAATTATTAAATTAAAATAATCAAATATATTAATTTAATTGCCCCCTTGCCACTTCACCCATGCCACTTCGGATTCCTTCCCTTGGATCCCCTCACCTCATGCCATGCCTTAATGACCCAAATCCCCTCTTAACCCTTCCTCTCGTGCTCATTTAAGCCCCTCACGACCATTTTTTAATGACATTTGACCCTGGCAGCTTGTAAGAATGGACAGAAGGCTAAAATTAGCCTCTGTCCCCATTCTTCAGCCGTCAACATTGGTCAGTATGTGACCGATGTAGGTAGTTTTGCCAGTGTCAATTACCTTTAAAAACTATATTCTGCTTCTATTTTTCCCCCCAGAATAAACGTGAACTCTTTGGCATCTTGGCATTCGATCTCCCTCATTCTCTCTCTCCCTTTCACACAACAAACATCACCAACTATAGGTACTCTAAAGGAATAGATCCAGGCTGTGAGATCAAAGGCATTGCAGGTCCATCAATAGCATCAGTAATAGGTCTCCTTCACTCCTCCTTCAGCAAGCAGGAGATAAGTATTTCTTTGTTTTCATTTTAGTTTTTATTTGAATTCATCTATTAAGCAAACCACTACCCAGACCCAACCTGCCCTTCCCTGAGAGGCTGAAAAGCCTTCTCTAGTCCCTGTCTCCCTATCACCCTATCCTCTCTCTGGTCCCTTGTTCAGACCATATCTTCTACTTTACAGGCCCTCTGACCTCCAAACAGGCCCTTTGACATCCAAGCAGGGTCTCTAACCCCCAAACAGACTCTCAAACCACTCTGCAGATTATAAACCAGACCTCAAACTTGTCAAAAGTCATTGCCCCAACCGACCTCAACCATTGCCCCTATCGACGTCGGCAGATTAACCGATGTCAGTGACCTTAACCTACCGATGCTGGTAGAACCACTGATGTCGATGACTATGCAAGGTAGATTCCTACATATAGGTATGTATTTGCTTTCATTTCTTTTATTCTATCTTTATCATTTCTATTTTTGACTATATTCTACTTTTTATCAATGGACCGTCATCCTCCAAGAAGTCTTTACACTTCTAGGACCAAGCTTTCACTTGGTAGTCCAGTTTTTAGCTATCTAACAACTTCTATGTTTGAGTCTCTTTCTTCTATAGGTGTCATCCTCTATAACCAAAGAGGAGTTCCTTCCGTCATTTGAATCTGGTGCATAAGACTACATCCGCGTACATACAAACCCTTGACCATCATTTCTTAGTTTCTCATTTCCTTTTGAATGTGAAAAGTGAAAAATTGTTTGGAAACATTTTGGCATGCCCAGTGGGACCCTAAGGTCTTCCTTGGGTTCTTTTCTTTCTGTTCATATAGGTGTAGACACCAAAATCATGTCTACTCCCTTGGTCATTCTCCTCGTCCTCTCCCCCTTGGTCCCCTTCATCCACTTCGACACTCCTAACCCCTACACACTTATTAATTTAAAATAATTAGCTATTTTAAATTAATAAAATCCCTTTTCTCTCTCTCCATGCCACCTCACCACCCTAGGATGCCCTTCCTTGGATTCCCTTCATCCCGCCATGCCATGCCTTAATGACCTAAATCCCATTTATGACCTATTCCTCATCCTCGCACCCATTAAACCTACTTTCAACCATTTCTTAGCCCACCACTTAAACCTAGTAGTTGGGAAAATGGACAAAAGGCTATTTTTAGCCTTTTTCCTGCCTTCTAGCCACCGACGTTGGTCAACTATCGACTGACATCGATGGTATTGCCAGCATCAGTTGCCTTCATAATGTTATTCTACGTCTATTATTGGGTCTCTTACCTGGCTCTCTATCATTTGGACCTTTTACTCCTCAATCTGTCAATCCACCAATCTTTAAACGTCTCACTCTCTCTCTCTCACAGGGCTTCTACACCAGCTACAACAATGGGTCTTCTGCACCAACAATATCAATAACAGGGCTTCCACACTCGCAACATCAACAACAAGTACAACTAGTCTACAACACTTCTTCTTCAGTAGGCCACAGGTAAGTATTCTTCTTTTATGTCATTTCAATAGCTTAGAATGTCTCTATAATCAGTTTTTTGTTTATTGCTTCTAAGCCACACCATCAACCAGACCACAGTCCTGACCTATCCTTCCCAGAGAAGCTGAAAGGCCTCTTCCACCCCTTTATCCCTTTTTAACATTCTGTCCATTGTCCCACACCCCTGCAACAGACTCTTAGACCTTCCAACAAGATCCAAACTACTCCCAGACCACTTTGCATGACAAAAACCCATCCAGACCTGACCAGACCCCATCCAAGACTATTACCTTGATCGATGCTGGCCACCAAGCCCATTTCCCCAACCGACGTTGTTAGCCTAACTGACATCGGCAGACCTTGACCAACTGATGCCTGTAGAATAATCGATGTCAGTGACTGTGACTAGACCGATAGCAACATTCAGGTAAGCATTTCCTTTTATTTCTATTTTAGTCTTTAATCATTTCAGTCTTTTATCATTCTGCTCTTTATCAGACATTATCTTTTATCAAAAGTGGGTTGTCATCCCTCAAAGAAGTCTTTGCACTTCTGTGATCAAGCTCTTGCTTGGCAGCCCACCATATGTCCATCTAACACCCTTTTTGTTTAAGTTTCTTTCTTCTACAGGTGTCATCCTCCACAGCTAAAGAGGAGTACCTTCAACATCTGGATAATGGTGCACAGACCTCATCTGGGTATCTTCTAACCCTAGACCATCTCTCTAGTTTCTTATTCTCCTTTTGAATGTGAAAGTAAAATTTGATAAAAATAATAGGGGCATTAGGTCTCTCCTTTTCACCTCTTTCTTCTATCTCTTCCAAAAGACACCATTAACAGGATTAAAAAGAACTCTTCTTTCTTTTCTTGCATCTTAGACTAGTCAAAGTCATACTCTTCAACTTCTTCTCACTTGTCTGCATATGAACTAACATTTCTATTTGGGCTTAAAACATACTGCATCTCATTTCTTCTTGACTGCATACTTAGCTCTCACATCTAGTAATTAAAAACCACATCATGAATTAATCATAGACCACTGATGCTACACAACCAAATCACTTGCACAAATTAAACATCTAAACTCACCTGAGACAAGGCCCGACTAGGATTTCATCACCCAGCGGATACCTTACTCATCCTAGCAATCCTACTTGGACTTCATCACAAAGGGGAAAGCCCACTCTGTTCTGTGGTAGAGGATAATCTCTAGGGGAAGTATATACTGGCTAAGCGGGCCCAGCTCATCACTAGGTTCGTGAAGTGAGGGGAGCTTGCTCCTTAGCACTAGGCCACGTATAAAACCTAACACAGACTCTTGAGTACCAAAACAAACCTAAAACCAACCATAGACTACTTTTTTTAGGACCCGTCTCAAAAGCCAATCTCTTAAACACATTCTAAGGCATAAGCCACCACGATCCTAATAATTTATTCCTAGGGATTTAACGCTTAGGGTTTACTTGTGTTCTTCTCCTTTTCTATTCTTATCTATTTGTTTGAGCTTGTGAGGATGTTTTGTCTTGCCTTGAATGGTTTTGACTCATAGTTAAACCAAGGCTCTTGTCGACCATGCGAGGCATCAACCACTTCCACCTTCCCCATCCATAACCAGTCCTATAATGGAGTTTCATTCAGAGACTGAATGAACTCCTACCCGACTGACCTCGACTCAAACTCCCATTGTCCCTAAAAGGGACCAAGACTTTGAAAGATTCTTGGACCTCAATGTCAAAGCCCTGCAACATTATCTCATGTGAAGCCAAATGTGAGACTCCTTAGGCAACCCAATTTATGGGATGCTGACCTCTTTAGTCGAGACAGTGGTTGTATCGATAGCATTTATGGTTCAACCCATAGACACCCAGGCTATCACCTCAACTAATGACCAGCCCATGACCAACCTTCTAAGTGTGGCCTCTCCTTCTATCCCTGGGTCCACTTCCACTGGGGTTTCAGCCCCCCATCAACCGCAGACCATTCAACCAACTTCTACCCCTTTCCAAAATCTGGTTGTCTATATTCTGCCTACCCTTGTCCCTATCAACACTAGGGTGGCTACTCATCCATTGGCTAATGTTACCACTATCCAACCACCTATGGCAACATTAGGCCTAGCCATACCTTCTACCTTCACAATGCAACCACTCTTGGCCTCCACTTCTATCCCAATGACTAGTTATCAATACGTTATGCCCCTACAAGCGTAACTGACTATGTCGTATGCCCCTTTTAGCACCTTTCAAGCACCCTAAAACCTAAGGGGCACTCCACCCACCAATCTGTCAGTAGACATAATCAAAATGCTGATGGACAAAATGTCTAATCTTGAGACCTTTGTTTTTGGTTCATGTAATGCCCTTTCATATGAGCAAATTTACAATGAACCCATCCATCCCTCCATTCTAATCAGGCCGTATCCCAGTCAGTGGGAACTTCCTAAATTTTCTCATTTTCAAAGTAAGGAAGACCTGTAAAAGCACCTACAAGCATTCAGACATGCTTGTTATCTCATAGCCCATGACAATGTGTTACTTTTACACACATTCCCCATGTCACTCTCTGGTGCTGCTCTTGACTGGTACAGCTCTCTCACTAGCCATTCTCTTTTCACATTCACCTAGCTAGCCCAACTCTTCCTCGACCAATTCTCCATCAATATCACCAAAAAGGTCTCAATCACAGATCTGTATTCTATTTGGTAGTTTGAGGACAAATCCATAGCCAATTTTGTTGCTTGTTGGAGAGGCCTAATCAATCAACTCTCATTTTCCTTGCCCCAACCTGAGCTCATCGAACTTTTCTCTCAGGCCTATGCCAATCATATTTCTTCTACCTTGCGGGTTCAGACATTCCACACCTTTGATGAAGCCTTCACGATGGCCCAAAAGCTTGAATTACGTGCCATCAAGGAGAACAAGGTTAAGTTGCAGAGTAAGAACCCCAATAACAAGTCTAATGACTCTTCCTCTAAACCTTCTTCATCTAATCCCAAATCTAAGGCATTAGCAAATGCTGTAGTCGTTAGACATTCATCTTCGCCTTCAACCAACTAGCCCGAACCATCCACCTCCCAAAGTATCACTCAACAATTCCAGCAAAGGTATGTACAGCGATAGTATACTCCACTAGGAGAGTCATACACATCTGTGTTGGAAAAACTTGTCAAATAGGGGGTTCTTAATCTCCCCCAAATCTAATCGCCTCCATAATTTGATCCCTCATGTGCCATCCTTGCATGGTATAGGGAAAATGACTTCTGCAACTATCACCATGTTAAAGGCCATGACACGGGCAACTGTAAGACTCTTAAAAATATCATCCAAGACATGCTAGATAAGGGTGACCTCATCCTGGACAATCCAAATGTGCCACCCAATCAAGGCATAAACATCTTCAAACAACCATTTCCCAATCATCCTCCTACCCAAAACAATGTGCAGACCATGACTGATGACACTCAAGAACATAACATCCACATAGTCAATACAGTCTCACCTCTCATCCCTGACCAACCTCTCTCACAGCTTCAAGAGGTTAGTCAACTCATCAATCCCTCACATGAGGATGAACCTTCTTCTCCTCTTAGTTCTCCATCGACTTCCCTTATATTGGAGGATGCCTTGACCATACCAGCACCACCAGTCTCACCATCCTCCTTCTTACTACCCATGGAGGACCCTACCCTTCTTACTCCTCAACCACAAGTGGAGGGCGTAATCATCCCCGCCCTCTACCCTCTTGACGAGCCTCATTCTCCAATTTCTTCTCCACCAAGGGAAGACCCTGTCTGTCTATCTTCTTCGACCAAAGACGAACCTGTTTTGACTTCATCATGCCTTAGGTCTGAGATTGCTACACCAACCTCATTCTCAGCCCTGCAACCATCCACATCTTCTCAAGGACCCAAGCCTCATCCGACATCCTCCGAACCATTTTCCCGATTAGTGGAGAAACTAGGACTTCTCCCTTTAAGGAAAGTGGAGCATCAAGTATTATGGGAGCATCTCAAAGCTCTTCAGTATGCCCATGTCATTTCATCTTATGCTACCAATCCTCCCATGGCAAAATCCCCCAATACTTCTAACAAAAACTAGACTTCCACTTCTAAACCTTAAAAACCACAACCATCCACATCAGGACCAAAACCCACATCCACCCCATCAAAACCAATCAAGTCACTCGATGTTCGCCCTGTCCCTAACCTCACTCACCCGCAAGTGAAGGTAGACTTGGACCAAGCCTTAAACAATAGTAGTCTTCAAACCAAACCAAATAAGGTTGCTAAACCACAAAGGCAAACTTCTCCTCCCCCGTCACCATTGCCCTCCATTTTGGGCCCTCACCCCTTGACCCTAATAAGAGTGCTCCCCACTCCAACCCCTAATCAAAATAAGTTGTCTCCACTACTTCCCTTACCTACCACCAGCCTACCCTCTTTCAAAAATTTGGCACCTCTCATGAAAAAAGTGTCATCTCCACATGTCGCCATAGCATCAACCCAAAATGTGATACAGAAGCCTCCTTCAACACTGCCCAAGCAAAAGTCACCAGCATCTCACACATCAACAAGCACAGACCCTTTAGTGGGCTCGTACACTTTGATATTGCACCAACTTTTACAGACCTCTAACATAACCCTTCCACCCATCAAGCCCTTCCAACCCCTCAGGTCAAAGCCTTCCTGGTTCAACGATACTAAGATTTGCCTATATCATCGTACACCAGGACATGACACTGAGAATTGTTGTGCCCTCAAGGCCATCATTCACCACTACATGGAGAAAGACACTCTTCTTCTTGAGGACACTATTGATAGACCTCCCATACCTTCTCATATCCCTCAAACCTCTTCATCATCATCAACATCTCATCAGCAGGCCATGACCCCTTCATCTCCTTCACCTCCTCTCTTCAAAATCAATGCCATCCACATAACCACTAGGTCACAAAAGGACAAGGCAAAAGAAAAAGCTGCCATTCCTTAGACCTATCCCTTTGTCAAGCCACCTCAACCACCAAAACCCAAAATTTATATCCTTGGCACATCTCAACCCTCTTCTTCTTCTTCTTTAGGGGCAATCCATGACTCCATGTTAAAACAACTTCACCAGACACCCGTAAAGATGACCTTATATGACCTCATCCAAAGTTTACCCTAGCATCATCAAGCTCTCATCAAGGCCTTACAGGCAGTGGAGGTTTAACCTGAGGACCCCCAACCACTAGCTACCCTGGTCCACTCATTATCCCCTGTTGCCTCTATCACTTTTAGTGATTCTAAAATTCCTACATCTAACTCAGAAGATTAGGATGCTACTCTCTTCATCACCACCTATGTTGATTGAACCTACATTAAGCCAGTTATGATTGACAGAGGCACCAACATTAACATCATCTCCACCCATGCCTTTGATCAATTAGCCCTTCCCAAGAATTGCGTATCCAAAACTAACGCAATCTTGGGATCTTTCAATGACACCACTACCACAACCATTGGCACCATTGTCCTTCACATTCGCGTTGGCCCACAGACGGTCCTAGAGCTCTTTTATATCATCGAAGGAGAGTTTTAATATAACATGCTATTAGGTCGACCCTGGATTCATGCCATGGCTTGTGTTCCCTCTACCCTACACTGTTGTATGAAATTCAAACATGACAGGCAAGTCCACATCATTCTTGTCGACCCATCACCTTTTAAAACTTGTAACATGACCTATTAACCAAATGACATTCTCATTCCTCTCAAAACATCAACCCCGACACCGCTTCCATCCACAAAAGCTTTGACCAGTTCACAAATGGCGGTCGCCCTCACACCACCTCTTTATGCGACAACCAAAGACCCCATGGAAGACATCTTCCAATGACTTTCACTTGGGGAATATTGCTTGCTAACCTTAGACATGTTCCAAACTCTGTAAGAGTATGGACAGCTTCACCACAGCCCCAGTTATGACCGTCAAATTGGGATGGTCATGCCTTATGGTCCTCCTTACCTCCAAAGCAATCTCATCTATGGGGGGCTCAATCGGGCTCCCACCAATGGCAACCCTCTCTCTTCACCTCAACCATTCACATCAGACTTCTCATTTCTTGGCAACCCCACCTTTGGTCACACCTACCTTTTTAGGTGTGCTTGGAAGGGTTTTGGCTTCGAGCACTATGAGCAAGGCTCCCATCAGCCCATCAAACCTCTCAATGATGATAATGCCAAGAAACAATATGGCATGGGTTTCCAAGACCCTACTCAAGCTTTTGCAGACCTTTGCCCTGAACCCACCATCGACCAATCTCCTCCAAGCTCACCTATTCCTCCCCCTTCACCTACGGAGTTGATGGTTTTCATCCCTCCTAGTTTTATTTACATAAACACCATCCACCTGGAACCCCTGACCTATCAGCTAAATGGGGTGTCTAGGTCTCTCCTTCTCATTTATCTCAACATGATACACGATGAGTCGGTGACCATCAACACTGTCTGCTGCGTAGATGATGACACCATTCTTTCCTACATGGGTGCTGATGACTCTTTCATCTAGTGCTCCCTCCCTTTTGAGACCCAGGTTATGTTAAATGAATCAACCATTGACATCAACCTTCCCTCTTCTGATGTTCCTCATGTCTTAAAGATTGGCCAATCTCTAGACACCTAAGAGTAGCTTGACTACACCTAGTTCCTCTTAGACCATAATAAGGCCTTTGCCTAGACCTACAGTGACATGCCTGGCATCGACCCCAATATTGCTACCCATAACATCATCACCAAACTAGAGGCTAAGCCTATTAGGAAAAAGCTTTGGAAGATGCATCCTCGTGTTGTGTTCCTTGTCAAAGAGGAGCTTCAGCACCTTCTCTCTATCTCCTTCATCCAACCCATCGATTATCCATAGTGGGTCTCTAACATCATCCATGTCACCAAGGCAACTGGGGGGATCTAAATCTGCATGAACTATCGTGACCTCAACCTAGCCTATCCTAAAGATGATTTCCCTCTTCCCAACATTGACCAACTTATTGATCTCACGGCTGGCCATGAGATGCTATCACTCATAGACAGGTTTTCAAGATATAATCAAATCCTAATTGCACCAAAAGATCAACACAAGACTACCTTCATCACCCCATGGGGGACTTTCTACTATCGAGTCATGCCTTTTGGCTTGAAGAATGCAGGCGCCACTTATCAGCGTGCCATGACTTACATTTTCCATGATCTCCTCCACAAAATCATGGAGGACTATGTGGATGACCTGATCGGCAAGTCCAAGCTTCACCGCAACCATTTGACCATCCTCAAGGTCATCTTCTCTCAACTTATTCAATATAATGTCCACCTTAACCCTAAGAAATGCATCTTTGGGGTCCTCTTAGGCAAACTCCTAGGCTTCATTATTTCTTTTCGTGGCATCAAGATAGATCCCGCCAAGATCCACGCTATCCTCGAGATGCCACCTCTGACCAATCTCAAGCAGCTTCATAGTCTGTAAGGGAAGCTCTAGTCCATCCGTCGCTTCATCTCATAGCTTTCTGACCACTACCAACCTTTTCATCATCTCCTTAAGAAGGACATCTCTTTTAAATGGGATAAGGACTGCCAAGAGGCTTTTGAAGCCCTCAAATGCTATTTGGTCTCTCCACCAGTCCTCATTCCACCTAAAGATAACCAACCCTTCTACCTTTACATTTCAGCAACCAACCATTCATTAGGTACCATGATCATGCACCGAGACGAGCATCACTGTGAGTAAGTGGTTTACTATATCAGCCAAACAATTGGTGACTATGAAACTTAGTATACTCATACCAAGAAACTCTATTTGGCATTAGTCTTTGTTGCTACCAAGCTTTGCCATTATCTTCTTAATCATAAGACCTTTGTCATCACTCACACTGACCCTATTAAATACATGCATTTCAAGCCATACAAAAATCAATGTATGGCTCGGTGGCTCATGCTGCTTGCTAAGTTCGACCTCGAATTCATCTAGTAGAAATCCATCAAGGGGCAAACCATCACTGACCAACTTCTAGATGCCCCTCTTCCTGACAATCAACCTTCACAGTGTGAGTTCCCTGACAAATCTATCACTGTGCTTTCCACTGATGACACCATTTATCAAATGACCATGTTTTTCGACAGCTCCAAATGTCAACTTGGTGGGGGTGTGGGAGTCATTCTCATCCTACTCAAAGGTGAGCCCATGCCTTTATCTTTCAAGCTCAACTTTGATTATACCAATAATATGGCTAAATACGAAGCCTTAATTTTGGGACTTCAAACTGCCCTTTCTCTTAGCATCAAGTCCATCAACATCTTCGACGACTCGTAGCTTGTCATCAACCAGGTCAACGGTTCATACCTCTATAAAAATGAAGTTTTGCAAAGGTAAAAAAATTGTGTTGTCACTCTTCTGGCCTCTTTCAACCATTACCTCTTGCAGATTGTTATGTGCTCCATGAATAAGTTTGCTGACACCATGGCTTCTCTCACCTCGCATATTTCATCTTCATCATCTTCATCCAGAATTTTTGTCACGGTGCATCATGTACCGTTGCCTTCATACATTTCTTCTAACATCAACCATGTCAATACCATAGGATTTAGTCCATGAGATGATTGGTATAAGTAACTTGTGTACTACTTATCTCATTCCATCATTCCACCCAACCTCTCTAGCAATGCGCAATGAGCTTTCATCAAACACATGGCTTTCTATACCACACTAGGGGGCCTTATTTATAAGCGAGGCTTCGACGGCCTCCTTCTTCACTGTCTAACCTCCACTGAAGCCTCTCATGCCATTAAACAAGTCCATGACAGGATTTGTGGTGGACACTTCAGTGCTAACTCGGTTTCCAAGCACATCCTTCGCCTGGGCTATTATTGGCCCACTCTTCATCAAGACTATAGTGACTATGTTTGACGTTGCATCAAGTGCTAGCAGCACTCTAACTTGCTTCATCTCCCTAGCCATGCCTTACAAGTCGATCAAGATTTCTAGCCTTTTTCTCAGTGGGACTTAGATCTCATCGGTGAGATTAACCCTCACTCATCTCTTTGTGATCAGTCCATTATCACTGCCACTGAGTATTTCACTATGTGGGTGGAAGCCATTCCTCTCATCTCCATAAAAGCCAACAAGATTGTTAACTTCATCTGCACCCACATCATCTATCATTTTAGTGTTCCTCACAAAATCATTACCGACAACGGTAAGTCCTTTAAAAACAAAACCATCTAAAACTCTGTGACTCATTTGGCATCAAGCTCAGCTTCTCTTCACCTTACTACCCATAAGAAAATGGGTAGGCTAAGGCTTCCAACAAAATTCTAACCAAAATTCGCATGAAGGTGGTCAACGACACTGAAAGGGATTGGCACATTCGCATTCCCTTCACTCTATGGGCCTAATGCACTAGCATTCGAACCTCTACGGGTGCTACCCCTTTCTCTTTAGTGTATGGAATAGAGGCTGTCCCACCTCTCAAAGTATAGATCCCATCTCTCTACATCTCTCTACATGACATTCTCTCTAATGATGAATTTTGTCAAGATTGCTTAGCTCAACTTGAGTTACTTCATGAATGACGTCTTGCTGCCCTCAACCATCTCCATGTCTATCAAAATTGCATCAAGTGAGCCTATGACAAAAATCTATGAAAATGAGATTTCAACATCAGAGACCTCATCCTTAAATAAAATTAGCATGTGACCAATATAGAGTAAAGTAAATGAGGCAAGTTTGCCTTTAATTGGCTCAGACCTTTCATCATCACGCACAAGTATGGGTCAGGGACTTATCATCTATCCTCTCTCGATGGATGGCTAGAACCTAAGCCTCTTAATGCCTTACATCTGCAACCATTCTACTATTAGTCAAGTACTCATTCACTTGACATTTAACTTGAGCTCATCCCTTGAGTAACCCCCATCCTCTTAATCTTTATTCCTTTCAACCCTATTCCCCTTAACAAACCCTTTTATACAGTATGGATGCTTTGTCCTAATAAAAGGGAGCCCTTGAACTTCTATAGTCTTGTCCATGACTCAAAATTCTATCAAAAATAATTGAGATGTCAAAATATCCAAGGTCACAAAATTAAAATAAAAAATCAGACTACTCCCTTGAAAGATAGCTATACTATCATTGTTGTAGCTAAAAGACTGCTCCCTCGAAGGATAGCTATTCAAAAGCCCTCAAATATATAAAGCAAAAATATAGACCACTCCCTCAAAGGATGGCTATGACTAAATATTTCTACAAATAGTGCTTTCTTAGAAGCTTCCCACATTGATCAGCTTCACAAATGACCACAAAGAAAAATGATATCTCTATGTAGACTTCCCGCATTGATCAGTCTGCTCAAAAAAAAAAAGGGTCATGGACTTGGCTTATAGTCATCTCAAGGTCTCTTATAAAAAGGATCAAGGTTCTCTCTACTCAAAAAAGGGTTACCCTATCCTCACCTATCATAACACCTGCTCAAGGGACTTTGAGCTCACTTTAATGTCAAATTGTTTCGATTACCGCTCTAACACAACCCATAGTCAACAACGTAATGCATGAATGGGGCTCTTGGTTCTAACAACCCCTATCTATGCTGTCATTCTAGTCCTTGTCAATGAAAGGGAGAATATGCCTTTCACTTCCTTTACACTTTGGTCACATTCAACCACATCATTTGTCAAACTAACTCCACCCACCTCTTTTCAGACCACTCACATAGCCTATTCACACTAGTTTTTATGGACACCAATACACATGGAAACTATGGACTACACAATTTATGTCCAGCATAAACCATTATTTGTTGGCACATAAATAGACTCATTTCATTTTTAGGAAACATCCATCACCTAATATGGATAGTTACTAAAGATGAACAACCCTGACCCATGTTACAGAATACACCATTTGAAAAAGGCTGTAACATCTTCTTCTTCTCATCATTTCAAGCATGTCCCCTCAGACATATGGGACATGCTGAATCATTCTCATGACCAATCACATCAACCACTTTGTCTCCTTATCTAAACTACATTGGTTTGAGGCCCTACCAACCAAGGCTATGTAGGTATCACTCAGAAGATAGAACATCTTTTGGAGTTAGCTGGACCACCCTCATTTATTCATCTACCTGATGGACAAACCCTATCCTCTTCTAACCATGACTTGCCCTCGACCACAAATAATCAACCACTTTGACTCTTCCTCCCTTCTAGGAGAACTACATTAGCCTAAGGCCCTTAGAATAAGGGCTATGTAGGCAGCACTTAGTTGACATGCGGTCTTCTAGGGTTAGCTTGGCCATTATCTTCATCACTTTATTTCGTCTCATTCTCTCGTCACCTGTCAATCACATCACAATGAGTCACATATTTCTACAATCATTAGCATAATCATTTTCATCATTAATATCATAATCATTAATCATAACAGCATCACCATCATAAAAATTAAACATCCACAAGTCATAAATATCCCCATCACATAATCATTAAGCATCATCATCTAATCTAACAGTCTAAACCATTCACATCATTAGCATTATCATAAAGCATCATTACATTCATCATCATCATCATCATCATAATCATTAAACATAACATTATCATCATGACATTTAGTCATCATAACATTATAATCATAAACATAATATCAAAACATGCATCATTCACATAATATCAAATGCTGAAAACATAACATATCCATAACATTTTCCATAACGCATCCATGATCCAAAAATAATCATCATATATATATATATCAAAGTTTTATACAAAAGACACAATTTGTGTCTGTCTCTCTCTCTCTCAAAATATAGTACATCTCTCATCATCGGCTCCTAGGCTAGTATATACATCAAAAATCAAAACTAGCGTCACAGCTATGGCTGTGGCAATGGTGGTGGCGGCCGAGATGAGGCTGTGTCATCTTCGCTCTCTAATCTACACTATCTACGTGTGCTTTAAGTGGTCACATGCGATGCAAACCTCTGAAGGCTCTGCTCGTCCCTCATCTCATTGTATCACTGTATCTGAGGGAACTCTCTAATAGCTCCCTCATAATAAGTGATCTCATCTAACGCAGTCCTGTACCTAGCTATAAGTACAGTCTGTGGTGGACCCATTAGGCCTACTGTCATGCCCTTCATCAAACTCTGTGGCTGTGAATATGCCAGTTGCACCGAAACTAACTATCCTAGCCCTTGTGATGGTTGTTGAGATGGCTATTGAATTGGGCCCTACCCCCTAAAAACCTGTCCTGCCACTGCCTGTGCCTGGGCTGTAGCCAACTGACCCTATAAAATGGTGATTTGCCCTATCAGAGTAGCCACTTGACTTGTCATCTCTACCATTTGCCCTATCAAAACTATGACCTACCCCTATAAAATGGTTACTTGGGCCTGAGCTACATCCCTCTCCTGACAGGCCATGTCTCTCTCTTGGTAGGCTATATCCCGCTCTCTGATAACTACCTACAGATTAGGTTGTGGGCCCACCTGTACCCCTATGTACTACCCTATCCACCATGCTGTGTAGGCCTCTATACACCCTGGGTCAGCTATCCCAGGTCCTAATGGCAACTCTTCAAAATTTGGCTCCTTTGTCTCCTCTGGTAGCGAGAGTGGCACCTCTATGTCATCCTGCCTATACAAGGGGAAGGTGGGAGGTACATTCTGTAGTAGCCCATACTAGCACCACACTCTCTCTGCAAGTATCCTCTCAAGCTCGTTGGCTCACCTACCCCTGACCCATCGCATGCTCTGAGTCTTGACCATCTGCTCTCCTTGGTCTCTAAATGTTGGATACCCTAGATATGGTCTCCAGATGATGTCTATCAAAATCAGGGCCTCTAGTACCCCTTGATAGTAGTTAATGTCCCTGACTAATCCATCTACCTACATCTGCACCATGACCTCACGCCATCACCTAAAGCCAACTTTGAACCTAGCCTAGATCACCACTGGGAGGTCGAGAGGATGCATGACCATGATGTGCTCGTAGGCCCAATAGTGCAGAAGGTGGCCTATGCATAGACTATACCACCACTGCTGGGTAATACCTCATAGCTCTCTGTAGACCTAGGCTAAAAATATAGGCACCCAGATGAACATGGTCTACTGCTCGACCATCTCTGTCAAAACTCTAGTCATGGTGACTAAAAACCTGCCTCTCTCTGCATTTGGCAACACATATACTGTGATGCCGATCATCATGAAGATTGCTAGCCAATGTGCATCCTCATCTACTACATAAAGGGGCTCATAAGTAAAACTTACTGAGTGGTAGCTCATCTCAGCAACGTGCTCCCCAAATAGCATAACCATATGAATTTCATGCACCTCTCTTGAGCATGCATATAAGTCCACTCTGTGCACTGACAGCCACAAAATCTGGTACACATCCTTGATAGTGACTGTCAGCTCTCCTGTGGGTAGGTGGAAGGTGTTGGTGGAGTGATCCCACCACTCAATCAATGCCACCATCAGACTCACATCCCTCACCACTCTGTAGTAGCACCACAGTCTACCTAGTCCCATGGCTATCATGTGGGCCCACTCCTCAATGGTCATGCCTTCGTGCATTCGCATTAGTAAGGTCGAGAGGTGATCTCGTAGCATCAGCATTTGCCTTGCCTACATCCACCTAAAATTAATCTTATGTTAAAACATTGACTACCACTTTTCCTATTATTCCTATTTGACCAATCTACCTAACTGTCCATGCCTATCCTGACCCTCGAGAAGCCTTTGGCATAGCTTCGACCCTTCGACTTGACTATTTTTCATCTCTCTTTCTGACCAAGTAGCCATTGACATCAGTCAGCATGTTGGTGATGGTACTCACCTAACCAACATTGGTCACTTAGTGACTGATGTCAGCAAGTGATTGGCTGATATTGATCGCTGGTCAGCTGACACCAGTCACTAGTCAATTGACGTCGGTGAACCCACTAACATCGGCAACTAGTTCGGCCCTAGGGCCAAATGAGGTGAGTCCTAAAATTAGGGCTTCCCCATTTCTTGCTCCTGAACCCCAGAAAAACCCTCTACATGCCTCCTAACCTCTCTTAGACCTACCACCCACCCTCTTAGCTACCCTTCCCCCTCAATTTCTAGCTAAAACAATCAAAATTCAAAAAACAAAAACAAAACTAAAACCAAACCAATTGAGTTCAATGGGCCTCCTACCTCATCTTGACATCATCGGCATGGTGGCACGATGGGTGCCATTAGTGGTGGACCCCCCATGGGTCCTCTACTTCCCTCTACCATCTCCTCTATGTCACTCTATCTGCAAGCTCCTACTGGCCCACAACTGACTCTACAACCTCCTCTTCAGCTCCAACTCACTCACTCTCTTCACTAATCCCTCTCTACCACCTCCCACCACTAATTCATTGCCTAATTAGTCAACTTTTTGTCACTTTCACTTCTTCAACTCTAGAGCTCTTTTTCTCTCTCAGTCAACAAATCACAAATGACTTTTGGTGGGCTGCTAATCCAATTTTGTCAAATTTGGCAGGCCATCGATGTTGGCATCAGTGTGCCCTAAGCCGCTGACGTCAGCTGATTTCTACTAATGTCAGTCCCTTTGGGCCACCAACGTCAATTTTATCACTAATGTCGATGGCCTTCAAACCCTAAATTTTTCACCCATGACCAACATTACACCCCCAATCAGTCAACTTTTAGTAGAAGTCATCCTAGCCTCCTAGAGCACACTTGAGCTCACTTTTGCCTCCACTTACCTCAACTACCTTCGAGACAACTCTACCTTGATTGTTTTGATTGCCTTTTCTACCTCGTGCCTAGTTAGCAAATTGTCTAGACCCCTTACAAGTATTGGATCATGAGCAAGTTGATCCCCTCTACTTGTGACTTTTTTTCATGTTTTCTAGGAGCACTTTCTGAGCCTGGGATACCTGAAACATGATGACCCATTGGAGCTATAGCTTAGATTGAGTAACCCACTCAGCTACAACTAAATGCTGGGGCTTAGTTATTTTGATTTTAGCACTCCTCGACCCTTGACCATGATAATTTGACCTACCTATCGCATGGTGTGGTATACATGTAATCTCACCCTTTGTAGTGTTCACACTCGATCTTCACCCTCTCTATCCATCTCTCTGTCAAATCGACACTCGATTTCAGGTTCCCTTCCCTTGACTCCCAATTTGAAGGGGAAACACATCATCCCATACCTGGAGCAACCAACTCTTATTTTTGTCTTGCAGTTCATCAAGAACAACCAACAAGACAAAAAGGGGCAAATGTAGACACTAAAATCATGTTTACCCCTTGGTTGTCCTCCCCCCTTGGTCCCCTTGGTCCATCCTCCTAACACAAGTCCTAGTCCCTCAATTATTAAATTAAAATAATCAAATATTTTAATTTAATTGCCCCCTTGCCACTTCACCCATGCCACCTTAGATTCCTTCCCTTGGATCCCCTCACCTCATGCCATGCTTTAATGACCCAAATCCCCTCTTAACCCTTCCTCTCACACTCATTTAAGCCCCTCATGACCATTTTTTAACGACATTTGACCCTAGCAGCTTGTAAAAATAGACAAAAGGCTAAAATTAGCCTCTGTCCCTATTTTTTGGCTACTGATGTCGGTCAATATGCCACTGATGTCGGCAGTTCTACCGGCATCGATTACCTTTAAAAACTATATTATGCTTCTGTTTTGCCCCCCTATGCAAATGTGAACTCTTTGGCATCTTGGCATTTAATCTCTCTCTCTCCCTCTCGCATAGCAAACATCACTAGCTACAGGTACTCTATAGGAATAGCTCCAAGCTGTGAGATCAAAGGCATTACAGGTCCGTCAACAGCATCAGCAATAAGTCTCCTTCACTCCTCCTTCAGCAAGCAAGAGATAAGTGTTTCTTTGTTTTCATTTTAGTTTTTATTTGAATTCATCTATTAAGCAAACCACTACCCAGACCCAACCTGCCCTTCCTTGAGAGGCTGAAAAGCCTTTTCTAGTCCCTGTCTCCCTGTCACCCTGTCCTCTCTCTAGTCCCCTGTTTAGACCATATCTTCTACTTTACATGCCCTCTGACCTCCAAATAGGCCCTTTAACCTCCAAGCAGGCTCTCTAACCCCTAAATAGACTCTCAAACCACCCTACAGATTATAAACCAGACCTCAAACTTGTCAAAAGTCATTGCCCTGACCGACCTCAACCATTGCCCCTATCGACGTCGGCAGATTAACTGACGTCGGTGACCTTAACCTATCGATGCTGGCAGAACCATCGACATCGATGACTGTGTAAGGTAGATTCTTACATATAGGTATGCATTTGCTTTCATTTCTTTTATTCTATCTTTATCATTTCTATTTCTGACTATATTCTATTTTTTATCATTGGACTGTCATCCTCCAAGAAGTCATTACACTTCTAGGACCAAGCTTTTGCTTGGTAGTCCACTTTTTAGCTATCTAACAACTTCTATGTTTGAGTCTCTTTCTTCTACAGGTGTCATCCTCCACAACCAAAGAGGAGTTCCTTTCGTCGTCTAAATCTGGTGTGCAAGACTACATCTGGGTACGTACAAACCCTTGACCATCATTTATTAGTTTCTCATTTCCTTTTGAATGTGAAAAGTGAAAACTTGTTGAGAAACAATTAGGACATGCATCTCTCCACCATTAGGAATAATAAAATCAAAAACCACACCTAGGCCAACAATATGTACCATACCATTTCACATTGCCAAATCATTTTCATTGTTACATATCCATTTACCATTGATGAATATTCCTTCCATTTACCCCATCACTTGGTGGAAACCCTTCTACCATTTTATGCAATATATCCAACCAATCATTATCCTAAGAAAGACCATGTCATCCTATCATTCCATTCTTATCTAGACCAAAGCCTTTTTTTAGTCACCCTACCCAATCTTGTTTTGCTCTTGGTTCATTTGGTTCTTCTTGCACTTTTTGTGAGAGGATTTCAATCAATTTTTAATAATCAATCCAATCCATGTTTACAATGATAGTGTACAAAAGTAGTGTGATAGTTGATATGGCAATATATCTTTCATTTTACATCTTGTATCAAGCTTGTTTATGTGACCCTAATTATAACCACTTATGGGCAAATCAATGTTTCATCAATCTTGCTACTACTTATAACCACATATGGGCAAATTAGTATCATTGACCTATGCCATTGTATCTTATTTATAACCACCTATGGGAAAAATAGGTGAAAGACTTGTGTACCATGTATGGTCGTATCACTTTACCATCATTATTTTCATTTGATTGGTCATTTTCTAGATTTGGGAACTTATTGGGACCTAGTTGGTTTTTCTTCACCTTTTGTGTGGATGGAATTACTATGACTTGAGATCATTTTAGGACTATGTGGATCATGATCAATTCATGTTGAGGTCACCTCAGTCCTCCTTTCCATACGCTCTCAACATTTTATGAGAAACCTAAGCCAAACACTTTCATCATTTTCTGAGAAGGTATCTTGTCATTCTCTAACAAGTTACGATACCTCGAAATTAAAAAAAAATCAAATATTTCAAAAATCCAAAAAAAATTGTCCTATCTTAGCTTAGCTAGTTATCCTTGATCCACCTTACTAGGGCATTGTCATTATTAGGATGCTTTCTTTTGCTTTTATTTTTAGGCTTTCTATTTGTTTGTTTATTTTTTTATTTGTTTATTTATTTATTCACTTATCTATTTGTTTGCTTTCAACACTGTTAACTTGAATAAGTCTATATGCATTCATTGGGTGATTCCTCGAGCACATTATTCTTGAGTCTATAAATATTCATACATAAATATTGTCATCATGGTTTTTATCATTGGTGCATTATTTTTAAGTGTTTATTGGATACTAAGAGTCAGTCCTTATGCATATTTTGGCCAAGTATTCATGGTGTTCTATCATGAAGCCTACCATCACATGTTACATGCAAAAATTAGCTTTAGGAAGGTCTAAAATCAATGTAACCATAAAATTTTCTCCTTGGCACCTTGGTAAATACTCCCATGTAACATTTGATCAAATTAACCCATTGACCATTTAAGTTGTATCATTACTAATAAGGATGAGCATCTCCTCATTGGTAGGTATAACTGAATCATTTCTAATGATCAATCTTATTCCTCTATCCATCTCTTTCATCACTTTGCATTTGCTCATATTTAATTTATATTCTAGATTATATCCTTGAGTTATGCTTCATAATCATCCCTAATTGGGGCACAACCATCAATTTTAGCCAATCTAGGTCATCTTCATGATTATAACCACCTATGAGCAAAACATTATTTTGACTTTTATTCCTAATTATAACCACCTTTGGGCAAATCATCATCCTTTTTACATCAATGCATGCATGCATTTTCTTATTTGGATTAATCTTAACCATGGATTAATTCCACCTTTCTTCTTATTTCTTTTCAAGGGACTATCCATCAACAAATGTGATGACCACTCCCTTGAGGGTGCATCATCATAGGCTTCCCAAAATCATTTGGAGCTTTGTTCATTAGCCATCATATTTTTTTGGCATACATGCCATTTATCATTATTTGAAAATACATTTCTTTGCCTATGGTTTACAATGCCTTCCCAAATAGGGGCAAATAATAGACACCTAAAACTAGCCACTAATAACTCCAATTAGGCTTTTGGCCAATTTCCACTTAAAATACACAATTTGGCCTAAAAACACTAAAACATGCTAAATGATGTGAAACTAACATATTCAAGTGACAATTTTGGCCAAGGTATCCCTAAATGGGGTAATATAATTTATGGGCCAACTAACTTTGATCATATCATTTCGAGTCAAAATGCCAATTTTGCACCTAGGTGCTATAGATTATTCTTTCCTATCAAATCTCTTACACAAGACACATGCCTTTTTTATTTGTTTTTTATAACATCCTAAATTGGAATATAGCTCAAATGCATCTGACATCACCTTTTAATTCTAATCCAGTCAAATTTTGGACCAATAATAAGGCATTTTAATTAATCTGAGTAATTTGTGCACAAAGTGCTTATGCATGCTTAAGAGATAATTAATAAAAATCAAGGCCTAATTAAGAATTCCATGAAAACTTGTTGAATAATTTGTTTTGGAAATGAATATTGAATATTTGCATCATTAGGTGATCTCATTTCTTGGGAAGACATCCCTAGGCCATAAATGCCATAAATATCAGGATTCATAGTCTCCATGCCTCATCAATGCCTTCCATGATGCCCTCTATACCTCTTAATTTCCCCTTATTCCAATTTCATGATGAGAATAATTACAAACTTGATTCCAAAAATTGAATTAATCCTCAACCACACATCTCAATCTCACGATGGATGATTTAGGTTGATTCTAGACATTCTCAAAAATCTATAAATAGAGAGGCCATGAACATCATTTCTAAGACATGACAATGCAAAGTTATAATACAAAAATGGTTCCAAAATCTTCAAGAAATTAGTGTTACCATGCAAAATCGATTCCAATCCAAGCCAAGCCACAAGCCAAAGGTGCCAAGGAGAGATGGACATAGCCAAGCTTTCATTGCCAAGGCCTTCATGAGCACAAGCTAAGCAAGCCACTTAAACAAGCATTTTGGAGAATCCAAGAGAGGTAAAAGAAAGATTTTTTTTTTGCATTTTAGTTGTGTTTTTTATTCATGTTTGTTAACTAATCTCTCCCTAGTGTTTAGGCCTAGAGTTGTTATGTTATTTATTGCATTTCTTTCATTTTGTTTCCATTTTAGAACTAACATGATACTAACCATCCTCTCTTGAGTCAAATTCCTAAATCACAAGTAACACTAAGGTATTTTTTAAAAAAAAATTTCCTCTTCTAATCTACTAGCCTATTGCACCCCAAAGGACCTCAGCTCTACTGTGAGGCCGACTATGGAGTTTAAGCTTTAACTAGAAGAAGGAGATTTTATTTGAATCATGTCTTTTAGTGCGATTATACTTTTGAGAATTTTTGCCTTTTTGATATCATGTATTTTATTTAATTCATTTGGATTTTAACTTTATTTTGAAGGATTTTTAAGATTATTCCTCTATATGGATTTGGAGTGACCAATCATGAGAGAGATAGTGATACACATGAATGAGCTATAGGCTAAGGCTAAAAGAAGCTGAGTAACCCATGAGAAAAGACTGACTATGACACTTAGCCTTGAAAATGAACACATATGTGATCTTAAGTCTCAACTATGTATATGTTTAGTGTGTGGAAAAGGAAGAAGGAAAAAGGAGATCCAAAGGAGGACCGGTGAAAGGAAAAGTAATGAGAAATATTTTTTTCTAACTAATCACATGGTAAAAGAAGATAATAACCAAAAGGAATAGGGTAAATAAAAACAAGTCACCATGATAACTATCTGTGAAAAATGAAGATAAGAAAACAAACAATCATGAAGATACTAGGGAAGAGTTTTGAGAAAAATTATAAAGGAAAAGAAGGAAATTATAAGTGACAAATAATAATGATAAGAAACATACAAGTATATGTGAAATGTAAAACAAAAATATAAGCTAACTATAGTACAACAAAAAGTGACAACATGATATAAAATAAGAAATAATTTGACATAACGTCAAATGATATAATAAAAAATAGATAAAAATAAGAATGAAGTACATGTCAAATTTAAATGTAAATGAGAAATAACCATGTATGTGCTCATAAATACTAGTAAATCTGTCCACACACATTATCCAAGACTTCAAATAAATCTCTACGAAGCTAGATACAACCTGCTACTAATGTCTCATTAATCTTTGTTGAATACTAGGAAAATACTTCTTTTCTAATCTCCTCAAATGAAAAAATTAGGAATAATCATTGGATCATGCTAAGGTTGGGTGAATGATGGTTATGAGAATGTGTGGGAACAAGATCTATGGGAGATGCAAGAATCACTAGTGGAGAATAATTTATGGGTAAAGGAGGGTCCACAGGTGGAGAGGGAACCACAAGTGGAGGCACAAAAGGTGGTGAATGGACCATAGGAGATGTAGTTGTGGGATAAGTAGGAGGATCCTTCTTTCAATAATAACCTATGGGAGGAATGTTAGAAGGTCTAGGAATAACTATAATATTATAAGATGATCTTTAAGATGCTACTGAAGGATACAAAAATGATCAGTGTGAAGTGTGCTTCATTGGTGCCATAGAAAATACCTCTCACCATACTTAAGTATATGTTTAGGAAGAATACTTGGAGGAGGTATGGTAGTGTCAATCGATGAGGAAGAAGGTTGTAAGGTATTAATATATTACTGTAACTTATGATAATGGGTAGAAAAGTGATTATTTATCCCATAGAAGCAATAAATACACTTGTGAGTATTCTTAGGAGGAACACTCATGGGAAAATATGTAATAGGCATGGATGAAGAAGAAAATGGAGCATCAGTCCTTTGGGTAGGCAAAGGATCCATCTTGGGTAAAAAAAGTAATCCATCACCAAGAGAAGCTGGTGAGGGAGAAGGAATGGAAGTAGGCTGAATAGAAGGAGTACTAATGGAAGACATAAAAGTAGGCTCATCAATACTAGAAGAAGTAATAGTAACTAGTTCTGACATAGATTCCAGTATGGGAGAAGTAAGATCAATAGAAGGTCTAAGGAGGGATGCACTACCCACAAGAGTGAACCAATGATGGGAGTCAAGAAACCTATAAAAATGGTAAGGTCCAGTCATAGCATGATCTATGAGCATAGTCCTATGGGGATCCCATCTCTACTCTATGATAAAGAGAGAAAATGCAAGAATTAGGAATTATAAATGTTAGAACATGAGAAGATACACAAAAATATTCAAATAAATAAGAATGATAATGCACAATCTTAGAATCATGGGCTTGGATAAGGATGCCTAATAAAAGATCATCT
This sequence comes from Torreya grandis, assembly GCA_037957365.1. Lineage (NCBI taxonomy): Eukaryota > Viridiplantae > Streptophyta > Pinopsida > Cupressales > Taxaceae > Torreya > Torreya grandis. The sequence continues at coordinate 1,579,695 of JARHVA010000067.1, read as the reverse complement.
AAATAATAGCCATCATCATAATTTGGGATATGAATATCAATGACATTAGCTAGAACAACTTTGCCATTAGAAGAAACATGGTGAATAGAATGCCTAGTCTTGGATAAGACTATGAGAATGTCATCACAAGGTGGTTTGTGAGAATGAGGTTTTAATGAGGCTAGAAGTTGTAAGATGAGGGTTAGTATCTCCTTGTAATATATAAATGATTTGATTATAAAGGAATTTGACACATTGGCATGGGGAAGAAGTGATAGTTCACATATAATGAGTACATGACCTACCAAGAAAAATGTTATAAGAAAGAGAGAAATTAAAGATCATCACCTTTACATAAATAGTAATAGGTGGGATAGTAATGAGAAGCCACACACATGCAAGAGGAGGCATTTTCCTTCTATTATATCCTTAGTGGGTGTTGTTGTAGACTTAAGATTTCAATTTGAATATCCAAGGGTTTTATTGAAATCAAGAGAAGTAAAATAAGTGCTAGAACCTTTGTCAATTAATTCTTATTTGACTTGGATATCACCTATTTAGATACTAATAAATAAGGGAGGATCATCTTCATAAAGAAAAATATCATTCAAAATCATAGATGATATGGTAAATTTCAAAGAAAGAGAAGTATCAATAGTTTCATCAACATTGATGGATATCTCTTCACATTATTGCAATATACTATCCTTGGAACTAGATAAGGCTACCTTTTGTCTTGATAAGGGAGGATGAGGGACATTTATATCAAATAACAATTTCATAAAATTATTTTGATGATGGGGAGATGTCCTCATAATATCAAGAAATGGAATTTGAGATGGGAGATTAGTGAGTTCTGCAATAGGATCCCACTCATCATAACCCATGAGAAGATTGTTAGACATAGGTGCATAATGATTAAGGTCTTTGGAAGGAGGAACTAAAGAACATTGAAATTTATGTTGATAATAATGAGAAGGTTTAAATTAATGTTGTAGATTATTTGGCGATGAATAAGTAATTAGTTTAGATTGATCTTGAGAAATATAAGAAGTGTTATTAGAAGGTTAAATATCATTGGAAGGTTGATTATCATTGTTATTAGAAGATCATGGAAGAATAATAGAAATAGAATGAGATTTTTTATCCAAGGGAGAATCATAAATTGGATCATCATCAAAATTTATAAGATATTCTTTCCCAACTCATTCAAATGAGTTGGAGAAGAATCTTGGATAACACAGAATGTCTTAAAAGGAAGCGAGGTGTAGATAGGTTGGGAATCGATGAAATCTTCCACCCTTTGCATATTAGTCATGCTAACTACATTTTCATCAAAAGTGGGTTCAATAAGACTTTGTACATTATTGGTGGAGGAGGTGGGATTATCTCAATTTTCTTGAATAAGTTGATGATTAGGTAAAGGATCTTTGTAGATAGTTAAATGAACTTTTTATTGATTTAAGGTTTGGGTTTTATCATGAATTTTGAAATCCTTGAAAGAAACTTCATAAGCTTATTGATGATTTCAAGTGATAACATCATGATAAAAACTAGGACCAAGAAAAAAGTCCATATCTAAATTATGAAGTTATCTATAGGTCTCATGAGAGTGACCCCAACTAGTATGAAACTGACAAAATTTGCTAAGATCATACTAGGTTTTCATAGGACAAGTAGGGTCAATCTCTCAAGGGAGAGGCCTAGGTAGATAATTAAGATATTCAACTAAGTAAAGAGGTTTATAGAAATTAAAATGTTTGGTGATGAGAAATTAGAATTAGTATACTGTTGAGAAGGAGTTAGTTCTAAAGAAGTGGTAGGAATGACAACTTGAACATTATGAATGGTATCATATGAATCGATAACACCATCATTGGTAATATTTTGGTTTATGTTTTTAAGTATCTAATGAGGACCCATGGAAAGTTGGGGTGGCTCAAATTTATGCATGAGAAAATCTTATCTTTTGGCTTGATCAATGGCCTCTTCCAAGGTACATGGGGAAAGGGTACAAACTCGATATTATAATTTAGGAAATAAAGCATTTGTAAAGAGATGAAAGAGATTGTCATCTACATGTTATGTTCACATTTGTTGATAAAGTCTTCCATCATTTAACAAAGTATTGAGAAATATTTTTTCATTTTGTTTAAAATAGATGAAGTGGGCCAAAGTGTTTTTAGGAAGATTACTAGTCTAGAATTCTTGTACTAAAGTATTTACTAAATATTCCAAACTAGTAATGGAATGAGATCTAAGTTGATTATACCAATCTAAGGCATAACTTGTGAGGGTTTTGGAAAGGAGTTTGGTAGAAGAAAAGGTGTTTAATTTGAACCAATCCTTTTAAATATTTAAAAATGTTTTAAGATGAAGGGTAGGATCAATTGATCCATTATAAGAGATGGTAGGTGTTATACCTCTGATATCAATGTTAACAGCTTGAGTAGTAAGAGATTCATTTTGTAAATTATAGATAAATTTGTTGAATAATGGAGGTTGAGGAATGACATTACTTTGAGAATCTCAGAGAGGGGGAGGATGAGCACTTTGTTTATAGGTGCCCCAAGCCATTGGTTGAGGTTATGTTTGATTATTAAGAAGGTGGTTTTGCATTCTCATCATTTGATTCATGTTATGAGATTGAAATTTGTTCATTTTATTAAGAGTTTGTAATAATAGTTGATGAGTTTGATTATTGTTATTATAAGTAGTGTTGGCATTTAAGTTAGTGTTAGTGGCTTGGGTACCACTATTAGTGTTGACATGAGTTCGAGAAAAGCTATGGGAGTTTGAAGAACTAGTGGAAAGATTTTATTGTGAATCAAAAGATGGAATAACAAATGGTTGAGATGAAGAAGAAATAGAAGAAAGATTACCTTGGGTAGTAAATAATGAGCTAGTGGATGGATTAAGGATAATAGATCTTATAAGATGCCCACTAAATGTAGAACCAACCATTTTCGTTGAGATACTATGCATGGAGGTAGAAGTTAGAGAAGAAGATGTCATTGCATAAGAAGGATTCAAGTTTGAAGGAAGAGGTTGAGAAGCAAACAAATAAATACCTCTAAATCCATTTGAGAAAGTTAAAGTAGGAGAATGAGGTTCTTTAACTTGATGGCTAATCATGAGATTATAGATGGTAAAAGGGTCTTTCCCTCTATGTTGATGGAATTTTGTGATAAAGAAAAGTATTTCAAGAGTATATTCTAACTGAGATTGATCTTATAAGAAGAGATATTTATGATGTAAAGAGGTATTATGAGGATTCCCATAGTTCATTGTATGGGTTATAATATGGACATTACTAGCATTCTCAAAAGGAATCTTACTTTGTCTATGGGAGACCCTATTAGGATTGGTGAATTCCATTATATTTACTAATTGATTTTTAGTATTACCACTAGATAGATAGTCCATGATGAAAGGAGGAAAAGGCAAGATGAGATAAATGAGAAATCAAAAAGTGATTGTAACTAAACTAGGTCGACTTGGTCGACTTAGTGTAAAAACTAGGTTTGTGAAATTGAACTAGGTCAATAGGATCAACCCAATACAAAGAAAAAGGACTAGTAAAAAGGGGGGAAAAGTATAAAAATAGTACTAGGTTGATCAAGTCAACCTAGTGCAATGTACAAGGGATGGAAAATATGCTAGGTTGATTTGGTTGACCGAGTACAGTAAATAGGAAAAATAAAATGTTGATAATCAATTTGTGAAAATAAAGCAAGATAATTTGTAGTTAATGTAAGAAATTAAATGATAAAAGTAATAAAATAATCAATTGAATTGATGTACCCAAAGCAAAACCTTATATCAACACTGGCTAATGCAAGTCTTTGCACACACAATTGAGCAAAGAGCAAGCAAACAACTTGGAAAGTAAAGCTAGTTAATTGGTCAACCTAGAATGTTAAATTTATTAAGAATGATTTTAAATGATAATTTTTTTTCTATAAATAAGGTACTAAATATCAATCTATGGATGGTTTTAGGTGATTTTAGGATGAAAGGGACTATAGTGGCAATGTTATAGGCTTGGTATTGGGGCTTAACCCCTCACTTCACACACCACAATAATAAGAGTGTTGGGTACTTAAACAAAATATACCAATAACCATGCTTTATACTTGACCAAAGTATCGAGTCAACTTCCCCTTTGGTGAAGAAATCTAAGTAGGTTGGCCTGGGTAGTCAAATGTTAAAAATGGTTTTTGATGTTCAAGTGATTTGGCCATGTGTGCATAAAATATATATAGTGAAACTAAGTAGTCAATTAAAAACCTCCTAATTAGACTATGTAAACTATTATAAGCATGCAAACAAATAAAATGAAATATGTGATTAACATATAAGGTGAATTCTAACTTGCAAATAAGGTATAGTGAGAAAACTATATGCATAAGAAATATAACTAGGTTGAGAGTGTCAAGATATCACTATTGAAAATAAGGTTTGGAAAACCTACTAGGTCAACCTAGTTATTTTAGATACCAAATAGGACATAGAACTAGGTCGACTAGGTCGATCTAGTTTGTTATGTAGAGGTCATTTTGAAGGCTACAAAATTGAAAGGAAAATATAGAAATAGAGAGATACAAAAGAATATAAACTCACCTTGATGGTTTAGAGATATAATTTTTTGATCTAAAACTTGTAAACTAGGTCAAGTTGGTCAACCAAGCAATACAAAAATCTACTAAAAATTTACTAGGTCAACTTCATTGACCTAGTTGGTTGGAATAAAAGTCTGGAAATATACTAGGTCAAGTTGGTCAACCTAGTATGATGATCTAAAATAATAGAAACTATAATTTATACTAGGTCATGCTGATCAGTCATGTTATACAAAGGCTATTGTAAACTAACTACAAATGAACTAGGTCAATTTGGTCGACCTAGTAAGATAAAATGGTATTCAAAAAAGTGCTAAAAACCTTTACTAGGTTGATTTGGTTAATCCAATTGCCTGTTCATATACATAAATAAAAATAAAACTAGGTTGACATAATTGAACTAGTATGCCAAAATATATGATAGAAATGATGACAAAGTAATGAAATAAAAGTGAACAAATCTAATAAGGATTTAATGTATATTAGGTTCACTAGAATGTATGCAATTAGAATTCCATGATGCAAAATTAATTTATTATAGATTCGATAAGATAGAGCACACCTATACTTCTGATTGGGTATACACTTGTTAATCAAGAGCATGACCAATATAGGGATCCACTAGATCCAATTAGGGGATCACTTCCATCATTTGTCATATCACATCATGTTAGGAAGGGTTCCAAAGCCTACAGTCTAACACAATCACACAACAATCCTAAAAGGGTCATATGATTTCATGTTCATTTTATGTAATAAATAAGAAAGTAAATTATTCTAATACTAAGGAAAGTAAATTATTCTAATACTAAGAAAAGTAAACTAATCTAGTGTGCACCAAAGCTTGTGGCATAAAGCGGGGGTCAAAACAAAATAAATAAATAACTAAGCTAAACATGCATAGGAGACATATACTCACATCAATTTATATAGAATCTTAATACATGAAAGAGAAGAATATGTACTACATTATCTATCTACTCTTATAAAGGAGAAAAAAAGTTAGGAATACTTACCTTTAAAGAAGAACCTGTGGAGTCTCAACCTCTCTCTCCCTTGGCAAAGGCGATTCACTAGAGATTATGGTGGCTTGTAATGATAACCAAGATAAATCAGCTCTAGGCTGCATTACCTACCTAATAATCCAAAATACTTCTCCATAAGATAAGATCAGAGTTCCAAAATTAAGTATTGAATGCTAAAGCTCTATTCCTCAAGTATAATGATCAATAAGGAGATGTTTGTTAGCACTTCTCTTAATTCTTTATTCAATTTTGACTCTTACGAAATGTTGGTAAATAACCTTATATATAGAGTAGTATCTTTCCTAAAAACTATTCAGATATGTCAGTTAAACTAGGTCGATTGGGTTGACCTGGTACATTCTTATGCTAAAGCCTAAAGTCTATGCTAGGTTAGTCGAGATGTAAACAAGTCAAAATAGCAAAGACAGCCCAAGAATAAACTAGGTCAACTAGATTAACTTATTGTACTAAATAGGTAATAAGGTAAATAAAGCAAGAAATGAAGGAATAGAACATGATAATGACTGGAATGGATAGCAAAGAGAATAACAAGCCTAGGGTTCATGGTTTTGGGGAGCTAATGTGTAGATAGGAAGTGAAGAAAGGAACAACAATCTTATGAAGCACTGATGATCTTCCCATCCCTTTCTCAGTATACCCCTTAACTCATGCACTTAAAGAGATTGAGACTCAATAAGTTATTTTTAGATATGAAGTGTCAATAATCAATAAAAGTTTAAAAATATTATGTGTATATAGATGGGTTGGTATATGGTTGGGGTTGAGAAGTAATCCTTATGTTTATATGTGGAAGGGTGTTAGGTATGAAAAGTACCAAATTTTGGAGAGGTGTAGAAATTGGTTGGTTGGTGGTAATAAGAGGAATGGTATAAATATGGGTAGAAGATACCCCCATGGTGGATGAGTTATCAGTAACAAGAGGTGACGTTGCCCCTATGTTTGAGGTGTTAGTTGGTATGGTAGGTGTTTGGATATTGGTTTGGATGTTAGATTGGGTTTGGTTAGTGGTAGTAGATGGGATATTACTAGACGAATATACTTGTGTAATCAAATTTTGGGTAGAGGTAACACCAAACATAAGAGGGGGATGCATAACAAAAGGTGGATTCATGGGAAGAATCGATGTAATAGGGGTATAGTGAGCTAAGGTATTGAGATAATGTTGGAGGACAATTAGGTTATTATTAAGGAAGGTATAAAAATCTAAATCACACTCAACAACTATCCAAGGAATGGTATGAGGGGAAGAATGATGAGGAAATCCCTAAACATCCAAAGTATACTCCATAGAAGAGGAGGAAGAGGAAGATGGTGGTCCTTGGTTAGTTTGATTCCTCAAATGCTATCTAGTAAAGACCATGAGAGGAATAAAAAAGAAATGATGAAAAACTCGCACCTCAAGAAAAAAATAGGCAAAAGGAAAAGGATCTCAAGGGAATAAAAACATACACTAGAAGTGTATTTAAAACTTAAGATTATTTTTAGATTTCTTTTATCTTATGCCTTAGAAAGTGTGAAGAAGAAAATCAATTTGTAGATCAAGTACTAAAGAGGAAATCTAAGGTTGTTTTCAAGTTATGTTTAGGTGCTCAAGAATAAATCTATATTTAACTTTAATATGTGGCTTGATATTGGGGCCTACCCCCTTACTTCACATACTAAAGTCATAAGGGTTGTGGGTGCTTAGCCAAAATATACTAAATTTTAGAGTTTATACTCAATCAGAGAGTTGATTTGGTTCTCCCCTTGGTAGTGAACTCTAAGTAGGATTGTCAGGAAAAGTTAAGGTTTACCTCTAAGTGATAAAATCTTAGTCAAGCCTTGTCTCAAGTTTTTTTTGATATGTTGATTGATTACATGGTTTGCTAAAGTGTGTGATAACAAGAGTGAAACTATGATTGATTACTTTTGCCTTTATGTTAACTAGATGAACTAAAATCAAGCTATAAAACCATTTATGCAATGTATATATTAATCCAAAAAAGAAATTTTAGATTTCATTGGATGAGAAAAGAATAAAGGAATAATGGGGCACCTAGATGATGTTAGGGTCCTACCAAGAGTGCAAAAATGTTTCTCGTAATTTCTACTCATTTCTTAATTTTGGAAGAAGATAAAAAACTAGTAATAAGGGTGTGGTAGAAATACCTAGTTGGTGATGCATGCATAATCTAGATGAATGTCAAGAACTCTTTGGCTTGGAAGCAATAACCTATAGATAAGAAAGCACTAATAAAGGGATTGTTAGAAAGAAAATTAGGTGGACTTCTTAGTGTGAGCTAGATCTAAGAAGCATAAGCTTGCTAAGAGGCTGTTAATCCACTCTTAATAACAATCAAGCTGAAAATGATAAAAGTAAGGTACTTGCATAAAGTAAATGAAATGAAATACAAGAAGAAAGTAAAATGTTTTTAGAGAGAATGATTAAATTTAGCAAAAATAGGTCAATAATAATGCTAAAGGGGTTGAAGTGAGGTTCAAAAAATTATAAAAAGGTCTATGAACAGGTAGGAACATAGAAAGTTAGGCTCAGTTGGGGTTAAGGGGCTAAAAATAACTTTTTTATTTTTTTCCATAGTGACCATTAGTGGTTGGGTGAACCATCAATGGTTAAGCTAACCATCGATAGTTGGGGGTGACCATTGGAAATTATGATAACCATCAATGGTTGCTTATGGATTTTTGAAGGTTTCTAAAAGAGAAGTTGATAAATAGGTGAATGGGCTAATAATGGTTTTGTTAAGGTTTTAGAAGTTTTGGAAATAAGTTGTAGATAGGTTTGATTAGGTTTGGGAGGTTAGAAATTCAATGAAATAAAGAACAAGTAGAATATACATGTAGCTTACTAAATGGCTAATGGTAGAAGTCTAGGGCAATTTTACCAGAGTAACATTACTTTGGCCTTGTTTTATTATTTTTGGGAAGTTAGATGTTTAATTCCTAAATAATAAATGGGTTTGAGTAGATAAAATTAGTAAATAATACACAATAATTAGGATACTAATTTTTGAAATTTGATTGTAATTAGGGCTTTTGTAAAAATAGTATTAAGAGAGCGAAAATGAAACTTATCTTATTCTGTACTATTCTGACTGAGACAAGATTTGGAAATCTGTGCAGACTTGAGATACTATCACAAATAGGAATTTGGAGTTCATTTATTGATTGGATAGGAGAATCAAAAGTGGGACACCCTAGGTTCTATCACTGTAGTCTTATCTTGGCACTATTGTCTTAGTGATCTAAGATTTTAAGCTTTTGTTTGATACGTCTGTGTGACCTTGCTTATGAAATATAAAATCTTGAAACTCTATGGAGCTTGTTGTGTACCTCATTTAGTCTTAAATACCCTAGGTCCTCTTTGTGATTTAACTTGAATGTACAATTTGGAGAAAGGAGAGAAGGGGTTAGTGTGTAAAGGATATGTTGGATGTACTTTACACCCATAATTGGGCATACTACCTATATACCAATACTTCGAGGAGGGATCAAGCTATACGTAGTTCTTCCATTTAAGTGTTTAGTGCAAAAGTGTGATAAAAAATGCAAGTAAATGTAAAAATGAGTGTACTTAGAATGACTAAGGACTGGTGTAAAGGTTTAAATAAGATTTAAATACTATTGGATGGTTGTATGCAGAGAATAGGGAAAAGTGCTTGACTAGTCTTGCTTGTATTCCTGCTTCTCTCTTGTAAATGAGTGTCAATCATTCTAAATGGATTTTGAATGGGATTTTATAGGGTATTTAGTGATCATGGGTTAAATGAATTAACATTAGGTTGACATGAAGTAGGATAAGGATTCAGAAGAATATGACTGTTAGAAGCCAAAATGCACTTGAACAATAATGCCAAAAATAAGACACCCTAGGTTTCAATACTATAGTCCAAGTTTGGATGTTATTGTCTATCACTGGCATGACCTAGTGGGATGGATTAAGCATGGAGAGATCAATATGGATCTGTAAGGGTTTAGTTTGGGAAGCTATAGATGATTGGGAATTAGTGAAAACATGCCTATGAGGGTCATGAGAACAAGTAAGATGGACATATGGATTGGGTGTCATTAACCATACTCAAGTTTCCAAATTTTACATTTTATATGATTACATCCCTCCCCCTTTATTCTAGTGATGAATAAAATTAAAATATTAAGACAAAGGAAAAATAGTAAACATAATTAAACTTACCTATAAAGGTGAAGCTCATGAAGTTGTGTGATGTTGGATGTGCATAGAGAGAGCATGGTGTGAAGTGTGAATATGCAATGAAAAACATAGAGTAGATTAGTCCTTATTAGATACACTATATCTAAAATAAGAATGTATAAAATTTGGGTATGATAGAGAGGAAGAGAAAGGAATGAATACACCTCATTGGGTATGTGAACCAATACCAAACATGTTATGATGTTGAATTGTGTTAAGTGTGTGCTATACAAAAAGTAATATAATGAATGGATCTAAGTGCTCAATTCCCTAAACGTGGCTCAAGAATGAAAAGGTAGGCCATGTATCTCCATTATCTCTAATTAAGTGAAGCTAATGAATCATGAATGTTTCAATTGATGTTTGGACTATGTGTCCAATACCTCTAAATAAATGGCTCAAGAATACAAATTCTAACTAGTCCTTTGGCTCCATCATTGCCCCATGAATTGAAGCTATAAAGTGATACCAGTATGGAATGGATGTCATATAATATGGATCTTGAAGCCCATGAATGTACTATGATATGATAATGTTGGCATGAATAGATGAATGTATGCTAGAAACTAAGCCACTCTTGGCCATTTTGAAAGATGGAGATTAGGCTTATATGAAAGACACTCCAAAATTGATGCAATAGGCTTATGTGGAATCTAACTAAGGAAATTGGGTACTCAAAAATTTATAATTTTATGAAATACAAACATGAAAAATGATGCCAACCACCTATAGATGGACTAAGGTATGTAACTGCTAAGAAATGCTTGGAAAATAAACTCAAATTGGAAAAAAGGGATGATCAATGTGTCATGCACATTACCCCCCGATCACTATCTAAAACATGAATTCTAATCTAGAAGTTATATCAACTACCTAATCTATAATTGGAAGTGAGATCCATCATGTTATGCATGATACTCCCTATATCTAGATTCTCTAAGTAAAAATTGTATTGAAACATGTTGAATATAGACTATGCTAGGCTGACAAACCTGTGACTAAAATCACTTTTTCTTTTATTTCTAGAAAAACTAATTTTTCTCTTATCTTGATAGGAGCACCAAAAATAGGACACCCTACTATCTGACATTATAGTCTAACTTTGGCACTATTGTTGAGGGCCAAATCTAGTAATTTTTATAGATTCTCTACTATCTACCTAGTCTGATGTTTGGATTCTATTTTGAGTGTTTTGAAAACTACTTTTGCAGCCGTTAGGAGCTCTAATCTCTATGCTAAAACCCCTGTTGTTTCCCCCTCTTTTGAGGGTAGGAATGAAGACATTACAATGACTTCCCTCAAAATAAATATCCCTGCAAGTGTGTTATGTTACATAGATATATGATATAATAATGATAATTGACAAGATATCATGAGATATAGAAAGGTTTGTATTGAGAGATTGATAGATCAATAGGGGTATGCCTAGATAGATATAACAATTTAATAACATGTGCAATGTGATGAAATGGAATTGAAAGTTAGCTATTAGTTGTTTGTTGTTAGTAAGGAGGGATGGAGCATGAAGTCCATCATGGCATCCAAAAAAAAAAAAAAATGCATGATATGGATCATGGCATTACAAACATGAAAAGTAATTAGGCATCAAGCATACAAATCAAGAAGAAAGAAGCATATAAGAGTGGCTAAGGGGCCAAACAATCAAGGTACATGGGCACATGTCACTAAAACTTGAAAATAATCATACAAGGCATGTTTAAATGCCACATACACATACAATTAAAATAAACAAAGTTGGCATAAGGGCCACATGCACATGAAAGAGTAATCATAAATGAAATTGGCAAGTGTCTTAAGGCACACACATGAATAGAAGTAAAAGACATTGGAAAATGTCCTTAAACACATACAATGCATGGAACAAGAATTGAGAAAATGTAAACACATCAAGCTATTATAAGAAAGAAATGAAAGCATGTATATAGTGGAAGTACAACCACATATAACTAATCTAAACAAGAAGTGAAAGTATGTTAGACATGTTAGTACAAGATTAAGTATATGCTAAGAAATACATAAGTGTAACATACTAGTGAGTGTCAATATGGTAATCTTTATAAGCTTAGTAGGTAATGTATGTCAACATGATAACTAAAGTTTGTGGTGTAGGAATGACATTGTTGGTTGAATATTTTGTCGATCAGCATACTGATAAATAAAATAGGTTTGATCAGCCAAAGTAGGAAGATTAGTCATCCAAATGTGTAGGTATACCACATCAGAAGGGGGCTAATCTCTCCTCTCATCAAGGGGAGGTTCCCTATAGATAGGCTATATATATATAAAATAATACTCAGGGGTAGGACAAACCATCCATCTCTCTTTCTTCAGAGATGATGTGTGCAAATCAAAGGAAAAACTCAAGGGAAATGATAGACAACACTCCTCTTCTTTCAAAAGTACTATTCATCAAACCACAAGAATACTCCTAATAGTAATAGCAAAATGTAGCAAAGGATGTAATAACTAGCAAATTGAGATGTAGCACAAAGTCTCCACCTGAATTGATCAAGAGTAAGATACGAAGGATAATGAGGGCATAAAGTTGCCCCAAGGTCCTTTATATAGAAATGAAAATAAAACACACTAAAGGCAATTATGGGGGCACAAAGTCTTTCCATAGTTGACTCTTTAGGACACCTTCCTGACTATTGTCACTAATCCTGCTTATTGAATTAAAGGAATAGAAGATATATTAAGGAAAAAGACATAAGAACAGTTTCCTCAACACCAAAGATATTACAACACAAAGTCTAAAAAATCACTTTCTTTCTTATTCCAATGACAAAATATGATAAACAAACTGAGCTCAAAGTCTCAAAAATGCCTTTCAATTTGGGAAGAGTTTCATTCTAATTATCAAAAAGAGATCCATTTACAATAGAAGAGAGTCCTTCATATAGCCTCTTCAAGGAGGACTCAGGAATAGTAACACATCATGTTGCATTAGAATCTATTAATAAAATAGGCTAGAACTTAGGGGTGTTTACCCATTTGGTTTTATCAATGCAGAGAAACAAGTCACTTTATTGAATGTTTGCAACTTTCAATGTCCACCTGGCAATCTGATCCTACCTTCATTGTTCCTCCTTTTCTGGTTAATTGAATCAAGTCCTAGATTCAATTTTTTGTTTTGTTCCTTCCTATATTTTTATTGGTTTTGGCCTTAAAGCTTGTGAATGCATTCAAGTCTATAGATACAAAGGATCAATGACTATTTTATGAGCTTTAAAATTGATGTTCATGCACCTGTCACTATGTTTTCAACGACTAGTTTGTTGTCTTCAATTTGACGTCTTCGAGCACGTCACCCCTTGGTCCTTCTTTGAATTTTCTATTTGGAACTTTCTTGGAGAGAATCTACCCTTTTAGGCCTTAATAAATGATCCACTTTGGGTCGAGAAGAGCCCCCTACAAGGGTATTTGCCCTTCGGGTGATCTTTGAATAGCCTTTGGGCTTCTTATTTTACATCTTCCTAAAGGGAAGGTGACTCTTCAATTTGGCAGCCGAGAGTCCCCCACAAGTGCACCTACCCTTTAGGGTCCTTCAGTGGCCTTCACCTTAGATGTCTCTCATGGCCTTTTCCTTAGCTGACTGTCTCTCAGACTTTCTCTGGGGGCATTTTCCCATGGACAAATTATCTATGGAAATTTCCCAGAGACAAAAAATACATAGAATTTCCTTTTTGTTCCATTTGCCTTTGAGAATTTCCTTCGAGTTTTCTTCCCACAGTCACTTCTTGAATTCTTTTAGACGTTTTGTCCAAAAGAATTCCTTCAGACAAAAGTTTGAAAGAATTTACCTTTGCAGCCTTCTTTGAAAATGACCCTTCTGAAGGGTATTTTTGTTGACCAAGTGCCCTCCACAAGGGCACTTGTCCTTAAATAAGCTCTCTTGAACTTTTACATTTGAACCACTCCTTTGAACTGTCTGAGTGAACTACTTAGTTGAACCAAGCCGTTGAACCATTCCATTAAACCAAGGTGATGAACCACTTGGTTAAACCAAATGTTGAACCAAGCTTTGAACTAAAATGGTTCAATTCAATGAACCAAGCCTTTGAACCAAGCAGATTAACTAAGTCATTGAACCATTTGTTTGAACCAACTGTTGAACTAAGTTTTGGTTTAACGGTTCAAATAAAGCCTTGAACCGACTGACGAACTATTTGATTGAACCAAAGGTTGAACAAAAGTGTTGAAACAAAGTAGATGAACCACTCGAGTGAAACAAAGTGTTGAACCGCTTGTTTGAACCAAGCCAGTAAACCATTCTTTTGATTGAACCCACTATTGAACCAAAAGCATTAAACCTTTTGAATTTTGAATTCGTTGAACCTTTAAACCAAAGTGGTTCAATGGTTCAACAGTTCAAGCCTTCTTTGCTTAGATGCTTGGCGATGGAGATTTTTGATTGAACTAAGGCACTGAACCAATTTTGAAAATGACTAAGTGTTAGAAGCTGATTCTTTTGGTTGAATCCACCTGCAAAAGCCTTTAAACCTATAGAAATGAACCTATCTGTATAGTCCATAGAAATCAAGTCTGTAGAAATCAACCTATAAAGCCCATTGAACTTGGTCTATAGAGTCTATAGATTTTCTCTTCCTATTGAGTCCATAGATTTTATCTTCCTGTTGAGTCTGTAGATTCAAGCCTATAGATTCCATAGATTTAAGCGTATAAAGTCCATAGATTTAAGCCTACAGAGTCCATAGATTTAAGCCTACAAAGTCCATAGATTTATGAGAAGCTTGAGAAATGAGGAATTTGAATGCCCAAGACAAATTTTGAAAAGAGAAGAGACAATTTTGGTCTATATGACCAAAATAGTTCAAATGTTATCCCAAAAATGAGTGATATTTTTAGGGGATAGTATCTAGCTCTAGTTGGGGAACTTCTGTCAATTTCAAAAAGAATTAAAAGGAGTAGAATCTAGAATCTCCAGTGTCTTTATGTGTACCACTGGGTTACAGAGTCATGCTACCAAAAAATAAAAGGCATAAAAAATGGAAACAAACAAAACAAAATAGAATTAAAAACTGTATCAATATACATATATATAGATGCAATGATCTAATACTTCAAGAGTTGAAGTGTTTCAGATGCTGCCCATTGTGAGGCAGAGAAAAGAGTGTGCCATCTTGATATTTCAGCAAAAAGTTATTTTCACCAATGTGCTGATGAATTATAAATGGGCCTCTCCAAAGGGAGTCAAAATTTCCATGCATCCCCTTTGGTTCTCTCCTTTTGTCCCACAGCAAGACTTGATCCCCAATCTGGAAATCATGATTTTTGGCCTTCTAGTCAAAGAGTTTCTTTACCAAACTTTGATGAGCAACAATTCTATCCACCACCATGGTTCTCTATTCCTCTAGCTCAGTTAGGCACATGATTATTTTATCAAGAGAGATTTCATATGTCTAATCTTCAATTGCCTTTGCCAATTTCAAGGCTGGTAATTCTAAGGTGATTGGTATCTCAGCATTGATACCATAAAGAAGTTGAAAAGGAGACATACCAATTGCCCTCTTTGGTGTGATTCTGTCTACCCATAGAACATCAACTAATGCTTTATGCCATGTCCTTTGATTGTCATCTGCTAGCTTCTTGATGATAGCTACTAGGTTCTTATTACATGATTCAGCTTGTCCATTCCCATATGGAAAATAATCAAAAGAGTGAGAGAGTATAATTCCATAATGGAAACAAAATTGTGTAATCTCTTAAGAGGTGAAACAAGCCACATTATCAGTAACAATTTTGATTAAAACTCTAAACTTGGAAATGATATTCTCTTTGAGGAAGTTGCATATAACTTCTGAAGTAGCATGCTTAGTTGGAATTACTTCTACCCACTTGGTAAAATAGTCAGTTGCTATAAGGACATAATCATGTCTAACACTTGAAGATGGATTTATTGTCCCAATAAAATTAATCTCCTATTACTAAAAAGGTTCTTCTATGATCACTGGCTTGAGAGGCATAACAGCTAATTTGGGTCTTCTAACAAATTGCTAATAGAGTTCACATTTTCTCACCCACTTATGTGCATCTTGGAAAAGAGTTGACCAGTAATATCTAGCTCACTGAATCTTATGAGTAGTCATAGGAGCAAAAAAGGTCCTCCATAAGCTAGGTTATGGAAAGATTTCAAAAGCTAGCTTTCTTGCTCTTTGTCTACACAATGAAGGAATACTCCATCTATTTTTCTCTTGTACAAGTTGTTATCCCAAAGGACAAAATTGGTAGCTTTCAACTTGATAGTCCTCCTTTCTTTGTAAGACAAATGAGCAGAACATTCACCATAAGTAAGGAAATGAGTGATACCTAAATACCACTCATTAGTAGTGGAGACAAAAAGGACTGTTGGAGTCTCTTCCACTTCAATTTCTTCACATTGTGTGTCTTTTAGCTTATTATCAACAATTAATTGGCATAGGCCTTTACCCTTAACCAACTTTGTCAGCTTAATGTCTAGATCAAACTCTTGGATCTTTGCAATATAGTTACCTCTTTTCATTCCAAACTCTTTCTGAGTTAATATAGACTTGACTATAGTGTCAAGAACTAAGGCAGTAGTGTGTGAATTCAGAATATAAAAGCAAAAATGTTTGACTACTTTCACCAACTCATAAGCATGTCTCTCTACATTTGAATGCTTCATCTCATGGGTTTTAAGAGGGCAACTCATTAAAGAGATAGGAGAGTCCATACCTTCCTTGTCCAATTGAACAAGAATTGTTGAAAGAGTGTGCTCAGACGTATAGCTGTATATGATGAAATCTTTTTTGTAATTTAGACAAACCAAGGTAGGGGCATGAGCAATGGTGGTCTTGATATTTTGAAATGCTGACTTGCCTTCTTTAGTCTAGCTAAAAATGGTCTTCCCTTTCATCATGTTCACAATGTGTCTAGTCTTCTCAACAAATTTAGGGATGAATCTCTGTAAGAAATTCACCTTTCTAAAGAAAGAATGAACAACATTTTTTCTTGTAAGAAAATTAATCTCTTGAATAGACTTGACTTTGTCTGAGTCAATCTTTATGCCTTCTTTGGACACAATGTGTCCAAAGAGTTTTCCCTCTGTTACTCTAAAAATAGACTTCTTGGGGTTCAAGGAAATACCATTCTGGTGGTAAAACTCCAGCACTTGTTGTAAGTGTCATACATAATCAGATTGATTCTTTGAGAAGATATTCAAGTCATCAAGGTATACCACTATGAATTTACCAATCTCATCTCTGAAATCAAAGTCCATTTCTCTCTAAGAGGTAGCACTAGCATTTATTAAACCAAAAGGCATTCTTCTATATGCAAATGTACTCCAAGGTGTGGTGAATGTAGTCTTGTGTTGGTTTGCTTCACCAACTTTAACTTGATTATATCCTAAGAAGCCATATAGTATTGATAACATCTCTGAACCTGTCACTATTTAAAGCACTTGATCCATAATTGACAAAGGATAATTATCCTTCAAAGGTGCTTGATTTAGATTCCTGAAATCTACACAAATGCAAATTTTGTCATTCTTCTTCCTTATAGGCACTATGTTTGCAATCCATGTGGAATGATGGATTGAGAAGATGATTTTAGCATTTAACGTTTTTTATATCTCAGACAGAATAGTACCTGATATTTTTGAATTATATTGTCTAGATTTTTCTTGTAGGGCATTGAATCAGCCTTGAGAGGAATGTCATGGCAGATTTCATCTGGTCTAAGAGACTTCAAGTCTTCATAAGAATATTCTACGACATCTATATATTGATGGAGTAAAGAGGTGAACTTGAATCTTTCTTCAAGGGTGCAGCACTTACCAATATTGACCATCTTGGGATTTTCTTCAATAGTCAGATTCACCTGATTGAATCCCTAAGAGAAACTCGAGTCTGTTTGATGTTGTTTGATGAATATATCATGCTTGTCAAATAGCTTTTCAAGAGAAACTAGGCCTTTTGTAAATTTTTTTCCTTTTAGATGTAAGAATTCTTCATTTATATCTAAACTGGATTCAGAGGCTGATTCATTCTTATGAGATTTATTGCCTTCAAAATGTAGTTGTTTAAAATTGTCTTTTTATTTCAAGAAGGCAATGATTTGGTGGTCATCATTGAATACTTGCTAATGATCAACATTTTTAGGAACACTTAGTCTATAGACCAACTCAATAGTATACCTATCTTCTTTGAAATTTGAATAAAGAACTAAGAGAGTTCCTGAAATAGCAAGTGCATCAGCTCTGTCATTAGACTCTCTGGATATGGCAGAAATGTTGAAAGCATCAAAGCTTTTAATTTGGTCCCAAACCAAGTTAATGTAGTGGCATACTATTTCATTCTTGGTTTGGTATAAGTTCCTCACTTGACAAACCACTAATTTAACATCCCCTTTGGCATGAAGAAACTTGATGCCTTTGTCTTGAGTAGCCTTCATGCCAAGCAACAGAGATTCATATTCAGCTGTATTATTAGTGTTGCTAAATTGTAATTTGTAAGATGAAGGAAACATATCTCCTTGAGGAGATATCAACACAATCCCAGCTCTCGAATCGGTAGAGGAATAGCTACCATCAAATTCTAAGGTCCATATCTCATCTGATACTAATTTTTCTTTAGACTTCCCTTCATCAGCGATGGATGATCTTTCTTCATCTGTATTGCAGCCTACTAGTTCTTATATTGTTATTGTTAAACTAATTTTTGAGTTGACCCTTTCAAGAATTATATCAGGTGTTTCATGTACTTCATTTGTAGATAGAAAATAGTTACCCATTACTATGGATTCAAAAAGAATTTGAGCTTCAAGGGCTGATGTCTGGTTGACCACATATTTTGCTTCCTTTTCAGGGAGTAACCTCTTCATTATGCCTTGGATAGGAATCCTTGTCTTAGATATATCCATGCTTAGTTCTCCTCCCATGTCCTTATAGAAATTTCATCCAAGCAAAATTCCATAGGATGTTGGGATGCCAGCCACCAAGACAATCATCTTGATTCTCTTGTCTAGAAAGGCTACAAATGTAAATTGGGCATCTTTGATTTGCTCCAGCAATGGTACTTACTTGTTCTCCATGGAGAAACATCTCCCAAATGTCTTGGCCAATATGAGACCAAGAGACTTTGCTACTTTAGCAGGCATGACATTATTAGATTCCCCTGAGTCTATAATACAATTACTCAGCTTTTGGCCATTAATTAATAGGGAAACATAGAAAGGTTCTATTTTTTTAGGAGCAGCTGGGGGAGTAATGACTAGATTATCTAAAATAGGTGTGTTCTTTAGAGAATCAAGAGTTACCTTTTTATCCTTTTGTCTTATAGGGATGGTTTGGTTCTTGACATATTGGACCAACTTATTCAATTGATTAGGATTGGACTGCAAATATTTAAACTCAGACATTTGTATTTTTGTCTTTTTGACATGATCGATTATGTCAAATGGCTAAATTGAGCTAGGTATAGAGAAAGGTAATTCAACCTTTTAGGTCTTAGGAGGGATGGGAGGTGGGCTAGTTTTCAAATTTGAAGTAGAAGGTGAAGGCAAAATTGATGTAGTTACCTTTTAGGTGATTATTAGATCCTTTGACTAAAAAGGTAGAGTGGTTCCATGCTTACCAATCATGACTGTTGGCTACAATTGTTCTTCTATCTTCCCTTTATCAGCTTGCTAGACTGATTGGTTCATGGACTTAGTAAACACTACATATGATCCATCAAAAGCTTCTCCTTTATTTTTGGGTTCATCTTGGTAGTTTAGGAAACTAATGTGGGAGTCGCCAACTGATTCTTCTTGATTATCTTCAAGGAGATCACATCATTTTCTTGATTCAATTTAGGTTGGAAAGAGAACTCTGATTCTACTTCAAGATATCACATTGCTAAATTGGTCAGAGGAGCTTCCAGGGCAAGTTTCCCTTATGGGGGAGGAAGGTGATTCTATTGCCCTTGATTCTTGGCAACATTGCCCTGATATGACTAATTTGGGAATGTCTTTCTGTATGAAGGAGTAGAAGACATTCCTTGAGCCATTTGCTTTTTGAGAGCAAGAAACTCATTTGCCAGTTTCTACACCATTGGATCTATGGTGCCTATAGATGCATATTCAGAAGATGATGAAGCTCTATTTCTATTTAGATCTCTTCTTATCTTCCCTGCTAAGATGAGATCATCTTTTACCTCAGTGGCCAAATGTTGAGCTATAACAAGATCTATTTGACTAGCACGTCTCAAGAGAAAACTTAGTTTAGGTAACTGAGAATTAATGAAAAGGCATTTGAGATTCTCAGCTATAGGTTGAGCTATTATAGGGATACTATTTCTTAGTTTGTCAAATTTGGCTATGAAGTCTCTTATAGGCTCATAAGGCTCTCTCTTCATTTGTGTAAGTTGAGCCAAAAGTGCATGTGCATCTTTTGCAGGTTTGAATCTGGCTTCAAACTTATCTTTGAGAGTATTCCAATTAGTTACTAATCAAGCATGTAGATGATAAAACCAATCTATAGTATCACCTTGTAATGTTTCTACAAATAACCTAACTGCTACATCTTCAAATTCTACTCCAATTACTCCACAAGCTATGCTAAAGGCTGTAATATGTTCATCAGGATGAACTTTTCCATCACCATAGAAGTTGGGGAAATTATTACTTAAACTACGTGGAAGCTCATGTAGAGGTAGAGTACAATTGAGAGGACCAAAAGCATTACCCTAAGGGCCTTGAACTACCATTGTAGGATTATGAAAAGGAGGGATAACAAATCTTATAAGGGTAATTATAGGCAAAGCTTTATCAATGGCAAAAGTAGATACTTCGTCTAGCAAAGGAGATCTGACTTTAGTAGGAGAAAATATCTTGGTTTGTTGGAGACAAGATGGTGAAGGAAATAGATCAAAATCACTTTGTTGTACCAACTCAAATATAGGGTCGATGATACCTTCAGCCCTTTGGCTTCATGTATACCTTGAATCTGCCAAATTGTGAAACAAAAATGGAAAAGAATTGACCTTGTTTCAGTTAAAGCTTGAGACTTTAAACTGTGTGTTCTTTCCTAGTTATTGTAGAGGTGAATGGATAGATTATAAATAGATAATGGGTATATCCCTAGTGGAGTCGCCAAAAATTATTGGTTGAATATTTTGTCGATCAGTGTACTGATAAATAAAATACGTCTAATCAGCCAAAGTAGGAAGATTAGTCATCTAAATGTGTAGGTTTACCACATCAGAAGGGGACTAATCTCTCTTCTCATCAAGGGGAGGTTACCTATAAATAGACTATATATATATATATATATATATATATATGTAAATAGAAAATAATACTCAAGGGTAGGACAAACCATCCATCTCTCTTTCTTCAGAGATGATGTGTGGAAATCAAAGGAAAAACTCAAGGGAAATGAAAGACAACACTCTTCTTTCAGAAGTACTATTTAGCAAACCACGAGAATACTCTTGGTAGTAACAGCAAAATGTAGCAAAGGATGTAATAACTAGCAAATCGAGATGCAACACAAAGTCTTCACCTGAATTGCTCAAGAGTAAGATACAAAGGACAATGAGGGCACAAAGTTGCCCCAGGGTCCTTTACATAGAAATGAAAAGAAAACACACTAAAGGCAATAATGGGGGCACAAATTCTCTCCACAATTGACTCTTTAGGATACCTTCCTGACTGTTGTCATTAATCCTACTTGTTAAATTAAAGGAACATAAGATATATTAAGGAAAAAGACATAAGAATAGTTTCCTCGACAATAGAGATATTACAGTACAGAGTCTAAAAAATCACTTGCTTTCTTATTCCAATAACAAAATATGATAAACAAATTGAGCTCAAAGTCTCAGAAATGCCTTTTAATTTGGGTAGAGTTTCATTCTAATTGTCAAAAAGAGATCCATTTACAATAGAAGAGAGTCCCTTATATAGCCTCTTTAAGGAGGACTTAGGAATAGTAACACATCATGTTGCATTGGAATTTATTAAGAAGATAAGATGGAACTTAGGGGCATTTACCCATTTGATTTTATCAATGCAGAGAAACAAGTCACTTTATTGAAAGTTTTCAACTTTTAATGTCCACTTGGCGATCTGATCCTACCTTCATCATTCCTCATTTTCTGGTTAATTGAACTGGGTCTTAGATTCAATTTGCTATTCTATTCCTTCCTCACTTTCTGCTAGTCTTGGCCTTAAAGCTTGTAAATGCATTTGGGTCTATAGATTCAAAGGATCAATGACTATTTTATGAGCTTTAAAATTGACGTTCACGTGCCCATCACTATGTTTTCAATGGCTAGTTCGCTATCTTGAATTTGACATCTTCGAGTGCGTCACCCCTTGGTCCTTATTCAACTTTTCTATTTGGCACTTTCCTAGAAAGAATCTACCCTTTTGGGCCTTAATAAATGATCTACTTTGGGTTAGGAAGAACCCCCCACAAGGGTATCTTCCCTTCAGGCGGTTTTTGAATAGCCTTCAGGCTTTTTATTTTACATCTTCTCGAAGGGAAGGTGACTCTTCAATTTGGCAGCTGAGAGTCCCTCGTAAGGGAACCTACCCTTCGGGGTCATTTAGCGGCCTTTGCCTTAGAAGTCTCTCATGGCCTTTTCCTTAGCTGACTATCTCTTAGACTTTCTCTAGGGGCATTTTCCCATGGACAAATTGTCTGTGGAAATTTCTCGTGGACAAAAAGTCCATAGAATTTCCAGTTTATTCTGTTTGCCTTTGAGAATTTCCTTCAGGTTTTATTCTTGCAGTTGCTACTTGAATTCTTTTGGACTTTTTGTCTAAAGGAATTCCTTTAGACAAAAGTCTAAAAGAATTATGCCTTAGACTTTTTCAAATGCCTTAAACAAAAATCCAAAAGAATTTACCTTTATAGCCTTTTTTGAAAATGACCCTTTTGAAGGGTATTTTTTTTGACCAAGTGCCCTCTATAAGGGCACTTGTCCTTCAGGAAGCTCTCTTGAAATTTTACATTTGAAACTCTCCTTTGAACCATCTCAGTGAACTACTTGGTTGAACCAAGCCATTGAACCGCTCCATTGATCCAATGTGATGAACTGCTTGGTTGAACCAAGCTGATGAACCAAGCTTTGAACTAAAATTGTTCAAGCTAATGGTTCAATTGAATGAACTAAGCCTTTGAACCAAGTGGATGAACTATGTCATTGAACCATTTGCTTGAACTAACCATTGAACCAAGTTTTGGTTCAACAGTTCAAACAAAGCCTTAAACCGACTGACGAACCATTTGATTGAACCAAAGGATGAACCAAAGAGTTGAAACAAAGAAGATGAACCACTTGAGTGAAGCAAAGTGTTGAACCACTTGGTTGAACCAAGCCATTGAACCATTCCTTTGATTGAACCCTCTGTTGAACCAAAAGTGTTAAACCTTTTGAATTTTGAATTTGTTGAACCTTTGAACCAAAGTGGTTCAATGGTTTAACGGTTCAAGCCTTCTTTGATTAGATGCTTGCTGTTGGAGATTTTTGATTGAACCAAGGCATTGAACCAATCCTAAAAATGACCAAGTGTTAGAAACTAATTCTTTTGGTTGAACCCACCTGTAGAAGCCTTTGAACCTATAGAAATGAACCTGTTTGCAGAGTCCATAGAAATCAAGTCTGTAGAAATCAACATGTAAATCCCATCGAACATGGTCTACTAAGTTTTTAGATTTTCTTTTTCTACTGAGTCCATAGATTCAAGTCTATAGAGTCTATAGATTTAAGCCTGCAGAGTCCATAGATTTAAGCCTATAGATTTCGTAAATTTTTGAGAAGCTTGAAAAATGAGGAATTTGAATGCCCAAGACAATTTTTGAAAAGGGAAGAGACAATTTTGGTCTGTAGGACAAAAATAGTTCAAATGTTGTCCTAAAAATGAGTGATATTTTTGGGAGACAACATACATAACTTGGATGATGTAGTCATGTCAAAGATTCCCCTAGTGGGTATGTATATTGATGTGTGTCTCAAATGTAAAAGTAGGATGCCTCCTCAATGGGTAGAGTGAAGTAATCAAGGATCTAGATGTCACTAAATGCACTCAAAGAAGATCAAGTGAAGCATGGTAATGTAGATAAATTGATAAACAATAACATAGAACAATAAATGTAAGGTTAACATAGTAGTAGAAATGTAAAACATGGATGATGCATACAATCAAAATCTTTTTATGTTTTGGATATATTTGAACTATGTATAATCAATACATAAGAAACTATATACAAGCAATGTTGAAAAGAGACTATGTACAAGCATGTAAATAAAATATGTATATGATAATATAAAAGACTAAGTTGGAGGGGTAAGGGATCCAAGGATGGATCGTATTGGGGATGGAGATGGAGGAAAGGGTCACATCCATCTTCAAATGCCTTGAGATCATCATCATAAGTATCATCATATGCTACAGATTTTATGTTATGGTATCATCATGCCAAAGGTGAACTGAAGGTTGTTCTGGTGGTGGAGATGATGACTCTCCTCTGGGGCATTTAGTCCTACGAATTAATGACTTTGGTGGAATTGGTGATGTTGGTGCTACTATTGGTGGTATAATATGAATAATGCCTTGATCATGTAGTTTATCCAATCTCTAATGTAAAGCTATACATGATTTTGTATCATAGCCTATAATCTTGTGAAAAATACAAAATGGGTAACTGTCTTGATGTGACAATCAACTGATAGATCTATGTCATACTATAGGTAATTTGATCAATCCATGATCAAGTAATACTTGTAACATAAATTGTGATTGATATTTTATACTACCTAATTGAATCTTAATAACTGATTCTATATCCATAGAGGTATCTATGTGAACTATATATGCCAAGTGGTTTGACTGTGGGTGTGTGTGTGGAAAATATCCTGAGAGTGTATTGCAAGATGTAAAAAGTGGTGTAAGATGTGGTATGAGAGCTCTAGATTCATCATGGTATTTTCTTGGGCCAACTGGTGTAAAGAGCAATCCACACAAGTACTCATCTATGAGTGTAGTTGTTGTATCATCATCTAAATAAGCCTATGAACTTATATCAACACCATGCACATATGGTAATTTAGAATTTACAACAAGGAGATAAGTGTGATATAGGAGTCTGATCATTTATAGTAGTAGAAGATGGTACTACTACAAAGGTATCTATAACTAGTGGAGTAATTATGGAATCAACTAGAACTTTTGGTATTATTGTTGATGATGGTGGATGTGTAACAAGAGGTAGAACTATGACCACTAAAGTATTTGGGATGGCTGAAGTTGTTATGGCTGGTAGAATATCTAAAGCTAAAGGTGCAAATGTAAGTGGTGGAGTGCAAGAAATGTTAATCTCTCCAACATCATATGTATATATCTAATAAAGAGAAATGATATGAGGTGTTAAGCATGAAATATACTGAGGAGGGGGGTGAATTAGTATATTATATATATTTTACTTGATCTTATTTCTTTTCTTTAACCACTTAATCACACATTCAAGATATGCAATGAAACTTAAATAATAAAATGCACCACACAAAAGAGAGAGAGACACCAGATTTTTATGTAAAAACCAAAAGTGGGAAAAACTATGGAGAATGATCTCAAGTATATGAATAATCACCAACTCAAATTACAAAGTTAATAAACACCCTACAAGAGCACTAACCCTTTTATTGAGCACCAACCCCTCTTATGTATAAAACACAACTATCTCTCAATGTTGTTTACTTAACAAATGATAGAAATTTATAATATCTCCTACTTTTCTCTCCTCTAAAACAAATGCAAACCATGAACTCTTTTGTATATTACAAATGGATTCTCAAGACTTTATTTATAGCTTTCCAAATGACCTTTGGCATTCACCCTTTTGACCCTTCAATCCTCATGAAAAATGGCACCAAACTTGCATAACCCTTCGTATCCTTGCATTTAAAAATTTACATGGTGACCCTTCATAATCAGATGCATCTTTTCCTCTTTTGTCTTTATCTTTGTGACTTTTTGTATTCTTCAAAGTGTCCTTTCATGGAAAAATGTGCCATGCCCTCTTTTATCTTCACATGGTGACTCTTGGAATTCCTCAAGATGACTCTTCATGATAAATGTGTCCCATTCCTCTTTTGTCTTTAACCCATGACTCTTTGATTTCTCCATGGGCCCTCTTTTGACTTATATGCAACCAAAAAGTATATTCATTAATATTAAATAAATATTAACACATATTAGCCAAGATATGAATATTAAAAACACCATTAAATGCTATGGGGCCTTTATCACCAACAATGCTAGACCTTTGACATCAATGACAATATTTCCAACAATCTCCCCCTTTGTCATTGATGGGAACCTCAAACCAATACTACCACATCCTGAAACCTACACACACTACCATCTAAAAAAATATTGTAATTGCCCCTTACTTTGGTAACTTGTACATATTCCCTATACCTATTTTGTACCTATACTTATATTGTAATTACCCCTCAATTGATGTTAATCTTTAATGGTAGGAAGTAAAATAAATTACTCCCAACTTCTCTCATAGATACTCAAATGTGTCTTTTAGTAGTGCCTTTGTGAAAATATATGAAATCTACTCTGTAGTACTAATATATTCCATCTTAACTCGTTAATATATAACCTTCTCTGTCAAGAAGTGTTATCTAATGGGAGTATGTTTTGTTATTGAATGCATCACTAGATTCTTCAAAATATTAATATCACTTATGTTGTCATAAAAATAGAAATAGGTTCATCACATTTTACCTTGATATCTTCCAAAGTTGCCTTCATCTAAAGCACTTGAATAAAACAAAATACCACTGCAATATATTTTGCTTCAGCTCTAGAAAGTGATACTGAATTCTACTTCTTGTTTAGCCATGATACTAAGATATCACCAAGGAAGAAAGCTCCTCTACTTTTACTCTTTATTTCATCTAAGCAACCTACCCAATCTGAATCTGTGTAAGCAACAAAAGTAAAATCTCTCCCTATGGGATACCACAATCCATAATCCAATGTCCCCTTGATATATATGAATATTCTCTTCACCAACTAAACATGACTATCTTTTATAGCTGATTGATATCTTGCAACCATACCTATTGCATGCATGATGTCTAGCCTTGATGTTGTCAAATATAAAAGACTACCAATCATAGATATATACAAAGATTGATCTACAATAGGTGAATCTTAATCCTTGCTTACCTTATTTCCTATACTCATTGGTGTGCCAACTAGTGCACAATCCTCAAAACTAAATTTATTTAACATTTCCTTGGCATATTTAATTTGAGATATGAAAATTCTTTTATTTGAATAAAATATTTGCAACCTTAAAAAAATGACAATTCTCCAAGCATAGACATCTCAAATTCTATTTGCATATTATCAAAAAATTCTTTTGTAATCTTTTCGATGTTTCCTCTAAAAATGATGTCATCAACATATACCATAACAATTAATTGATGCTCACCTTCTGTTTTGATGTAGAGGTTACTATCAACAAATCCTCTCTAGAGACGTTGATCCTACAGGTACTTATAAAGTCTTGCATTCCAAGCTCGAGGATCTTGTTTCAATCCAAATAGTACTTTATTCAATCTACATACATGGCAATTAATATTTGAGAGAATAAATCCCTCAAGCTGCTCAATGTAGACCTCTTCTTCTAGATTCCTATTTAAGAAGGTAGATTTGACATCCATTTGAAACACTTTGAAATTTTTAAACATTACATATGAAAGAAACATTCTAATATCCTCTAGCCTTGCCACTAGTGCAAAAGTTTCCTCAAAATCTATTCCCTCAATTTGAGCATATCCTTTACATACTAATCTTACTTTATTCCTGGTCACTTCTCCATTTTCATTCAACTTATTTCTATAAACCTATTTTATTCTTATCACATTGTGATATTTTAGTCTAGGCACTAATTCCCAAGTATTATTCATTTCTATATAATTTAATTATTCATCCATTTCCTTAACCCAATGTTTATCATGTCTAGCTTCTAAAAAAGTTCTAGGCTCAATTTTGGATACAATGAGAAATTAACTTGATTAGATTCACTTACCATCATTCTTCTAGTATGAATTCCTTCATTTATGTCCCTGATGATGTCACTTTCATTATGATTTCTTAGACATATTTGGATGGTGTTTTGGTGTTTTATTTCTCCTTCTCATCTTCATCTGATTCTTCAAATTTTTCCTCTTCAATGATTTCAAAAATGTCTACTAGATCACCGATTCTTTGTGTTCTATCTTCTTCTATCATGACACTTGCACTTTCAACTATTTTCTTAGTTCTTTTGTTATAACATTTATAAGCTTTAATTTTTAAATAATAACCAAGATATATACCTTAATCTGCTCTGAATTCAAACTTACCAAGTTTTTCATCAATTCTTTTTATGAAGCATCTACTACCAAAAACTTTGAAATAATCAATTATTGTTAGTTTATTTTTCCATAGCTCATAAGGAGTCTTGTCACTGTTGACTCTTAATAATGCTCTATTCTGAATATGCACTATTATAACAACTATCTCTCTCCAATATTTATTTGATATCTTAGATTTATTTAGCATTGTCTTTGCCATCTCCTAAACTAATCTATTTCTCTGTTCAACTACTCTATTTTATTGTAGAGTCATGGATGTTGAATAATGTCTCTTTATTCCATGGTTTTGACCAAATTCAATAAACTGATCTAAAATTAATTATCCCCCTCAATCTAATTTTAGGTGCTTAATATTGAAACTAGTTTCATTCTTAACTAATGCTTTGAATGCTTTGAAATGTCTGAAAGCTTTTGATTTTTTATTTAAAAACATTACCCAAGTCATATGTGAAAAATCATTAATAAGCAACATGAAATATTTATCACCTTGAGTACTTTGAGTTCTCATAAGTCCACAAAAATTAGTGTGAACAAGCTCTAACATCTGAGTGGTCAAATACTCTTTTGTTTTGAACCACCTTCTAGCCTGCTTCCCATGCTTGCAAGGTTCATAAAGCATTTTAGATGGTTTTGTAATATTTGCAATATTTTGGACTACTTACTTCTTGCTGATGTTGACAAGATTATCAAAATTTATGTGTCCCATTCTCCTATGCCATAGCTAACTTTCTTCAATCTGAGTCAAATAATATCTTTGACCTTTGATGTTTGATAACATATACAAATTATTACCTATTCTTTGATCATCTGCAACCAACACATCTGAATCTTTTCTCCTAATTTCATAACCTTCTACATAAAACTTTAGTGTGTTCCCCTGATCACACATTTGACTTACACTTAAAATATTATGCTAAAGACCTTCTACATATAAAACATTTTTAGTTTTAGTTCTACCATTATCCAAACTTAGTGTACCTTTTTGGTAATTTTGGCAGTAGTATTATCTCTAAATTTCACTATGCCACCTTTGATCTTCTTCATGGTTATGAACTTGATCTTGTCTCTTATCATGTGCCTTGAACATCCACTATCAATGAACCATGGCTTTTCTTCATTTTTTGCATGCAAAGTTGTATGTACTAACATAGATTTTTTAGGTTATTTCTTCTACCATGAACTTGTCTAAACTTTATTATTGATGAATGGAGGCTTGAAAATTTGGTCCTTCTTGACTGACTCAAACACACTTCTATAGTATCGAGCTATATGCTTGAAGTTATTACACTTGTAACATATTATGGACTTTTCATTAAAGCTTG
Organism: Torreya grandis; assembly: GCA_037957365.1. Taxonomy (NCBI): domain Eukaryota; kingdom Viridiplantae; phylum Streptophyta; class Pinopsida; order Cupressales; family Taxaceae; genus Torreya; species Torreya grandis. Next base: position 1,550,085 of record JARHVA010000067.1, on the reverse strand, counting down.
ATAGAGGAGGAAAATAGTTGTGGCTTTTTCTTGACTCTGCATGATTTTTCTTCTCCTTATTTCTAAAATTGTTAGCCCTTTTTTGCCATTCTATTTTATTATGACCATATCCATTACAATAAAAATAATAACTATAAAAATAGGACCTGTTTGTGTATCTCTGACTTGATTGCCTTTTGTAGCTCTATTCCTTCTAGCCTTCTTTATTTGAGATGTCATCTGTATTCTTAATATCTTCCCTTTTTATTGCCTCTTTTTTAAGAGTTTCAATATATCTCTTTCTTTTTTATTTGTTAACCTTGTTTGTGGCCTACCATTTCTCTTTTTTAAATTTTATACCTATCTTATCTAACATTGATCTTTGACTTTCTAATATCTTATTCAACATGTTAGCGTTATTCTCAAATTTTGAATCATTGGCTACTTTATCATTGATTATTTTATTTGTATTCTCAAGATCTTCTTTTAAAGAAGTAATATCAATAACATACCTTTTACATTCTTCACTTAATTTTTGTAATTGTGTCATTAGGTATTTTTTATTTTTCTTGGCTTCTTCAAAATGTGCTTATAGATCTTCAATTATTTCTTTTGACTCCTTTTCATTTTTCTCAAACTATATCTTTAATCTTTGATTCATCTTCTTAAGAGATTTTAACTCTTCTAAGGCACAAACTAGTTCTCCTTCTAGATTCACTTTGGCTTCATCTTATTCTTCTTCTTGATCATTTGTACTTTTTATTGTAAAGGCATCTTCATGTATGGCCAAGAATAGAATCTCTTCTTCTGAATCACTGACTCCACTATATTTGACTAAGCTAGGATCTTTAGAATACAAACTCTTCTTCTCAAATCCATTCTTGAATTTTTTTTTGAAATTATTTTTGTATGTAGACTCTTATTCTTCATTGTCACCATTACCCTTATCTAGGCACTTAGCTGTAAAATGTCCAATCTTTCCACAATCAAAACATTTGAAAGGTAATTTTCTTTGATATTTACCTATGCCCTTTTTTGACTTATGAATGAATAGAGCTCCATTGTCATCTTCATCATCACTAGAACTATCACTTGATTCTTGAATCTTAGCCTTCCCTTTCTTTGATGTCTTGAAAGCAACTTCTTTTTTTAAGGGTTTATCTTGTTCAGTCTGCATCTTATATGCCGTAAGAATACCATGTAGCTCATCCATCTTTAGCTTTGATAAATTATTCATCTCTTCAATTGCCAAAACTTTTTCATCATATCTTAATGGTAGAGATCTCAAAATGTTTTATACCATAGCCGATTTTTATAAATTTTTTCAAAGACCTTGAATTTGATTACCTTTTTGATCAACCCACAAAAGGTAACTTGCTATATTTTATTTCTCTTCCATCTTCAAATTGTCAAACTATCTCCTAAAAGTCTGAAGCTTTGCTTGATGATCCTTTCCATCACCTTTGTAAATATTCTCAAGTTTTACGCAAGTTTCATGAGCAGATTTACATTACATAACTTTAACAAATTCTTATTCATATAAACCACATAAAATAGCATTTAAATCTTTACCATTATTTTCACTTGTCTTCGTTTCCACTAGATTAGTTACAAGTGTTTGTGGCTTTGCATATTACTCTATCACTGCTTGCCAAATGTTGAATCCAAGGGCCATCAAATAAGTCCTCATCCTTAAGCTCCAAAAAGCATAATTTGTCCCATCAAACAAAGGTTCTTTATGTTTATAAAAAAATTTCATGTGATGTAGCCATCATTCTTTTCTTGATCTACCTTTAAGCTTTAAAACTTTTTCAAAAAGGAACCTACTTTTGATACCAATTGTTAAGCACAAAATATACTAAGAGGGGGGTGAATCAATATATTATATATCTTCTACTTAATTTGATTTCTTTTCTTTAACCACTTAATCACACATTCAAGATATGCAATAAAATTGAAACAATAACATGCACCACATGAGAGAGAGAGAGAGAGAGAGAGAGAGAGAGAGAGAGAGAGAGAGAGAGAGAGAGAGAGAGAGAGAGAGAGAGAGAGAGAGAGAGAGAGAGCAAATTTTTATGTGGAACCCAAAGTGAGAAAAACCATAGAGAATGGTCTCAAGTATATGAATGAATACCAACTCATATTACAAAGTTTGAAAGCACCAACTTGTAGGAGTACTAACCCCTTTATTGAGCACCAACATAGTAGTTATTTATGAGCACCAACCCAAAGGAGCACCAACCCCTCTTGTGTAAAAAAAACAACTATCTCTCAATGTTGCTTACTCAACAAATGCTATAACTCTACAATATCTCTTGCTTTTTTCTTCTCTTAAATAAATACAAACCATGCACTCTCTTGCATATTACAAATGGATTCTAAAGCCTTTATTTATAGCTTTCCAAATGAACTTTTGATTTCACCCTTTATGACCCTTCAATCCTCATGTAAAATGGTGCCAAACTTACATGACCCTTCATATCCTTGTATTTGAAAAGTCACATGGTGACCCTTCATAATAAAATGCATCCTTTCCTCTTTTATCTTTATCTTGGTGACTTTTCATATTCTTCAAAGTGTCCCTTCATGGAAAAATGCACCATACCCTCTTTTGTCTTCACATGGTTACTCTTATAATTCCTCAAGATGACTCTTCATGAGAAAATGTATCCCATTCCTCTTTTTTCTTTACCTCATGACTCTTTAACTTCTCCATGGGCCCTTTTTTTGACTTATATGCAACCAAAAATATATTCATTAATATTAAATAAATATTAACACATATTAGCTAAGATATGAATATTAAAAACACTATTAAATGCTATGGGTCATTTATCACCAATAATTCTAGACCTTTGACATTAATGACAATATTTCCAACATGAGGTGGTCACTATACTATGAGATATGGTGTCCCATCTGGTGAAATAGTTGAAGATGAATCTATAGTTTAATATTATCTAAATGGTTGGTTCTCTATTAGATATGTGTATAGATATCCCTCATGGAGAGGACCTAGCATGAATTAGAACAATGTAGAGAGGGTTTTTGGTCCCACCATGATATCTATAGTAATATTTCCCAATTTCTATTGAGATATATCATCAAAACCTTGAATGTTCTTATATGATTTTTACATGGATGCCAAATCTATGCCCATGGGCTGTAAGAATGTGATATTATAGATATTTAGTCTAGAACCACTATCAATAAGAACTCTCTTAACTACACTAGTTTTGACTTGAACTTATATGAATAGTAAATTTTAATCAATAACTATTTGAGAAGGCATGTCCTCACTACCAAAATAAATTGCATCTTCTATAGTTTTTAAAGTGTTGACCACTGATGAAAAATAAGAATGTTTTAATTCAGTAGGCATAAAAGTTTGAGTGAGTACTTGATAAATATTATCCTTAAATACATTATCTTTCTAACATGGAAATATTAGCTAGAGTGTTTCTTAACTAATCAGCAATGTTGTATGCCTTATGGAAATCTACCTATCCAAGAGGGTTGGGTCTAGGATGGGTAAGAATAGCAAGGTGATGGGGCTCCTAGGTAGGTGGAGGAGGCATAGTGGTACTTTGAGTAATATATCTAAGCTCATTATCTACTATATGTATAGGAGTAATAGTAGCTATAGGAGGAGAATGAATATAATTGATGATTCAAGGAGGTGGTAGAACAAAGGTGTCAACTAGGCTCTCTAGTGATGCGTAGTGACATGGGGAAGAGTGAAATAGGCCATGCAACATGACTGAGTATGGGGTAAGGACTCAAAATAAGGTGATTCAAGAGATATATTAACATGTTTAAGTATGAATTGGTTAACATCATCCCATATAATGAAAAATAGGCATGAAATGTAAAGACTGAAGCTTTGTACTAACATATGATAGAATTCATCATTCATGTATATGATAGGGCCCATTATGGTTTCCTTATTATTTGTAAAAAATGTAAGAAAAGTTTATAAATAAATGAGAAATATTTTTGCAATTTGAGTATGGATGTAAGGTGATACCTCAAGAAGCAAAGTAGGAGTTAGTACATGTAACTAGGGTTTGAACAATGATTATGTGGAAAATTTACTATGAATTTTTTAAATTGAAATTTGAATTTTTGAGTTAAATATGAAATTGAAAAATCTAAAATTTAGTGGGAAATTAGTGATTTAATGGGACCTAATAGATGCATTTAGGGTTTTGAAAAAAGTAAATATTTATGATTTTTTACTATAAATTTTTGAATTTGAAATTAATTTTTAGATTTTATTATGCAACTAAAAATTTAGAAAATGATTAGAAAATTACTAAAAAATTACTGGGAGTTAGTTGATGCAACTAGGGTTTGAAATAAATTTATTTTAAAATTTACTACAAAATTTTAAAATTTGAGAGGAATTTTTTATTTTAATATTAAAGAAAAAATTTAGAAATTAATGTGAAAAATTAGTTAGGAATTTACCCTAGGGTTTCTAGGGTTTTTATGTGAAATTCTAATCTGGGTTCACTCAATGATTTATTATTTTTGGGAAGCTAAATGTTTATTTACTAACTAATAAATAGTTCTGAGTAGATACAATTTGTAAATAATATATAATAATTAGGCTACCAATTTGTGAAATTTGACTGTAATTAGGGATTTTCTAAAAATATTAGTGAGAGAGAAAATCAAACTTATCTTATTTTATACTATTTAGACTGAGACAAGGTCTGTAAATCTATGTGTAAGATTGGGATACTATTAAAAATAGGAATTTGGAGTTTGTTTATTGATTGGATAGGAGTGTTAAAAATGGGAGAGCCTAGGTTTTAGCACCTGAAAGTCTATAGAACTTATTGTGTACCTGATTTAGTCTTCAATACCCTATGTCCTCTTTTTACCTAAAATTAAATATAAAATTTAGTGAAAGGAAAGGAGGGTTTAGTGTGTAAAGGATATGCTAGATGTAATTCACACTCTGTGTGTGGGCACACTACCTGCATACCAATACCTTAAGGAGGGATCAAGCTATATGTAGTTATCCCATTGAAGTGCTTGATGTAGTAGTGTGATGAAAATGCAAGTAAATGCAAAAATTAGTGTATTTGGAATGATTAGGGACTGGTGTAAATGTTTTAATAAGCTTGAAATACTATTGGATGGTTGTATACAGAGAATAGGGAAACGTGCTTGAGTAGTCTTGCTTGTATTCTTTCTTCTCTCTTGTAAATGAGTGACAACCCTTATAAATGGAATTTGAATGAACTTTTATAGGGGATTGAATTATCATGGGTTAAATTAATTCATGTTATGGTGACATGAATTAGGATAAGGATTTATAATAATATGACCACTAGAATCCAAAATGTACCTGGATAATAGTGCCAAAAATATGACACCTTAGGTTTCAGTATTGTATTCAAAGTTTGGGCACTATTTTCCATGGTTATTAGGACTTGGGGAAATGTATTAAGTATGGAAACAAAAATTTGAGTCTATAAAGGTTTAGTCTAGGAGGCTAGATATGATTAGAAATCAGTGAAAACATGTCTATGAGGGTCATGAGAGCAAACAAGATAGACCTATGGATTGGGTGTTATTAGCCACACTCAAGTTACCAAATTTCACATTTTCTATGACTACATGACTCAAAATCAACTTTGATAGAGGTTCATGTATCTTTTTCTATTTTTGAGTTGCTAAAAAAAGATTGGATGATGCAAATCTTAAATACCTATGAGTAATTAGATTTGATATAGTGAACATGGATCCATTTCACCTCTTACTCCCCTCCTTTTATATGCAAAAAGAGATGGAGGATATAAGGTTTGATAGAGGGTGATGGTACTAATCATAATGTTTGGGAGTTCATTAACACCGTATAAGGTGACAATATTAAATTTTACCTCATTAGCCTGCACATAGCTGGTGATGAGTTAGGAAGGTGAGGACCTAATCGTCAGTGGTCAAGCTAACCATAAATGGTTAACTTTACCATCGATAGTCAAGTGTCTAGAAAAAAATGGGTTAAGGTGGGGTTAAAAGGTTTCAATTAAAGGTTAATTTAGTAGGTTGGTTAATTTAGTTAACTAGGTAGTCAACTAGACTTAAGGTCTAATAGGGTCAAGAACTGTCCCAAGGTATTTCGACATCTAGTACAGTTTTCTAGTGTCTATATTACCTATGACATATATTATTCCTAGTCTACATATTACAATGATTATAATGTTGGATGATTAGGACTCACTAAAATATAGATTGATGGATTTGGTCAAGATGGAGGAAAATAGGTAAAGAACATAGTGGACATAGGATATTGACAAGTTGAGTAAAAAATATTGACATGATCACAATTTAGAATCTAAGGAATTATATTAGGAGAAAGTGGTATTACTCTATGATAACATATTTAAAGCATTTATATGAAAACTATGCATTAAATGGAAAGGAACATATATTATCCATGATGTTTCACAATAGGGTATAATTATTCTAAATGATTTTTAGGGAACCCTTCTACTAGGGTGTATAAATGGTTGTAGGATTAAGCCTTACCATCATTCATCATTTTTAATGAGAAAGGGTGTTGATTAGAACCTTATAGTTAGGATTTTATTTAATCTTTTTTTTTAGGGTAGTGTATTTGTCTAGTTTGATCTTTGTATCGTATCACATTAGAATGAAGTTTGGATAGTCAAGATCATAGAGTGTAATTGATATATAGAGTCAACTTGAAGGGAAAATAGCTAGCATCCAAAACTTGGTGGTCATTAATTGAATTTAGGAATGGGGTGATGATAAGATAGGTATGTATAAAGTATGGTAAGTGTTCATTCAAAACTATTAATGATAAGGCACTTGAGAGATTTCACCTTTCTCAAAGTAGATCAAATAGTAAAATGACAAGATGTGCCATAAATGAATGTGGATAGATGAAAGGATAATTCATCACATTTGATACCTAAAAATGGATGGATCAAAGAACCTAGAAACATAATAGTAACTATTATATCAAAAAATAGTTAGTTGACACAAATTTGGAGATACACTTGTGTACAACCAGTTCAACACATTTAAATTTAATGGATTAATGGATTTGGGAAACAAACACTATTTAGATGATGGTGAAAACAACATAAAGACATTACACACTTTTGAAAACAAGATAACATTGTGCTTTGCTTAAAAAATAGTTACTTCTACATAGATCTTTCACCATCACCAAACCAAGTGAATAAAATGTTCAAATCACTCCATAAAAACCATGGATAGGGCACAACTATTGATTCTACCCACCAAATCATAGAAGGAGGAAATGGGGATTAGTCTTGGATTTATACATGATAGATATCATGATATTATTCCCTTTTATTTTATTTATGTAGTCAAAGCTACTTTATTTTCCCATGACCCATAGGAAATAACAAAAGTATGATCACTAGTACTTCAATATCCACTATAAAGATCTTGTTAGGATAAAATGAAACACAAATTTATCCCTAAATCACATACAAGAGAAAATATTAAATTAATCAATAAAACATACAAAAAATAATCATAAACATGCATAAAATAGGAGACGCCCGATTTAACATGGTTCACCCAAGATGGGCTACATCCACCGAACTTGTCTAGTATATTATTCTTACCAATATAAAGGAGAAACAAATCCTACAACAAACCTTGTTACACCTATCTACCTCTTTCTAACTCCTCTCTATGTGAAATTTATTTCATTTTTCATCTCAACCATGTAACAATACATTTTAGGATGAAAAACACCTAAACATAACCTCTACCATTAGATCTAGAAGCCTTTAATCAATGGCCTAGGTTGACTATGAAATTATAATTTTACAAGGCAATTTTAATAAAATTTTAACTTTAGGGGTGCTACCCTCTAACCCATTTCACCATCATAGATAAAAATCATGGGATACAAAACCTGGTTGAAATAACATCAAATTTTTAACCTCTGATCCTAGAAGATAATTAGGCTCCACACCTGACATAGCTATTGTCAAATAACTGATAAAATTTCTTAATTTTAAGAATTAGACAAGGTAATTCTTAATTTGATTAGTTGATATAATTAACGTTCCATTAATTTATCCCAATAAGTTACCATATTCATCAATTCTATGATTATGGCAAGAGCAATAGGGATTCCAACTCGGGGTTAGTTTTTCATGCCTTACAAATCCATAGTTCCATCTATTCACTCCAATATTAGATAAAATACATAAGGTTAGGTAGAGGAATCCCCATTGATTATGTATAATATTATTTAGTGCACATCCTACTTGAATTCATAAACAAACAATTCTAGTAAATAACAAAGCATGTAAAGTAGGCAACAAAAGGAGTTGATGTAATGTATTGCATGATATGCTTACATGAGTATTTTAATTAGCCCATGTTTCTATCCTATAAAATCATAAACAACATTGATGATATTTTCACTAACACTTCAGAGGCATTCCAATACATATTTTTGGTCTTATTACTCTGATTCATAGAATAAAAATCACCGGAAGGACTAGACAACCTACTAGATATTTTTGGCCTACTATTGCATTCACCAACATTATGTGGACTAAAATATGGTAGTATTGTTAATAATTAGGGATATTTAATACATAGTGGTTAGATATCCAAGCCATGAGTAATTCACACCCCAATTTACCTCAATGCACGATGTAGTATATTGAACAACATGCATCAATTACTAAGTTGCACAACAACATCCAAATCAAAGCACATGAGTTACCTAAAGCAACCACAACTCTGACATAACTTTTCATCACCATATTAGATTCTTATGTATAAGTTTTGATATATAAATACTTAATAGATATATCAGTGAAACCTATGTGATCCATAATCCTAGGTACACAAAATCCTATGCAACCTCAAGCACAAGCCCAACTTCAACCATATGCACAATCGTAAGCACCACCAAAAAAAATTACAACTCCATCATATATTGATAAGGGAAAGAGGAAGGAAACAATGTGATTAGACTCACCACTGTCACATAAAAATATGGAGTTCCACATAAAGTTTTGGATCAATAAAAAAATATGTGTTGAATATAGTGGCTGAGTGTGACTTGGCAGAGCTAGGAGTCAAAGAATAAGAAGTTATGCAGTCCATGATAATAGATATAAAAAATGATGTCTATGATAAAAAAGAGGAAAAGGATTTATTTTTATAGAAATCAATGCACACTTGCTAAGGGCATAACTAGGTAAGACAAGATCTATGGGTTAACATCACTCAACCTCCTCCTTCCATTGTAGTTGACACTTTGGTTCAAGAAGTAGCCTACCAATGGTTCTAGGAGAAAGGTTTCCAGGTAGACCCAACTATAGGATATATCATGTCCCATTTATAATTAATTTATATTTGATAATTAATTACTCCAATTTTTAATTACAAGGTAATAATGAAAATAAAATTTGAACAAATATTTAATTAATTAATTATTTGGAATTGATAAGTTTGAAAGCTTACAGGGGATCAAAATATAAAATAATACTTTATTATCCAAAGTGGGGCATGCCATTTTTAAGGATAAAGATAATTATGAGGGTTTAAATCAAATTAATAAATTTTTTAAATTATTAACCTCAATAAAAGTTGGCCAATTTGGAAAATTCCTATAATAGGATAAAAGTAGGAAAAATAAGATTAAAGCAAATTATGCGAAATTGGATAAATATGACAAATACTATATTTTATAACTATTGTTTTATATTTATAAAGTAAGGATTTGTATTTAGGTTCCCCATTTTGGCATTCTTGTTTATTTATGTCATAATTTCATTCTAGGGGATCTTTTGCCAAACTAATTAATTTCTCATGTTGAACAATGTTCACCAAACCATCTTGAAATGGAAATTATTGGATAATGAGGGTATTTAAATAGAAACCCATTGATCCCAAGGATTTTAGGACAAAATCCTTATGATCCAAAGATATAATTTCACATAAGAATTTTAACAAAGTTTTAAGGAATGAAGATTCAACCAATATTCAGTGTTTTATGCAGGCAGCTGCATGAGTAGAGATTATAGAAGTATTTTTATTTATTGGGTTTGTTATATCATATGTAAAGTGTTTTGTGGGGTTATTTTCATGTTATTTTAGTATTATATAGTATTTTTTAATCAACCTATTAGTGTTGTGAATTTATGTTCTATTTTTAGTAGTGTTTGCAGTGTTTTTGTGTAGTTCTAGTAAGGGTTTTTACCCAAACTTTATATTTTGATCCATAACTATTAAGGAGTGATTACTAAAATTATTTGTAACATTTTTGGACTCATTTTTATGAAATATATGTTTACATATGTGTTTGTTTGTATTTACTTTGTTATTCCATCCAAATTATCAAAATTTAAGTTTTACAAATATTGTTTCCAATATAAAATAAATTTTAGATCTGATATTTATCTATTAAATTCATTAAGGTTACATGATATTTGTATCAAATCCGTAATATTGTCATCTTATAATGGTTTTAAGAGTGGATTCTTCTTAGTGAGAGACAAACTAAGTATTTTAGATGGGAACAAAAGAAGTTACAAGCAGAGAAATTAATCTTTGTAAATGAAACTATGATTGGGAGTGAAATGGGAAAAAATATTAACAAATGAATAAAGATTATATAAATTATAAAACAACTTGGAAACATTAATTCTAGTCAAAGAGAGTTGAGAGAGGTGATGTGTAAACTATCAGGTCAACTAATTCTTAGGTCTATTCCTATAATGGCAAGATCACCTATGAGTAGTAGATCTACAGTTCATTCCATTCTAAAAACCCCCAAAACCCAAATTCATATTATAATAGGAATAAACCATAACTAAACTATCATTTCTTATGATAAATTTATAGAAATTTAAAAAGGAGCAACATACCAAAGAGGAAAAGGAAATAAAAAGGATGGTAGAGGAAAGGATATGAAAAATAAATTAAGCAAACTATTAGCTCCTACTTCTGGTAAAGGTGTTATAATTTCACCTCTATGAAGGAGAATGAAACCTACCTTAATCTTAGCTTTATGGTATGGTTTTGTTGCATAAATTTTAAGCCTAACTTAATCTTAGCTCTGTGAAGGAGAATGAAACTATTCAATTTGCTTCTCTAAATTTGGAGGATGTTGCATATGATTTGTGGTATCATGGCCTAATAACTTGAGGGCATGATCAAATAAACACCTTTTAAAAATTTATCCAGAGGCTTCTTGACAGATTAAAGTTGAGGGATGAATAAAAGTACTTCAAATAACACTCTCTAAAATCAAACAACAAACTTTAGTAAGTGCCAATGTATCATAATTTAAAAATATGGTTGTAATGGTAAGTGATATTTCAAAAAAAGGTTTTATTTTCTTTTTTATTGATGAAATTTTTTAGACCCTTAGAGGTTTTGTCAAGGCTTTTGCACTAGTCACCTTACAAGATGATATAAGAAGAGATTTAACTATTGATCTTGATAGGAATTAGGGTAGATCCAAACACAATAAACAATTCATGTACTGATAAAATGAGATCTGAACATACACAGAGAATTTAATTCAACACAAATATATTTTTCACACACTATTCTCAATTAATTATATATCTGGGACATACATACAATTATATAAGAATAATATTTCTTATAATATCCCCAATATTCTCTCACCCAAATCCTACAACTAAGCACACACCTATTAGGACATATTATTATAACAAATAACAATATATCTTAACAACAATAATATAATCTAAACTACCATCTTAACCATATGGTTATAAAAACTATTTACTATTTACCTCTTCCATAAATATCCACCTATTACTACTTACCACTTAGTAAATACATCTAATTTACATAAATGTAAAAGATATTCCTAACATTCCCCCCCATAGTTTTGACATGGTGAAAAAACATGCACACTCTTATCTACAGTATGCTCACCTATTGTAGCATACCAAACTCTATGGCTCATGACCTTGATAGAAAGAGAGTCTCACTCCTCCCATGGTTTTAAAAGTTTACCACAAACCTTGACATGAATAGAACAAATAGAATTGTATGCCACCACATACTCTTAGGTCTATGTACTAATGACGTAATCTTGTTGCACATGACCACCATATGTGAAGGAATGCGTCTCATATTTACATTATGTGACCATAATGTATGTGTCACTAAGGGTCATCTCCATGAATAATTAAGGTAGTCATGGGATATTTATATTAATCACTCTCCTAACTATTGTCAAAACACTATTCACCTCCTGGGGGTTTTCTAGATCTCTACCACAAACCCTTTCAAGATCCATGAACTAACTTACATTGGTGCTTTCTATCCTTTCACAATGTTCTCACCTCAGGGAATCACGTTTGGAATTTGAAAACAAATTACATATCATGAACAATTACATTATTTTATTCTTATTTTAAAAATCAAACTGTGGAAACTATAATGAAAACACACACACACACACAAGTCACAAAAACATTGACACAACCCCATCATTGGTAATTGACAAGAGGTCATTGAAAGACCTCCATCCTCTATGTATCCTCTATCTTCTAATAGATGATATTACTTACTTAGGCAATATGTTGATGAGATGCTTTGATGGTTCTACTAGGTTCTTGATTGGTTGCTTCCACAAAAATTAGAACCCCCTCATTTTTTGGACATTGTGTACAAGTGAAAATACATTCATAAGGCAATTTGTTTTTACAATTATAACTTTTGACTTTTTGACAAGTATGACATACTTAAAAAATAAATTTTGACTGTAACATGACTATGGACCCAAAATAAAATATTGACATAAGATTTATAATAATATTTTAATTACAAATTTATTTAAACAAAAAAATAATTGACATTAAATATTCTAAATATTAATATTTTGTAATTTTTACTAAAATTCAAATATAATGATGTTAAATTAACTTATAATAGAATAAGATCAATATACATGATGTTGATATAGTGGACTTTAGACAATTTAACTTTAGACTAAAATAAAACTCTAAACTTTTTTATAAATAATAGATTAAAACTAAAGACCATTAATTAAACTATATGACACATCTAATTGGAAATTTGACCACTTTGTTATGGTGTGGAGCTAAAAGCTTCAACTGTTTGCAGACACAAGAGGAAGGATACTAAAGAACCAGAGCCACCGGCGTCGGCAGTATGACCGATGTCGGTCAGATGCAGTGGAGAAGGAGACCGGTGATGGCAGGGAGTCGGCCGACGTCGGCAGCACCAGACTAGCAGGGATCCGCGTCGATCGCCTGTGTATTTTCAGAACTGTTTTTGACGAATAGTCAGTTAAGTGAAGTGAGTGTTTGCATGTCAAGCGACTAATTATAGTCGTGAGCTACGTGTCTAATTATTGTAACTAGAGTTCTATTTTTGTAAGCATGGGATCTTATTTATAGACCCATAAGGCATGTATTGTAATTATTCCAAGGCAAGTAAAAGCATTGAAGCTAGCAAGGTCAAGGAGATCTACAGGTGTAAGGTCAAGGAAATCAGCTGAAGCATTCAAGGAGGGATAATAACTCAGGCTTTAGAGTTGTGTTGAGCAAGAGAGAGAGGGAAGAAGGTCTTGAGGTGTGGCAAGCCTATGAGGTGGAGGAAGAAGTGGCATCTTCCTTATTGTATTTTCTTCTAGTAATATTTAATACAAGAGTGTGTATTGTCTCTCAAATTCTTTGTTGTCTCAAGTTTCTAGCTACTTTATCATTCTGGTATAATTCCATGTTTAATTGCATATAAGAAAGTAATCAATTGTGTTCTAATTGGTAGAGTTATAGATCCCCTGACAAGTGGTATCAGAGCTATGGTTTGCAGGAAGTAGGGTATTGTTTTTTATTACAGGTCATTCACAGAGTTTTCTGATTGAGTGGGAGTTTAGCAATGGCAGAAGAAAGTAGGCTACGAATGGAGAAGTTTAACGGCAAGAATTATCAACATTGGAGGATGCAGATTGAGGACTATCTGTATCAGAAGGATTTGTACTTACCATTGGGTGGGGTTGCATGCAGGCCCACAGATATGAAGGATGAAGAATGGAACGTTCTTGATCGGAAGGCTCTAGGTTCCATAAGGTTGAACCTTGCATTGTCTGTGATTTCCAGCTTATCACAGTGTAAGACAATGGAAGAGTTGATAAAGTCCTTGGTAAATTTATACGAAAAGCCCTCGGCTTCTAATAAGGTATATCTTATGAAGCAGCTATTTACTTTGCAAATGCAGGAAGGTGGATTGGTAAATACTCATCTCAGTGATTTCCATGGTTTGGTAAACCAATTAGCTTCAGTCAATATTGTTTTTGATGATGAGGTAAAGGCTCTCTTGATTTTATGTTCTTTGCCTGAAAGTTGGGATGATTTGGTTATGGCAGTAAGTAATTCTGCATCTACTTCTAAAATATTAAAAGTTGATGTTGTGAGTGTGATCTTGAATGAAGAAATACGTAGGAGAAGCACAGGTGAATCATCAGGGATTGCTCTAAGTGCAAAAAGCAGGGAAAGGCAAAGGGAGAAGGTTGAGCAAGGGAAATCAAGGTCAGGAAGGAGATCTGAGTCCAAAGGTATTACCTGCTGGTTTTGTGGAAAGAAAGGACATACAAAGGAGTGTTGGTTGAGAGATAAAGAAAATCAACATGCAGGTATGGAAGAAGCAAAGGATGCAAATATTGTGATGCAGGATGCTCTCATAATTTCTTCGGATAGTCAGGTAAGATCATGGATTTTAGATTTTGGTTCATCTTTTCATGGATCCCCAAACAGAGATTTGTTCTATGAGTATGAACAGGGAGACTTTGGAGTGCTCTATTTAGGGGATGGTACGCCTTGTCAGATTGTTGGCAAAGGGAAAGTGCAGCTGAGATTGTAGATTGACAACACGTGGGTGTTGAAGGAGGTCATGCATGTTCCAATTCTGAAGCAGAGTCTAATTTCTGTAGGAAGGTTGGGAGATGAGGGATGCACAATAACCCTCACAACAGATTCTTGGAAGGTTACCAAGGGAGCACTTGTTCTAGCAAGAGGTAAGAAAGTAGATACTCTTTATCTGTCTACTTGTATTACTGATTCTACTTCTGGTGTAGATTCGAAGATGTGGCCTAATAGGCTTGGTCACAAGAATAGGAAGGGAATGGAAGTTCTTGATTCAAAAGGTATGTGTTCAAATTTGGAAAGCATAGATACAGTTCATTGCAAAAAGAGGAAATTTGATGCTTTTGACAGGAACATAGAAGCCTTGGTGTTTATGGAGGAGATGAAGGATAGAGACCAATCACAGGGGCTAAATAAATCTGAGTAGGGTAGCATGGATAGAGGTTTGATCCAAGAAGAGCTCGCAGATGAAAATTTCATCACTTATAGGAACACACAGACACTGATGTCGGTAGCTTGGCACCAACGTCAGTCATCCAGACACCGACATCGGTCATGTGCAGACTAGCAGGGTCGGTAGGTCGGATAGGAGAAGTTTGATGTCGGTCATAAGGACCAACGTCGGCAGGAGGGACATCGGCATCGGCCAGGGAAATGAGGTCAGCAGTCAAGATCAGTGCAGGGAACTGACATCGGTCGGGAGCAGACTGGGAGATGGCCCAGATCGGTCACTAGAACGGATGTTGGGTAGATTAATAAGTCTCAAACACCCATGTGGAGGTCAGGAAAGGTATGTGAACCTCATATTCATTGTTCACCTTCTTTATATTGCTTACTGATAGTCACGTACTAGGAAGATGGAAGAAGCAATGCAGGTAGAATCCAAAAATAGTGGGAGCTTGGCATGGATGAGGAGTGTGAGTCCTTGGAGAACCAAACAGGTATTTGTTGGTAGTGTTGTCAGCTAGAAGGAAGCACTGGATAGAGGGATGGATTCCCATTTTAGAGAAGAGAGTGGATGGACACATGAGACAGAAGGCTATGGTATATGGTCTTGATTATGCTGCAGAATAATGGAGGTTTGACCATTGTATTTTATCTTTACCAGGTTGGATAATATTAGCTACATTATCCTGTTACTGTATTGTGTTACTTGTTGCAGGATTTCATATATAGGGAGTTTTCTGAGCTAAGGGTAGAGTTGGTTCAGAAGTATGTCATGGAGAATTTGGGAGTAGCAAAATTCTTGTGGTATAAGAGACAGGTATTACATCACAAGTTTGCATGGTGTTTGGTCTTCAAGAGTGACATTGAAGAGGGATACAGAGCCTAAGGAACAAAATAGATGGTGTACAGGTACAGGTACAAGTTGCAACTATTTATCTCCAAGTGGGAGATTGTTATGGTGTGGAGCTAAAAGCTTCAACTGTTTGCAGACACAAGAGGAAGGATGCTAAAGAACCAGAGCCACCGGCGTCGACAGTATGACCGACGTCGGTCAGATGCAGTGGAGAAGGAGACCGGTGATGACAGGGAGTCAGCCGATGTTGGCAGCACCAAACTAGCAGGGACTGGCATCGGTCCCCTGTGTATTTTTAGAACTGCTGTTGATGAACAGTCAATTAAGTGAAGCGAGTGTTTGCATGTCAAGCGACTAATTATAGTCGTGAGCTGCGTGTCTAATTATTGTAACTAGAGTTCTATTTTTGTAAGCATGGGATCTTATTTATAGACCCATAAGGCATGTATTGTAATTATTCTAAGGCAAGTAAAAGCATTGAAGCTAGCAAGGTCAAGGAGATCTACAGGTGTAAGGTCAAGGAGATCAGTTGAAGCATTCAAGGAGGGATAATAACTCAGGTTTTAGAGTTGTGTTGAGAAAGAGAGAGAGGGAAGAAGGTCTTGAGGTGTGGCAAGCCTTTGAGGTGGAGGAAGAAGTGGCATCTTCCTTATTGTATTTTCTTTCAGTAATATTTAATACAAGAGTTTGTATTGTCTCTCAAATTCTTTGTTGTCTCAAGTTTATAGCTACTTTATCATTCTGGTATAATTTCATGTTTAATTGCATATAAGAAAGTAATCAATTATGCTCTAATTGGTAGAGCTATAGATCCCCTGACACACTTACAAAATAACAAAATAATTAAAAAATTAACTAATACCAAAAAATGATAATTTTGATGAAACGACTCCTTATATCCTTTGACTATACAAAATGGATTTCTACCAACTAAATTATTTTCTAAAGATAAATTGACATTGATAAAATAAAAAACAAACCTTATATTAATCTACTATTGAAAAACCATTTGACTCAGAGGTGGACGTAGCCTGGAATGAATCTACATGTATAACATTTCTTCCTTCTATGCCTTATGCATTAATCTACATGGCATGACATGATAGACACCAGTATGGAGAGCTTGATGATAATGGATGACAATTTGTTGAATCTTCACACCACTGCTCAAAGCCAATAGATAATTTCATCCCTCAATAATACATCTTCTTCCAAAATCTGATGTAGAGTGTCATTGAAAATAGAATTATATAGATCTACAATCAGAGATGGATGGAAAAATAATTCTCAATGTAGATCTAAACTATGCAGGGGGAGAGTACAATAATGCCTCCTTTAATTGTTAATGTATCCTTTACTTGGTTCTCATAGAAGAATCAAATGAAAAAAATATTATGGTTTAAAAATGTTGTCAACATTGTTTATGTTTTGGAAAAAAAATACTGATATAATAGTGGGAGTTTGAGATTGAAGAGTAGATGTTTCTCATAAACTAAAAAATAGGAAATAATATCTACTTTTTTACTTAAAATCTCCATAAGATGGCTTCAACATAAATCTTCCAGGTCTGGAACATCTACACACCCCAAAAATTAATACAAAAATCTAGAACACTACTCAAATTCTCCTTTGCATCTTACTACTCTCATCAATGGGGAAACCAGAAATTGTAAATGCCCCTCACACTGCTCAGAGTTTCACCTTGCTATCATACCAATGATAGGAATTAGATTAGAGCCAAACACAATAATTAATTCATGCATTGATCAAATGACAACTGAACACACATAGATAATTTAATTTAACACAAATATATTATGCACACACTATTCTCAATTAATTATACATTTGGGACATACATACAAATATATAAGAATAATGTTTCTTATAATATCTCTAATTTTCTCTCACCTAAATCCTAAAATTAATCACACCCCTATTATGATATATTGGCATAACAAATAATAATATATATTAACAACAATAATATAATCTAACTACCATATTAACCATACGGTTATAATAACTATTTACTATTTACCTCTCCCATAAATATCCACTTGTTACTATTTACCACTTGCTAAATACCTAAAATTTACACAAAAGTAAAATCTATTCCTAACAGATCCATCAGCATAAAGGATCAAGTTATCTTATCCTTCCAAACCTTTTTCTCCTAGTTAGAATAAGGTAAATTCCCAAAAGGGATAACTTCATACTTATCTTCTAAAATTCATGCCTCCTTTAACATAAAAAGGATGGATGAGGATACTAAGAATGATCTACGAAGGAAGAATATTTATTTCACATGTAAATATTTGTGGGGACCATGTCATAGATGCTTGGGTAAAGGGAAAATGCACTATATTAAAGTGATATCAAATGATGAAAAAGGTTTACAATAAGATTGAACCTTGGAAGAAGTGGAAAACCCAAAATCAAAAGAAGATGGAAATAAAATTATAGGTGGAGGTACTTTAGCAGCCCTGTCAAGAGCACCTAACGATCATCATTTTCAAGTTCGTGGAGTGCTCAATGGGAAAAGAAAGACAAAATAAATTGTGAGTGGAACCACCCAAAACTTCATTGATGAAGGATTGGTGGTAAAAATAAGGTTAAAGATGGAATATTTTGATGGATTCAATATTGTTATTGTAGATGGATTCACAATGCCATGTAATAAAGTGATCAAGTAGCTCAATGTTACTATGGGAGAATATAAGGTGTGTGATGAATTTTATGTGGTGACTTTTAGTGAAACAAATATGGTCCTAGAAGTGTAATGTTTTTATTCTTTAGGGAATTTTCACCATATGTACCAAACTAAATAGTTCAAATTCGATTCTAATGGGAATGAGATAGTTTTAGGGGATTTTCCAATGGATCACCACAAATGGTCACATAAAAAAGAATGGAGAGGATTATCGTAAGAGGCCTAATGCAGGAACATCACTGACTAATTATACATATATTTTATTTTTACACGTTTTGAGTCTTTAGTTAGTGTTTTTGGTCATTTTAGGTTATAGTAGGTGGTTAAAACTGTTCCAAGACCCACATGAATCATATGATGAGTCAACATGGTGAATAAGATAGTGGTTAGGAAGTCTTCAACATGCAAGAGTAGTTAGAAATTATTTAGGGATCTTGAAGTCCTTTTTGAATAGATTATATATTGGAGTAGGCATCATTCTTTCAATGTATGAAAAAAAAATAAAGGGGTTTTTGTCTGAAGGAAAGATGTTAAACAACCCTAAAGAAGAAGATAATGAGAATTTCTTGATGTTGGTAACTAAGTGTGGTCCTTATATAATGCATCTATAATGAATTATATATACAAACAAAGTTATGGAATAAAGTCTAGTTTTGATATAATTTTTTTACTTACAAGTCTCAAATGTGGAAAGCATTGTGAGAAGTGAATTTTAGTAGTGAAACAAAATTTAGACATGAAGATAATATAATATTATTCTCAATTGTAGATATTGGTTGCATACAACCTACTTCTATTAGTACTTTGTCTATCAAGATTTTATTTATATGGATTATATGCTAAGTTCTTAATTAAAGTTGAGATAAAAATATTTGTATAATGGTACTCTGAACTAAGAAATTTATTTATTATTTTCCAATCATTAACCTATGATGGATCCATAGGTTGAAAGGAAATCCATTTAGAGAAAGAATTCTTCAAGTGAATAATAAGAAGACTATAACTTTGTTTCTTGAGCAAGAACATTGACATAGAACTTAGTGTTTTAAATCAACGAAAGAAAGATGTGTGCTTTAGTTATTCTTTATGATGTAGGTGAATGTGGGGTATCTATTTCTTAAGGTTTATTTTGTGTTTGAAATCATTTATGTCATATTATATGGTGTAAATAGTATATAATCCTGTATCATAAAAAACAAGTTCATAGACCATCAGGTGATTACATAAAATGTTGTGAGAAAGGTGATTAGATGATACCCTATCAATTGAAAAATATGTAAGGTGCTAGTACGAACATTTTTCATCCTTCATAACTCCTTAATAGTCATTTACATGTTTAGCAAAGAACTAAATATCCTCTTAGGTTTACTACATAGCTGTAGTATCCTTTTATGCACAAATACCACAAAATGGTAAATAAAACATGAACAATGGTTTGAATGGTAGGTCATATGAAGTGTAGGAGTTATTTAGATGTGTTAACACTCTTAAACATTCTTCACAATCCTTCAAAATTCTTCAAAATGCATGCAAATCAATTAAAGCCTTTTCAGCCTAAGATAGATAGAGATAATCTCATTTTTAGAGATTTTAAACTAAAATAGTTATTCTAAGTGTTTTAATCATGGAAATCATCTACAAACTAGTCCTTACTTAGGATTTAGGTTATGCTTAAGGATTGTGTTGATTTTAGTTTTGTTTTGTACATGCTCGTGTAATAGAGGAAGACTATGTATTTTTATGTGTAATAAAACTTGATGCCTATTAATGACTTAAAAGGTCCAAAAGGTAGGACCCAATATAATTAAAAAATTCAAGGGTATTTAAGTCCATTTTTGTGGAATTTGTCTATAATTTGGATGTCATATTTTTATGAACGAAGCTTAACAGGGCAAACAGGCCTAAAACCCTTGTTAAACCCTTATAGAGACTCAATGATAGAAATGGAGTTACAAATGAATTATAATGGAAAATTTTGGTTATGAAAACTACTATACATTGTAAAGGAATCTCTCAATATCCCTCCCATACCCTTTGGTTATACAGAAACTATATGAACATGGCAGAAATAAGGTATTTTTGACCTTTTTTGTGTTGTGCAGGTTTGAGGAGGATTATAAAGATGAAAAAACTTTGGGATAAATATGAATATTGTTTATAAATTACCATATTCATTTTGTTCCTCATATAACTCCTAAGTGCCTCAATAAGAGCTCTTGACTCTACTTGTCAAAATTGGCCTATTAGACAAACTAGTGAGAAGTGTGAAAACACTAAGGGAAAGTGATTTTAAGGTGTCTTTGATTATTATAATTCCATGGAGTTTATTTAAATGTGTCATACACTTCATCCCTTGTATTTTCATGAAAAAATGATGCCAAATTTGAATCCAAGTGTGCAAGGTACATGAAAGAAGAGTTGTCTAGACTACATATGATGGTAGCTCAGTTTGGGATGATTTTAGATGACCAGACCATTAAACCAATGAATAGAGAGTCATTATTGATATCCTTACCATTAATTCTAATCATTATTACTTATCCTAACTATTTATAAGGTGTTCAAATAGGGAAAATCATGTAAGCAATTTTTTTGAGCTAGAATGAGGAGTTTCTTGACACTTTTCATGAAGCTTATGACTTGGATTAACACTTTTACCTTCTTGACCCTACATGGTCATCCCATACCCTCTTATCACTAAAAAATAACTGATTCTCTTAGATTTAAAATTGTCCTTGTAACACTTGGACTTCTCTCTTCTTCTCTCTTTCTCTAGTTCTATAAGAACTAGCCATTTTAGCATTATATTGGATTCTCTACTTGAGTATGGTGAAGCCCTAATCTTTTTTATACCTTTTTATCAATATTTATACTATTTTTACCTCTTCCATGACTTTTCATATTGTGTTTAATTGGATGGTGAATATTTCTTATTGAAAACTATGGATTCCTTCGCATGCTATTCCATTCTTTCACCTATTTATAGCATCTTCTTATAGAGCATGTGAAGTGTTCTAGGTTATCTTCATTGTCTAAATGATTTATTATATTCAATATTTCCATTCATGGCCTCCTATCTAGTCCTCGTAGCTTAATCCACAGATTAGAGAAGTGTATGTTTAGTTTGTCCTTTGATTTGTAACATGAATATGGTTGGAAGTCATCAACATATCTTGTGTATCACCTCCATTAGAGTAGTTTTCTTTTAGTTATGTCTCTCATTTTTCAACCCCAAGTCTAGAAGTAGTTGTGATCTGAAGTGGTACATCAAGGGATCTAGTCTTATCTAGAGATTTACCTCATCCTTAGGCTACCCATAAGCCTAGAGGTGTTTCCATTATGCCAATTGGATGAGGAGAGATTTTCCATCTCCTCAAAGGGTGAAAATATAAGTGAAAACATTTTTTTCATGCTTGGTAGGACTCTTGGTCTAATAATTTGAGATATTTTTGGTGTTATCTCTTAATAATTAGCCTTTAGAGGCATCTATCAAAGCATCAATGGTGACTCTAAAGATACATTAGATGGTTAAATATCCCAAGTTATCCTTTGAATATAGTTAGCAATGCATCTCTTTGTGTTCTTGATTTCAATGAAGTTTCATTACTGACTTTGGTGTTGAGTTTTATTCACTACAAGCTGGTGAGACATTACAAGATTATGTCATTTCATATCAATATGAACAAGTCCTTGGTAAATCTTGTTATGATCCTTACCAGACTCAATATGACTTTAATTAGCTCAAATATAATCCTTATCATCCCATGCATGAACCATGCATGAATTATATCAATCCTATAATCAACCTTTTCCATGTCTTGCTCCTAGTCAAATTAGCCACTCCTCAAGCAAACCCATTTCCACCTTCAATAAGACACAATTAGGCTATGAAAGGTATATGCTGGATATAGATACTCAAAGGGGATGTGGTCTATATATTCCTATTCATATTATTTATAGGGTGAGAGAAGAATTAGATTTGATTAAAATAGAGTGGTTACCTATTGATAAAGCCAATTGGCAAAGGCTCACAAGTGAGATGGTTGATGTGAGTGGTATAGTTTATTAATTAGAGGATAGGCTAAAAGTTCATGAAAAGTAACCTCACCATACCTATCAGCCTTCATACCCATTAGCCTTCATACCCACCTCCCCAAGTTTCCTATCAGTCATATATGACCCCTACTCATGAGCCAAATCAAATATATCAAAGTCATCTTTTTATCAATCAGTTGGAGGAGAGAGTTGAAAGTAAAAATCTTGTGTTTAAAGCTAATCTTGATAGGCAAATTGAGTTGGATAATATTCATTTTCAATAGTCCATGTTAGTAACCAAATAATTGGATTTCAATCCCTCATTTCCCTATCATATTTCATCCCCACCACCTCAAAAAGAGACCTCTAATCCTAACATCCTAAGTTGGAATAAGATTGTAGAGTCTTGGGGAAAGAAATAGGAGAAAAGTTTTGTTAAAGAGTTTGAAGTTGAGAAGACTCTTGATCCTATACAAACCCCTCCTACCCTTACTCAAGAAAATACTTCTAATCTTAATATCCTAAGCTAGAGTAAGATAGTTGAATCATGGGGAAAGAAAAAGGATGGAAGTTTGGTTGATAAGGAGTGTGAAGTGGTGAATAAAGATGAGCCTTTGTAAGTTCCTCCTACCTTTCCTCAAGATTTTTATTGTGTCCCATGTCATCCATCATGTAATCCTTATATCCATGATTTTTTCTATGAATTTCAAGAGATAATTTTCCAAGAAAACCTAGCCAAGAAAATTGAGTTAGATTCAAAGATGAGGTTGATAAATCAAGGTGTGATCAAAGGTTTAAACCCAAAAGAAGATCATATACCTAAACACACCCCATCCTCCCTTCTTCAAGAGATTCCTCAAGATAAATCAGATGTGAATGAATTGGTTTCCAAATGGAGGGAATAAAATAAATTTGTCTTAGCCCAAAGTCTGCCTCCCCTTCCTCAAAAGCACCCAAAAGATTTCCCAACTTTACATTCTCAATCTAATTTTGAGCCCTATTTTCCACCTCCACCAACTAGTTCATTTTGTCCTCATACCATCACCATATTAATTGATGGACCTATGATATTAAAACCTAAATAGGAGTATATAGTTGATAAAAAAAGTGAACTCTTTCTTGAAGAAGACATACCTCGTTGGCAACCTCATTGGGTTAGGTCACATGACTTTAAGATGCCTAGTCTTGGCATCACCATGATGGAGAAAGAGATGGAAGATACAAAATGTCTTGAACAAGACTCTAAATATAATAAAAATGTTGTGGATGATCACCTCCAACATGAAGATGAATGTATTATTAAAGATGCAGAACAATTTAAAGTCATCACCAAAGAGGTAGTAGTCTTAAAAGAATCTCTTCAAACAAATGTGGGAGATATTTCTCTTGAAGATGATATAATAACTCAACCTGATATTTAATCACCATTATATGATTTTGTTATTTAATAACATTATATTTATGTAATCATACATCAAGAAGGCAATATTGAAGAGGTAGTGGCACTAGATGGTAAAGAGGATAGGGATGATTGGCGACTGCAAATGGTGTTATTTCAAGAACTTGAAGAACTTTACCAAGTTGAGGGCCAAGTGTATGAAAAGATGAATGAAGAGTCTTACATGAAGAACAATGACCAATATTGGGAAGAATTTATAAATATCCTTGATGAGATAAAAGAAATTGTAGCTGAGAGGAAGTCTAATTTTGTTGAGAGCACTATGGAAGAAAAGAAGGTATGCCTTGTTGAATCACCATTTAAAGCTTAATGGATGATCCAAATGAAAAATTTGAGGATTATTGGATTCAATAGGAGTTAATTTCATTTTTAAAATTATATGGAGATTCTTGGTTCTCATTGAACATCAAGCCAATGAGGTTGACAAACATTGTGGAAAAGTTGGAGGCATCAATGCTAAAGGACAAAAAACTATATGCCTCATTCAATCCTTCATGTCATAAATAAATAAGAGTCTAAATATTCAATTTGATTTATAAGTGAGTTATTCTTAGTTTATAGTTGTACATAATAGTTGTTTTATGATTCCCTTATGTGCTTTGAAAATATATGTGTCTGCTTTCTTTGTTATGTATGTCCTTTGCTTTATGTGGTCAAGGTAGTCATTAGTTGTATTGTCTAGGTCAATGGTAAAATTTTTCCTTATTAATCTCAAACTTAACATGACTCCTAATCACAATAGACTAATAATGCTACTGGCTAGTTAGTATAGGAGGCATACTACCCCTATGAGTCATGAATTTATTGACCAAATTTAACTTTTTAGTCAAATTAGGGCACCTAAAGGTGAAAACATGAATTTTTAGGTATATAATGGGTGTAATATGAGTGTCATGGGGTGTATTAAATTTTAATTAATCTCAAATTATTCTATATTGTCCTTGTTAAATTAGGTTTTATGTTTATTTATCACTTTAGGTCATTTTAGGGATCAAAAAGGTATATTTAATGCTTTGAATTGGTTTCTTGGAAAATGTGAATGTTTAAATATATTTTTTCATGCCCCATGTGTCTGTATAAGTCTTAAATAACTTTAAAAAATTAAAAATGACAAGTTGTGTATAAGAAAAGGCAATTTTTTTCAAGGAAAAGGAGAGTTTTGCACTTATATAGCCTCCTTGGGAAGTGTGCCATGTGGGAAATGGTCAAGAAGTGCCCCTTCAAATTCCATATGTTCAATTATATTATTATTATTTTATTTGGAAGTGTCATTTCTTGCTCAAAACTTTTCATCTCTCTTTTCACCCTTCTTAGCAAGCAGAAGTGACTTTTAGGTTTTTGCTTGGTATGGATAACTCAAGACATTTCAAGGAAAAATATTTTGGAAAGTTAAACTAAACTTAGATACCTTTATTTCCATATAATAATTTTCAATAATTATGTCTTTTACTTCATGAACCATCATTATGAAGTTGATTGTGCAAACCTGTTAGCTATTTTGTGCACCCTATAGGTTTTTCTCTTGTTTGGGAGATTTCATAAAATATAGCTATAGATATTTCTCCAAAATGATGTTGAATTCTCTGTATAATGGTCCCCATTCTTGGTTTCATTTTTTATGGTGTTTTAATGAGCCAATAAACTCAAATTGGTAGACTAGTCTCTTTTGAGTGTAATGGGTAGTTTTCACTAGTTTCAAGAACTTTGTGCTTCTCCATGGATTCATATGGTTGTGTCAATGTCTCTTATATGTTTTCAATGTACTATTTATTCTACATCCACCTTTCACCCTCTTTTCCCAAAGAAATCCATATAGATTTGCATGCGTATGATCCTTTTCAGTCAATCTACCAAGTAAATGCTCATTTACAAGAGCTTGAAGGGAAATTTTATATTGAAAATAGGTTATATTGAGTTGACCCAAGTCTTCAAAAGTTATATAAAATCCATGTTCACATTAGAGGGATTTTTGGCTTGTTCATTAAGCTTTTCCCCATGCATATTATTCCAATTCTTCCCACTACTTGCGTATGGCTCCATAACCACCTACAAGTGGCTTGACTAGAGAGATTAAAACCCATATGGAAAGGTTGAAACATGGGTTGACACCCTTTTTAAGGTAGTAACATGATGAAATATCATGGTATTATTGATGTTATGAAGAGGATAATCATGATGTGAATGACCTATATGATATCTAAATCGCCATTTAAGGATTTAGGAGAGTATTTACACATTATGATTAGGCTTATTTCATGGGCAAATGCATATCTATAGGTGTAACTTTTGACAAAAAAACACAGTCATGATAAGAACTCAGTCTAGATAAGTTCAAGTGGTTGAAAATGACTAAACTAGGTGAACAAGTGCATCCAAAAGGCCTAATATAATCCCAAGATGGATCTAAATTGGTTATAAACATTGTCTCAAGCCTAATCATATAAAGTTATCTACAAGCATGGTGTCAAAATAGGATTAACACAGTCAGGATCCTGTGCATAGTCTTGACTCAAGGAAGGGGTTTGAAAATTTAGAAAGTGTATGTAATGAATTTGAAGGATAAATAGGTTAAAAACATCTTCCAAATAATTTTTATCATTTTAAATTTCTCTCCCATGAAAATCATGTCAAGAAATATTTCTAAATAAACATGAAATATAGTCAAACTTTCTCACTCAGCCTTGACTAGTCAAGGTCTTGAAAATAAATACATGGAAGTCTTAAATGATGATTAGATTTGAATTACATAAATTATGGTTATAGTATAATCATTTATTTCTCAAAAATGGATTTTTAATAGAGAAAGGTCTCAAAGGATGCACAGATAGTCCACTTGGAATAAGGGTCATACATAATCCTTGCCTAATAGGATAATTTTGACTTTTTTGAAGTTTGGAGGAACATATGAGATGACCATGAGCTTAAATTTTGTGTAAATATTCCTAAAACCTTTACGAAGGAAATGATACATTCAATGTTTTTGGGATGATAAGTGAAGTGACCCTTGTTTTATCTTAGGTAGGGGGTATTTTCCCCTTATGCCAGACTGGTAAGTTTTAGTGAGTGGGGTGTAAAGGATGATCTAGAAGATGAGAGGAAATTTTTGGAAGGTATGATAATGTTTAAATGAAATTAAAAAAAATTATAATAAACTAATAGGATATATAAAACAAATAGGGAGGTTTGTAAAGTGAGAGTTACAGTCAATCCTATATGACAGTTTCATTCATAAAGATGAAATGTGAGATCATTTCCAATTATAGCTCTAAGTGACCCTTATAATTTAATATAAAATATATATGGGATCATACTAGAAATTTATAATTTACTTGGAAACAAGTAAAATCATTAAAACTCACTTTGGGATCTGAGTTGTAAGTAGGTCTACTAGGCAGGTTCTAAGCCTAGAGTCCAAATGAGGTGTCAACTTATTTTAAAACCTTATGTGAGAATTATATATTGTTAAGGAATGTTTTTGGTAAAAATATAAATATTTTAAATCTTATACAATTCAAATATACTTAGTTTAATGACCAAAAAATCAAAAATTTGTAGATAGGCTTCCAGACAAACATTAGGCCTATGTCCAATATGCAGAGGTATTTCAAACTCTATAATTTGATATGATTTTCAACCTATTAAATAATGTTTTTAGGTTTTAAAAATAGGTGCTAAATCTCTCACCATTTAGCAAAAAACACAAAGAAGCCATTTTGGCTCAAAAAACCATTCAAACATGTAGGAAACAAGGAAACAAGCTCGATAGGACAAGTTTGAGCACTCATATATTTCATGAGGATTTTCATGGGTGATATGGGAGTTCAAGGATGTTATCATGGGTATTTAAGGCCATTTTTTTGGAATTTTTATACAAGTTAGATGTCAGATTTTAATGAATAAAGTTTAAGAGGGAAAACATGCCTAAAACACTTATTAAACCCTTGCAGAGACCTGATGATGTAAATGGAGTTTTAAATGAATTATAATGACATATTTTGGTTATGAAACATATTATAAATTGGAAATTACTCTCTAAATATCCCTCCCATACCCTTTGGTTTTATGGAATATGTATGGACATGGAAAAGTATGGTATTTTTGACCATGTTTTATGTTATACAGGTTCTAGGAGGAGTATAAAGATAAAAAAAACTTTGGGAGAAATATTAAGAATTTTATAACCCCAAATATTAATTTAATTCCTTATAATAACTCTTAAGTGCCTCAACAAGAGCTCTCATCTTAGCTAGTTAAAAATGACCTATTGGACAAACTAGTGAGAAGTGTGAAAACTCTAAGGGAAAGTTATTTTAAGGTGTATTTGATGATTATAAGGAAATTTAGGGTCTTAATAGGTGGCATACATATCCTAACATATATTTTTTATGAAAAATTTATGCCAATTTGGAAGCCAAGTGTGTAGGGTATATGAAGGAAGAGTTTTTTGGACTATAAATGATGATAGCTCAGTTTGGGATAATTCTAAATGACCAGACCATGCAACCAATGCATTTATAGGAATTATTGAGAAACTTAAACTTAATTAAATTTTTTAGGAATACTCCTAATCATTTGTAATTCATTCAAATAGGGACAATCATATAGGTAGTCCTTTTGAGCTAGAATGAGGAGTTTCTTGCCACTTTTCATAACGTTTATGACATAGATTGACACTTGTAACTTATTGGACCTAAATGAATCATCCCATAACCTATTAAAATTAAAAAAGAAATTATTATCTCAGCGTTACAAGTGTACTTGTGACCCTTGGACTTATCTTTTCTTCTCTCTTTCTCTAGTTCTATAAGAACTGGCCATTTTGGCATTGTATTGGATGCTCCACCTGAGTATGGTGAAGCCATGATCCTTTATATACCTTTTAATCAATAGGAATACTATTTTTACCTCTTCCATGATTTTTAATAGTGTGTTAAATTATATGATGAATCTTTCTTAGTGAAAACTATGGATTCCTTAGCATGTTGTTCCATTCTTTCACCTATTGATAGCCTCTTCTTATAGGGCATGTGAAGTGTTCCAAGATATGTTCAAGCTCTAAGTGAGTTATTACATTAAATAGTTTCATTTAAGGCCTCTTGTATAGTATTCTTAGTCTAATACATCCGTCCATAACCTCATAATGTAATATTGATGTAAGAAGACATAGATTGGAGAAGTGTATGTTTAGTTTGTCCTTTGATTTCAAGTGTAAAATGAATATGGTTGGAAGTTATAAAAATATATTGTGTATAACCTCCCTTGAATTATTTTGATTTTAGTTATCTCTCTCCCTTTTCACCTCAAAGTCTAGTAATAGTTGTGATCTAAAGTGGTACATCAAGGGAGCTAGCCCTATTGAGAGATTCACCTCATCTTTAGGCTACCCACAAGCTTAGAGATGTTTCCATTATGACACTTGGATGAGGAGATATTTTCCATCTCCTCAAAGGGTTAAAATATAAGTGACAACATGATGACTAATGTGAATTCAGGAAAAAGGTGAAGAGGCTACATGTATATGTTAAAGGAGAGGAAAAAGTATAAAGAAGATAGGTGGTATAGCCCTTAGCCAAGAAGGCTTAAAGAAAAAGAAGAGATATTGAGAAGCTCAAGATAGGAACTCATAGGTGAGCTTGAGAGAGACCAATAGGTAGGACAAGAGAAAAAGAAGTCCCAAGTAAGGACAAGATAGAGTTTGAGTTCAATAAAAAGAGTCAAGTGATAGACCAAATAAATGGTCAAGAGGACAAGATGGAAGGCTTGTAATAAAGGAGAATAGGTCTAGATGAGGCCAAATAATTGATAGACATATTAATTGAGATGAGGAGAGAGATAAAAGAGAGAAAATAGGGTAAGTTTGAGAAGAGCCACCATAAAGATAAACTGCATGAAGATACCAAGAGGATTGAAATGGAGAAAGAGATAAGTGAGATTAGGTAGCAAATGGATTCAATATTGACCAAGATAGAGAAGCTAAAAGATATTGTAAACCCACATATTAGATGGGTCATGAAAAAGAATCCACTCATGTGGCCAATCAAGTAATTGGTGGAGAAGAGAAGAAGAAAAAATATGAAGTTGAAGGCAAGGTAGCCTAAAAAGAGAAAAAAAAAGAAAATAAGCCTCAAGTGATTATAACTAATGATTTATTTGAATGCTTGTATATAGGTGAATGATTAAATCAATAGCATCCAGCTAATGATGAGTAAATTGATTAGATGGTTGAGTATGGGAACACAATCATATGTTACCCTAAAAAAGTTGAGCCATTAGATGAAGATGAAGAAGAGAATGAGGTTCCAGTAGTACCATGTCTTATGACAAGTGAGAAGGAGGTGATTTTTAGTAAACTAAGCATGGAGGATAAATAATAAGCTCAAGGTAATGATATTCATATTTTGTTTGATGAGTATGTTAATGAGAACATTGTTGAAGATGAATTGTATGAAAGTAAAATGAGACTAATGAATGTATTGGTGGAAAGAAAGGAAGGTACAATAGTACCAAATGAAGTGTTTGAAATAAATGACGAGACTTATGAGGTGGTATAAAGAGGATATGAGGAAGAAGCACATGTTGGAGAACCTAACAAGTTTGAGTTATAGTAGGATGGAGTGCTTTGTTGGGCACCAATGAAAGATCAAATAGATGATGATGAAAATAAATCAAAAGAATAGAAGCTATGATGGTGAATAATGAAAAACAATTATGATATAAGTCTCATAGGAGACAAGGAGATCATCATGGCATCTGGATTAGCATTGAAGGAAATCTTAAGCCAAGATGAAGAAGAGTTGTCAAGTAATGGACAAGGAGAAATCCAAGAGAGAAAGCAATAAGTGATTTTAAATGACATGTTTGTTCCATGTGCAAGTTATTAGAGGCAAAGAAATGAACAATAACTACCCATGATTAGAGTAAGAATGTAAAGCAAGAGGAAGAGAGAGATAAAGAGCAATAAATAAGGAGCCAAGAATAAAAAAGGCCTATATGTTTCATAGAGTACTTGGGATATAGGTGGCCAATAACTTGAAAGGAAGATGCTAAAAAGAACCTAAAAGTCAAATATTATATCACTTTCATGGAAAGTTTTTTTCTCCTCGGTAGTATGATGTAGGAGCATTGCTGACTAATTATACATGTAGTTTATTTTTACATGTTTTGAGTCTTTAGTTAGTGGTTTTGGTCATTTTAGGTTGTATTAGGTGGTTAAAAGTGTTCTAAGACCACATAACTCACATGATGAGTCATCATGGTGAATATGATAATGGTTAGGAATTTTTCAACATGCAAGGGTAGTTGAAAATTAGTTAGGGATCTTGAAGTCATTTTTGAATAGATAATGTATTAGAGTATGGGTTATTCATTAAATGTATGAGAAAAAAAGAAACCTTTTCACCTCAAAGTCTAGTAATAGTTGTGATCTAAAGTGGTACATCAAGGGAGCTAGCCCTATTGAGAGATTCACCTCATCCTTAGGCTACCCACAAGCTTAGAGATGTTTCCATTATGACACTTGGATGAGGAGATATTTTCCATCTCCTCAAAGGGTTAAAATATAAGTGACAACATGATGACTAATGTGAATGTAGGAAAAAGGTGAAGAAGCTACAGGTATATGTTAAAGGATAGGAAAAAGTATAAAGAAGATAGGTGGTATAGCCCTTAGCCAAGAAGGCTTAAAGAAAAAGAAGAGATATTGAGAAGCTCAAGATAGGAACTCATAGGTGAGCTTGAGAGAGTCCAATAGGTAGGATAAGATAGAGTTTGAGTTCAATAAAAAGAGTCAAGTGATAGACCAAATAAATGGTCAAGAGGACAAGATGGAAGGCTTGTAATAAATGAGAATAGGTCTAGATGAGGCCAAATAATTGATAGACATATTAATTGAGATGAGGAGAGAGATAAAAGAGAGAAAATAGGGTAAGTTTGAGAAGAGCCACCATAAAGATAAACTGCATGAAGATACCAAGAGGATTGAAATGGAGAAAGAGATAAGTGAGATTAGGTAGCAAATGGATTCAATGTTGACCAAGATAGAGAAGCTAAAAGATATTGTAAACCCACATATTAGATGGGTCATGAGAAAGAATCCACTCATGTGGCCAATCAAGTAATTGGTGGAGAAGAGAAGAAGAAAAAATATGAAGTTGAAGGCAAGGTAGCCTAAAAAGAGAAAAAAAAAGAAAATAAGCCTTAAGTGATTATAACTAATGATTTATTTGAATGCTTGTATATAGGTGAATGATTAAATCAATAGCATCAAGCTAATGATGAGTAAATTGATTGGATGGTTGAGTATGGGAACACAATCATATGTTACCTTGAAAAAGGTGAGCCATTAGATGAAGATGAAGAAGATAATGAGGTTCCAGTAGTACCATGCCTTATGACAAGTGAGAAGGAGGTGATTTTTAGTAAACTAAGCATGGAGGAGAAATAATAAGCTCAAGGTAATGATTTTCATATTTTATTTGATGAGTATGTTAATGAGAACATTGTTTAAGATGAATTGTATGAAAGTAAAATGAGACTAATGAATGTATTGGTGGAAAGAAAGGAAGGTACAATAGTACCAAATGAAGTGTTTGAAATAAATGATGAGACTTATGAGGTGGTATAAAGAGGATATGAGGAAGAAGCATAGGTTGGAGAACTTGACAAGATTGAGTTGCAGTAGGATGGAGTGCTTTGTTGGGCACCAATGAAAGATCAAATAGATGATGATGAATATAAATCAAAAGAATAGAAGCTATGATGGTGAATAATGAAAAAAAATTATGATATAAGTCTCATAGGAGACAAGGAGATCATCATGGCATCTGGATTAGCATTGAAGGAAATCTTGAGCCAAGATGAAGAAGAGTTGTCAAGTAATGGACAAGGAGAAATCTAAGAGAGAAAGCAATAAGTGATTTTAAATAACATGTTTGTTCCATGTGCAGGTTATTGGAGGCAAAGAAATGAACAATAACTACCCATGATTAGAGTAAGAATGTAAAGCAAGAGGAAGAGAGAGATAAAGAGCAGTAAAGAAGGAGCCAAGCATAAAAAAGGCCTATATGTTTCAAAGAGGCCTTGGGATATAGGTGGCCAATAAATTGAAAGGAAGATGCTAAAAAGAACCTAAAAGTCAAATATTATATCACTTTCATGGAATGTTTTTTTCTCCTCGGTAGTATGATGTAGGAGCATTGCTGACTAATTGTACATGTAGTTTATTTTTACATGTTTTGAGTCGTTAGTTAGTGGTTTTGGTCATTTTAGGTTGTATTAGGTGGTTAAAAGTGTTCCAAGACCCACATAACTCACATGATGAGTCATCATGGTGAATATGATAATGGTTAGGAATTTTTCAACATGCAAGGGTAGTTGAAAATTAGTTAGCGATCTTGAAGTCATTTTTGAATAGATAATGTATTGGAGTATGGGTTATTCATTAAATGTATGAGAAAAAAAGAAATAGGTTTTGATTCTAAGGAAAGATGTTAAATAAACCCAAAGAATAAGATAATAGTAAGTTCTTCATGTTTTGCAATCCTTGTATAATGCATTTGTAATTATATATCTATAAAAACAAAGTTATAGAAATCAAATCCTTGGAGGGGCCTAGTAAGAGAACCAGAAAGAGCTCAAGAAAGAAAGCCATGAAAGAGGGAGATACATTGGCGGCTATAGCTATACAAGACACTGCTGTGATTGGTAAGGAAGTGGTGAAGATGATTTTGGAATTAGAAGAATAGGTCCATTGAGTTCTTATTGTCCTGTTTCTTTAAGTTGGATGTAATATCTAGTTCCATTTACTAGTTTTTTGTTTTGTTATCACACTAGAGTTGCCAGGTCTCTATAAACCTTGGGGTCCATCTTTTGATGTTCTTGTTTGGTGGTTTCAAGTCCATGTAAAACCTATTTTTGATACTTCTTAGAAGTAGGTTTTAGGTTTCACCTATGGACGTTATTGAAAAATCCTTCTTCCTTTGCTTTAGGGTTTTGAGGTTCCTTCAAAACTTGTTTTTACCTTAATTTAAAAGAAAGTTATAGAACAAAGTCTAGTTTTGAAATGTTTTTATTACTTTCAAATCTCGAATGTGGAAAGCATTGTGATAAGTGAAGTTCAATAGTGAAAACCAATTTATACAATAAGATAATCAAAGATTATTCTAAATTTTAAATATTGGTTGCATACACCCTAATTTTATTAGTGATTTGTCTATCAAAACTGTATTTATATGGATTATATGCTAAGGTCCTCGAGCAAATTTGAGATAAATACCTTTGTATAATGGTACTCTAAACTAAGAAAGCTATTTATTATTTTATAGTCATTAACTTGTGATGGATCTATAGGTTGAAAGGAATTTTATTTCAAGAAATAATTCATCAAGTGAATAATAAAAATACCATAAATTTGTTTCTTGAGCAAGAACATTGACATAAAACTCAAAGTTTTGGATCAAGAAAATAAATATATGCACTTTAGTTATTCCTTATGATGTTGGTGAGTATGAGGTACCTTTTTCTCAAGGTTTATTTTGTATTTGAAATCATTTATGTCATACCATGTGGTGTAAATAGTATACAATCCTATAGTATTAAAAACAAGTGCACAGACCATCAGGTGATTCCATAGAATGTTGTGACAAAGGTGATTATATGATGCCCTATCAATTGGAAAATATGTAAGGTGTTGGCATAAACATTTTTCATCATTCATAACTTCTTGATTTTCATTGATGCATTTAGAAAAGAATTACAAATTCTCTTAGGTTTACTACATACCTATAGTATCCTTTGATACATAGATGCTACAAAATGGTAAAGAAAATGTGGAATTTTTTTTGAATGGTAGGTTCCATGAAGTTTAGGATATTTTTGAGGTGGAAACACTCTTAAACAATGTTTAAAATCCTTCAAAATTCATGCAAATGAGTTAAAGCCCTTTTCAGTCTAAGATAGAGATAATCTCATTTCTAGAGTTTTTGAACTAAAAAGGTTATTTGAAGTTTTTTAACCATGGAAACATCTAAAAACTGGTCCTTAGTTAGGATTGAGGTTATGCTTAAGGATTTTTTTATTTTAGTTTTGTTTTGTACATGCTTATGAAATAGAGGAAGACTATGTATTTTTGTGTGCAGGAAAACCTAGGGCTTAATAGCAGCATAAAATGGATAAGGTAGTGATATTAAAACTGTAAGACAATTGGTAAAGTTAGTGAAAGCATTATTTTATCATAGTGGAGATAAGAGTTGGTATGAGATTGTTTCTTATTTTCATTATTGATGAAGGGTAGAATGATTACCTCTGCATCAAGGCTAAGTAACATCAGTAGAAAATTATTTGATAAATTTATTTTATTCATATAAAGGTAATTTTAATTCTTATGATGTTGATATAAAAAAAAAAATCCATTCACATGGTAAAATTTTTAATGATTTACCACCTAGTTCACCTTAAGATAGAGGTTTCCAACATGTAATAGAATTAGAACTAGGTGCAACACTAGTAATTATGACTCCATACCATCACCCAATGGGGTTTAAAGAATAATTTATAAATACCATTAGAGAACATGGATACTCTATTTATGATAAGGAAATGTTATTGATAATTCATGCATTGGAAAAATTCAAATAGTATTTGGTCTGTGGCATGTTTGTTGTTAGAACATACCATAATAGTTTGAAATTATTCTTGTGGAAAATATATTTGAATTATAGACAATATAAATGGGTGAGTAAGATACAATCCCATAATTGTGTTATATAATACATGAATGGGAATGAAAATATTGTAGTTGATGCACTGTTTAAGTAATATACATTGTATTCTATTTCTTCTATTTCTATTGATTGGAAGGCCATTATTATGATGAAATATGCAAATAATGTTTTTAATACTAACATTATTGAGTGGTAAATTATGATAGGTATAGAATATTTGATTTTATTTTTTATGAAAATAAAGTCCTTTTAGTACCCAACTCTATAATGAAGGAAAATATTTTAAGAGCAATTCATGATGTGATAGTAGTAGGATACTTGGGGTACTACGAAACACATAAGTTTGGGAAAGATTCACTTGGAAGAGCCTTAAGAATTATGTTATCAAACATGTTATTGAGTGTACTATTTTGTCAACATAACAAAGGGGAATGAAGGTTTCCAATGGGATTACTTCAACATTTGTGTAGTCTTAGTAAAAAATGGGAGAATATTTCAATGGACTTTATCAAAAGTTTACCAAGATAAATGGTAGAGATTGCATTTATGTAATTGTGGAAAAATTAATTGATTTTACACACTTATTTTCTATACAATCATAACTAAATCCCCTCAAGTGGATACATTATTTTTTAAATAGGAGTTTAGATTGCATGGACTACCACACAATATTATTAGTGATAGGGATGGAAGGTTTCTTAGCTCTTTCTATTAAGAGTTATTTAGATTGATTGGTAATGAATTCACTCCTATCACTAGTTACCACCCTCAAATTGATGGAAAAATATAAGTAGTAAAAAAATGGGTATAGGGTTACTTAAATAATTATGCCTCAAGTCAACAATCTGCATAGGTCAAATGGCCACATTTGGGATAATTTTGATACAATACCACTTACCATATGTCTATTGGTATGTCCTCATTAAAATAATTATATGGATATGATGTAATGAAATTTATTCATTTGGTTTATGTAGATAATATAGTTCCAACAACAAGTGATGTCATTAATCATAACTAGAAAGTATTAAAAAACCTTAAGGATCATATGTAGAAAACACAAAATTAGCACAAGTATTATGTAGACAAAAACTACACAGAGAGATTTTTTGAGGTAGGTGACATGGTCCATCTATGTTTCATCCATATAGGCAATCATCTATAAAAGGAAGTGGAATATGTAAACTCAAGACCTAATTCTATGGACCCTATATAATTGTAAGGAAATTCAGTAGGGTATCCTATGAACTAGAACTTCTTTAAAATAGTAAAATTCATAATGTTTTTGATGACTTGTTTAAAGAAAGCTTTGGGGAATCAGATTACACCCTCCAAATGTTTACCACCTTTAGATGAGTAGGGGAAATGAATCCTAATTATTAAATAGGTGATGGATATTAGGGTTAAGATATTGAGGAAAAGAGATATCACTGAATATTTGGTTCATTTTAAGAACTTACCAATTGAGGATGCCAATTGGGAAGGTCCAGAGATTGTAAATCATCTAAGTTTGAATTTCTTGAGGATAATAAATTTGGTGGAGGAGGAATTTTCATGTCCCCTTTCTAATTAATTTACATTTGATGATTAATTAATCCAATTTTAAATTATAGGGGAATAAATGAAATAAAATTGGAACAAATATTTAAGTAATTAATTATTTTAAATTAGCAAGTTTGAAAAGTTGATAGGAGATCAATATAAATAATACTGCTTTATTATCAAAATTAGGACATGTTTTAAATGATAAGGATAAGGATGAGGTTTTAAATGAAAATAATAAATTATTTTTGCATTCTTAACTTTGAGAAAAATTGTCCAATTTGGGAATTCCTATAATAAGACAAAAGAAGGAAAAATATGATTAAAGTAAATTATGGGAATGATAGGAACCTCACTATCATATAACTAAAAATACTAAATATATTATATTCTATTTGTTATTATGGAAGGAATAAATTCATGTCACTAGCTTCTTTGAGGGGGTAACCTCTTATTAGAGCAACCTCTTATTAGATTCAATCTCTAATTACAAATAACTTCTTCTTGGATCCTTTACAATATCCTATGCCCCTTTATTTCTAGTTCTCCCCAAATTCTTATTCTTATGCATGTGTTACTAAACTACTTATTCTCTATTCTATTAATTATTCTACTATTATACCCCTCCCTAAGTACATTACATTCCATCCCCCTTAAATATTTTTTGCTATCGAAACATGATAAGAAATAGAAAATAATAGGAGGACCAAATGAATACCATATCATACATATGAAAATAGGCTAAAGACTAGATAGAGGCACATCTATGTGTCATTTTCTACTTTCACTTCTTTCAATTTTGCTTAGATATGAACATATACATCAACAGGGTGAACATGAGCACTATAACTGAAGCTTTAAGTGAAATTTGAACCATGATGATCATATCCTCAAAGCGAGAGTGAGGGTGACCAAAATAGTTAGCTTCATGAATGAATTGAGGATACATGCCATCCCCCTTAGCATTATTCTTTACACAAATTGGTTGTGGAGTGGGAACCACTACCAAAGTATGCATAGTGATTGTTTTAGGTGAAGTTTAAGGCTTGGAAACTTTGGTTACCAACTCAAATGTTTATATTTCCATCTTGGACTCTTTAGGTGATTTTTCTAGGGCCTATTGGGGTGTATCTGGTGCCAACTCAGGGGCTTCTACTTCCATCTTGGATTCTTTAGGTGTTTTTATTTCCCACTTAGGATCTATTGGGGTGATAAACTATCACCTTAGCTTTGTTCTGCATTCAGCTTGTATGGGTCTATCTCTTTCAGCATCTCACTTATAGCAAAAATATAACTGTGTTCCCTATGCTATTCTCTTAACAAGAGAATTGGATTCAAATTGAAAAAGCAAAACTTTATATGAAGGATTTGTAGCTCCAGAAGTTGTCTAATAATTCAAAATTATTAGAAAGACTTCGTAGCTCTAGAACACCTTTACAACACTTCTTAGCATTACAAAGTGTAGAAGATCATAATATTAAATAAAAGTGCCTCTAACTATCACAATTTTGCATCTCCTGATATTAACCCTGGAACTATTACAGCCACTGACTTTTCAACATAGAGGTAGTCAAAATTTACACTCACAGGGCTCTGTAGGTGTCAAACACTTCTCGTCAATGTGGACAGCACACCGTCTTCTACACTTAGGACAGGAAGAACGCGTGGAGAACCATGTGTCGATGCAGCTGACTTGGAACAAATGTTGGCAATTTTGTAGTAATCTTAGCTTCTCCTCTCTAACAAATTCAGCCAGGCAAATTGCACAATCATTACCGCCTGCACAATCAGTAGCACGGTATTCCACAATCGGTAATTCTTGCAGAGCTGACTTTGCGAGGCCTCTATCGATTACTGAAAGTAAAATATGATGTGTGGACTGTATAACCAGTCATCGACCCCTTATCAGCTGTATTTATTTCTAGAGCTTCACATACACGAGCAGATATACCAGGTCCTAAATTAGGCTTAACTGAATTAACCCAATCTTCATGATTATTTTTGAACTTGTACCTCTGAATAACCCAGAGTGCTTCGCGTAGAGCCTTCAAAGCAGAAATCGAACCTTCACCAATTCTGCTCTCCTCTTCATTTTGAAAATATTTAAGGCTAGGTACTTTCCCAGCAATATATTTTCCTAAACTAATGTGATTAAGGACTTTGGCATCCAAATAATTTTTTAGTTGACTGAATAACCACAGTCACAGTCCGATCTCTAGGAATCTTTGTAAGCTAAAAGCAATCATCTACAATTATAATACACCTTGGTTTCCTGGATTCCATAAATGGCAATTGTAATAGCGTATGACCAACACGATGCAGAATATCTGGATCCCTTGCAAACCAGCCAACAGTGTCAAAACTCTGAGTCATTGGCACAACACCAATAGTGGAAATAACCCCATGAGAAGGGTGGAACCCTAGAATACCACAAAATGTAGCAAGAACTCTCACACTTCCACTTGTATCAGTACCAAGAGAAAAGTCCACAAGCTTTGCTACAACAGCTACAGCAATACATGCTTCTAATCCTAGCAGATCAAGCTGATGCACAGCTTCACGAATACCAAGTTTGTATCTCAAAATTTGGTTTTTTTTGGTCCTCTGCAGTTCCTTCTCCGGCCTGATCTTTTCTTGAATCATTCAACTTCTTATAATCAACATCTTTCCATTGTCATCGCCCTGAAAATGGAAAGTCTGGACCACCATTCTCATTAGAATCCAAATAAATTTGGGCATCTTCTTTTTCCTTCTACATACTCCTCTCTTCTCTACATTCCACTGTCCTCTTGAATGGATTTGTCTTTTCTCCTCTTCTCTCTCCTAGAGATCCTCCTCTGAATTGGATTCCTTTTCCCAAGGAGATCCTCCCTGTTTTCCCTCTTTGACTAGCTGATCAAAGACATTCGTTACATATAAAACTCTTTTCTTTCTAACTCCTATGTCCAACTTTGGACTCTAAACAAACATACATGATTTCCTTAAACAACCTACTATACTTGGGGGATTCTAACTATTTCCTTAATCCTCTCTACAAGCCAAGATTGTCTTCCAACGTAGGAGTTTCAAACTAACTTCCATTTTTTGAATTTTTTCACCTTTTACATTTACATTTACATTTACAGTTACTCCTCCTCTAAGACAACATTTTGGAGGCAAAATACAATAATTTTAAATTCAAATTTAAACATGACTTGTAACCATGTCTTGCCAAGAAAACGAATGTAGATGCTCATGCATCATGGGGCTAGAAAAAATGCAATCAAATGGGACTCAATGGCCTCCATAGAGAGACATTTGATGGCCTAAAGAGGTGGTGTTATGATGGGATGTTAGAAGGAAGATGTCTTAGAGAGTTCCTAATTGATACAATCTTCAGTGAGCTTGGATAATCCTCATGCTTCCATCATATATTGAGTTTGACACATTTCAAACTTTATTTGAATATAATCTTGAATTCCACTAATGAAATAGTGTTGAAATAATTCATTAGAAATGCCTATAGTTTGATTAGTGATGTGTTTAAATGCTACTTGAAATTTTTAAACAATGTCACTTTGATGAAGTGTATTCAATGCTCTACATAGAATATACATGCCCATGACAACTAAAATATGGATTTAACAATTAAACACACACACACACACACACACACACACACACACACAATTTTTGTACAACATAGTAAAAATCACTAAAACTACATTAAATTTAAAATACTAAACAAAAATCAAAACTATGAATTGTTCTAGAAAGATATAAATCAGGTGCACAAAACCTAGAAATGGTTTGATGTGATTTGTTACAGTCTAAGAGCAGTTTAAATTTTATTTTCAAGTTTTTTTAAGACAAATAAATTATATCTGCACTTGAAACTACAAGGAAATAATAGATTCAAATAACTTTTAAAATCTCTCAATATGTCATTAATAATATAAACTTACTCCATGAAGCTCCAAAATGTGCATATAATAAAAAATCTCCATATTATCTCTACTTTTACAACAAATTCCACTCCCAAAACTAACTTTCTAGAAAAATATTCTCCAAATCAAATTTTATCCACTTTTTAATCACCATATTCCTGTTAAGGCAAGGTGAAAGCATATGATGAATATGATATTGTATTCCTTTTATTGAAGGAATAACTCTGTATCATTGGCCTATTCGAGGGAGAAACCTCCTATTATAACAAGATATAAGTATAAATGAATTCTTCTTGGATCCTTTAAAATATCCTATCCCCCTTTATTTATAATATTTCTCATCTACCCAACTTCTTATTCTTATGCATGTGGTACTAAACTACTTATTCCCTGTAATATCCCCAATTTCCCTTCAAATCTGAAACTGGATATTTTCCTGACTATCTTTCTGTATTTTGCTTGTTAGATATTTTACATGAGTAAAGATGTTATTTTACAAGATAAATTCAAATAAACAAATAAACCACAGTAAATGTCTTAACTAGCAAATCAGTGCTCTTATTATTCTTCAAAATGATTACAATAATGAATCTCTGGCACGCATATAAAAGAATACAAATATTGTCTCAAAACCTAATCTTTTACAAATCTGGAATGGCTCTAATACAAAAGATCTTTATCTGTGCAATATCTGAATCAAAAACTTAATAAAATAAATCCCTGTAATACCTGTGATAACTTCTATGTGAAGTTATCTCTCAAACCTGTAAACCTCTGTGATAACTTTTGTAAGAAGCTATCTCTCAAATTGGCAATAGATCGGCTGATCTCTCACAACCTCTGAATTACACACAATGAAGAGTGGACGTTCTTCAATGCAAATGGAATCCTGGAACCCTTGGCTCACTCTTCACAGAATAATTCTTAGCAAAACTCAATATCAATAATCAATCATGAATACAAACTCTCTCCCATGAGAAACCCTTATACCCTCCAAAGGTGTGCTTGCTAAAATTAGATTTCCTCAAATTAGAACTTGGGTTTCTTAAATTAGAATTTGGGTCTTAAAATTAGACCAATTCTTAAATTAGAATTAGGGTCTTAAAATCAGACCAATTCTTAAATTAGAATTAGGGTCTTAAAATTAGACCAAATAATTAATAATTAATTAATATCTAATTTAAAATTAGACCAAATAATTAATTAATTAATATCTAATTAAAATTAGACAAAATAATTAATATTTGATTAAATCAATCAAATATTAATATCTCCCTTAATACATGTCAGATCCTCAAACCGACTGAAGCTGGTGAATCAGGGAGTGATTCTGCACATGACCATACTAAAATAAGGGTGCTCTGTTGCATGTCAAATATCCCTAAATAATAGGAGCTCAGGCAAATATGTTTGAAAGAGCTTGAATGAAAGCCAACTATAGAAATTATGCTAATTGAAGCCACGCCAAGCTCCATCAAGACCCTCTATCCATCCTCTTAGCCTATGAGGGTCACATAATAGGCTGATCATCAAGTCTAATGATGTCCACTAAAAAAGGGGACATGACAATCTGCCCCTCTTGAAATTGCTTGTCCCTAAGCAATCTCGAAACAATAAACTGGCCGATCCCCCTGGATCCCATATGTAGTTATGCTCTACACTGCTATTAATCAATGCAAGTTCCTGCAATATCCTCTTAAATATAACCAAGAGGAATCCATAATCAAATTGGTGAATGCAACTCAACCAATCTCTAAAATCACAATTGCCCTGGATGTGTCGATACTGCAGTTTGTGTAACTTGCTACTACCAATTCCATC
Organism: Torreya grandis; assembly: GCA_037957365.1. NCBI lineage: Eukaryota > Viridiplantae > Streptophyta > Pinopsida > Cupressales > Taxaceae > Torreya > Torreya grandis. Next base: position 1,506,675 of record JARHVA010000067.1, on the reverse strand, counting down.
TACAAAAGATGGTGCCAATCCATCCCATAATGGATGGTAAGAAACTATAGCTGATCCACACTTGTGTGAAATCAAATATTCTATCTCTGAATCAAAAGGATAATAATGAGCATACCCCATCGTATAATGTCGATAGGAACCCCCAAACTTTGCTACTGACTCACCATCACTGAACTGAAAATCTGTAGATGGCTCCAATCTCCTGCTCTGAGTGGCTATAGGCTGGATAGGACCTTGTGCAATCTGCTCAACAAACCTCACCTCAAAATCCCTATGAGGTAGCATAGTAGAAAGGATCACTATAATCTCCCCACCCAATTTGCTAATAGCACTAGTACCTCGGATGAGAACACCTTCCGTCGCCTTATGCGAGTCCAGACGAACACCTGCACTATCCAGCAACTACTCCATGAATGATTTAGTGTAGTAAAAATTATATGAGGAAGCATCAACATACTCCCCCACACACCACAATTGATCTCTCTGTAAAGGTGGCACAATCAACTGTACCACACTGTCATCTATGTGAGAAGAATCAATCTAGAGACTCAACTCCACTAGTATGCCAAAGTCATCAGGACCAGGTACTCCCAAATCCTAAACATGTGTGTCAGCTCCAAAAACATGTTCCTTAGCAACCACTGTAGGAATGTACTCACCACCAACCATCTCAATATATAAATGGACTAGGTCTGGCGTTAGTGAAGATTGCAAATGCTCCATACCAAAAGAAACTGCCAGTGAAACTAAGTCCTCAAAAATGTGCACTGCATCCTCCTGGGTGTCATCTACAATAATCAGATCCTGGGACTCTTCTACAATCTCTGCCATATTTGAGAGATCATCAACACTCAGTGTACTAACATCTGAGCACACCTCTACACTCTAAATGCCAGCATCAGACTCATACTCATCTAACTCTGAAGAAGCTGCTGTTGAAACTATCTCATCATCACAATCTCTAGCTCCCTCATCCTCTGCAACTAATTGAGAGTCCAAATCCCCATGACTAAGCTCATCTACATGTCTCTCAAAATCTAGGTGAGCCACCTTCATTACCTCTACCTTAGGTTGTGAAGCCTCTGCATCTGACTCCTTAGAACTATCCTGTTGTTCAAAATCTTCTGATTTTGAATCCTCACAATATGCCCATATTACAGGATATGCCTTGCCCTTAGGCCTCAAAAGACAATCGTGATTGGCATCATATGGACCTTTGCAGTATAAGCAAAGCTTTCTCCTATTAACAGTAACACACCTATTATCTCCTTGCTTTTCGCTTTGTGTTGTGGACCCTTTAACAACGGATGACACATACTGTGTTAATTTGTTTTCGAATGTAGAGTCTGAAAGGATTTCATCCATCCTCCTTTGGGTTTCAACCAATCGGTTCAAACATTGTTTCAACTTCTTCATATCCTTGTCCCATTGCTTCTGAGTACTGGAAGTCATCATGGATACTTCGTTGATTCAATCTACCCAAACTACCCAACAAGATGGCAGGACATTAGCTCTGATACCACTGTAATATCCCCAATTTCCCTTCAAATTTGAAACTGGATATTTTCCTGACTATCTTTCTGTATTTTGCTTGTAAGATATTTTTCATGAGTAAAGATGCTATTTTACAAGATAAATTCAAATAAACAAATAAACCACAGTAAATCTCTTAACTGGCAAATCAGTGCTCTTATTATTCTTTAGAATGATTACAATAATGAATCTCTGGCACGCATATAAAAGAATACAAATATCATCTCAAAACCTGATCTTTTACAAATCTGGAACGGCTCTAATACAAAAGATCTTTATCTGTGTAATATCTAAATCAATAACTTGAATCAAAAACTTAATAAAATAAATCCCTGTAATACCTGTGATAACTTTTGTGTGAAGTTATCTCTCAAACTTGTAAACCTCTATGATAACTTCTGTAAGAAGCTATCTCTCAAATTGGCAATAGATCGGCTGATCTCTCACAACCTCTAAATCACACACAATGAAGAGTGGACATTCTTCAATGCAAATGGAATCCTAGAACCCTTGGCTCACTCTTCACAGAAGAATTCTTAGGAAAACTCAATATCAATAATCAGTCATGAATACAAACTCTCTCCCATGAGAAACCCTTATACCCTCCAAAGGTGTGCTTGCTAAAATTAGATTTCCTCAAATTAGAACTTGGGTTTCTTAAATTAGAATTCCTCAAATTAGAACTTGGGTTTCTTAAATTAGAATTTGGGTCTTAAAATTAGACCAATTCTTAAATTAGAATTAGGGTCTTAAAATTAGACCAATTCTTAAATTAGAATTAGGGTCTTAAAATTAGACCAAATAATTAATAATTAATTAATATCTAATTTAAAATTAGACCAAATAATTAATTAATTAATATCTAATTAAAATTAGAGAAAATAATTAATATTTGATTAAATCAATCAAATATTAATATCTCCCTTAATACATGTCAGATCCTCAAACTGACTGAAGCTGGTGAATCAGGGAGTGATTCTGCACATGACCATACTAAAATAAGGGTGCTCTGCTGCATGTCAAATATCCCTAAATAATAGGAGCTCAGGCAAATATGTCTGAAAGAGCCCAAATGAAAGCCAACTATAGAAATTTTGTTAATTGAAGCCACGCCAAGCTCCATCAAGACCCTCTATCCATCCTCTTAGCCTATGAGGGTCACATAATAGGCTGATCATCAAGTCTGATGATGTCCACTAAAAAAGGGGACATGACATTCCCTATTCTACTATTATACCCCTCTCTACGTACATTACATGGAAATTAGAGAAAGTTGAAAACTAATAGAATTTTATAATTAGTTTTAATCTTTATAAATCAAGAAGTTGGATTTTGATTCCCCTTTTGGGCCCTCATTATTTATATTCCATAATTTTATTCTAGGGGATCTTTTGTCAAACTAATTAATTTATCTTATTAAATAGTGTTCACCAAACCATCTTAGAATGGAAAATCTTGGGTGTTGGAGATATTTAGATGGAAAACCATTTATCCCAAGGATTTTAGGATGAAAACTCTATGACCCAAAGATACAACTTCAAATAGGAATTGTAACAAAGTTTTAAAGAGTGCATATTCAACCAGTACTTAGTGTTTTATGCAAGCAGTTGGTGTGACTATAAATTATAGAAGTATTTTAAAGATTTTTGGGTTTGTTACTATAGATATAAATTTATTTTGAGCTTATTTTAAAGTTATTTTTGTATTTTATAATATTTTTTAATCAATCTATTAGTGTTGTGAATTTATTTTCTATTTTGAGCAATGTTTCTAGTGTTTTTGTGTAGTTCTAGAAAGGGTTTTTGCCCAAACATTACATTTTGATCCAAAACTATTTTGGAGTGATTATTATAGTGATTTATTATATTTTTGGACTCTTTTTTATCTGATATAAGTTTACAAAGCATTGTAATAATCACTCTAAAAACATATATCAAGAAAATATAGGGAAACTTATGTCACATCAAAATGAGTTCAAATTTTGATGTGATATAAGCTTCCCTATGTTTTGGTTTGGAGTTAATTTATTATTACATAAAAATGTCAAATTTTAGGTTTCACAACCTACTATAGATAAGGACATGAATTTTACAAGAAAATGTTCCCAATATAAAATTAATTTTAGATCTAATATTTCTCTATATAATTTAGTAAAGGTAAATGATAAGATCCTCTATTATGCAATAATTATTCCTAGTGATACAGGTAATCCCACCTCTAATCCTAATACATAGACCTAGGACACATGTTACAACTCAACCTTATCTAAATAGTAAAGATAGGATAGTGTCTTTCATAGACGCAATAGAGAAGAGTGCAACCCAACAAGCACAAGAGTCTCACAAATAGTCACAAGTCTATACTATGAAGAGAACAAAAAATATCATCAATCCACCATCAAATTATATAAATAGGACAACTACACAAAGGCGTATTATTATAGAATAATCCTCCTGAGAAGATTAAGAGTTAGTTATAATGTTGGACTCATACACCCCAATGGAACAACTTGAAGAGACCAGTTTACCATAGATAGAGTCACAACATGAAGTTACATAGTAATAAGAGGATATAATAGAGGAACAAAGGGAGACTAAGAAAAATGAATATGAGAAGAAGATAAATAAAAAAGAAGCAAATCACAAGGCTACAAAGGAAGAGGAGTAATACAAACAAGACATAAAAGAGGAATATAGTAAAATTTATGAATAAGTGGAGGCTCAAAATAAAAGATTCAAATAAGTAGAGGCTAAAAATAAAAGATCTAAAGAACTAAAGGCTCAAAATAAAATATTTTAAGAAGCAAAGGTGAAGAATAAAGAATAAGAATAAGCAATAAGGAAACAATAAGAAGTGTAATATACATAAAAATTAAAGATGAGATAAGGGCACATGCAAAGAATTAAAAGGATTATAAGTCTAAGTAAGAGGCTGAGGAGAAGGAAGAAAAAGATAAAGCCAAGGTTGTATCTGAAACTAAAGCCTTGGTAGAGAAACATGCCAAGTTTAAGGTTGATGTTGATGCTAAAGCCAAGGATGAGGTGGAAGCTAAGGCTAAGGTTGAAGTAGAAGCTAAAGTTAAAGCTGAGGTAAAATCTAAGTCTAAATACGAAGCATAGACTAAATTTAGAGCCAAGATAGAGGAAAAATAGAAATAGAAGGTAGAGAGAATAGAGAAATAAGAACTTGTGATACATAGAGGTGTACAAGAGGAGGCTTCTCATCTAAAACCTTAGATCACTAGCCAATGGCTATGGGATGTTTCCACATCATCTACCTCATGAAAAATCTTTTCACTTCCTTTGGTGTAGTTCATGATGGCCCTTATAACAACTATGATAACATCCATGGATTCAGATACAAACGTATATGAAAAATCTTTGGATATTTCTCTAATATTATTAACCAAACAAATTAAAGGGACAACTACTTTCTAAGAATCAATAGTGCAGAAGGATTTAACCTTGGAATAAGAAGTCTTGTAGTTATCAGAGGAGATTATATGTTTGAGTCTTTAGTTCATCAATGCCTACAATAACATTGACCCCAACTACCATACATTGATTACCTAATTCTTAGGTGACCAAGTTATGTCTGAATAAAAGTAGTTCTTAGCTCCAATATCATAACTAATGAAAGACTGGCTAGTTGTAAACAAACTACAAATGTTGTGCACTCAAGTGGAAAACATCAAAGTAAAAATAGAGTTAATTTATGATCTCTTAGATGAGTATGAATAGGTTTTGGATATATCTACACTCTAATAAAAATGAATATCATAGGGTATGCTGAATTAGAAGTAATATTTTAACAATTCATTATTCGTAGTGAATCCAAAGTTTGACATGGTAGACAAAGTCAAAGTTATGATGGAAGATTATATGGATACCCCTATATAAATAAACAACACACTCAATTAGTTTCTTTATTTAAGGGATAATGCCATGTAAAAATTAAAAATTTGGAAAAATGATATTCTACACAATTCATTTGTTGACATTCAAGTGTTGAGACGACAAACTGGTTAGATTAGTTATCCTTGTACATCCAACTAAAAACATCTAATTTTAGACAACTCATCACCATTACAAAAGATGAATATATTCATAACCTATTGGAAAATCAAGTCATATTATGCACATTGATCACTATGGTGTAGGAAGTGTTGATTGATTGAAAAATTCTTAAGCAATACTTGCCCCATTTTGATGCCTCCATTACAAAACTTATTAATAACTATAATTCCTTATTCCAAAAATATCTATAATAAATACTTTAGTAGAATAATCTTTCCAAAATATCACAACCATCCATACAACAACTACAATAGCCTCCACCATCAAATTCTATATAATTAAGTGCTTCATCCACTAATCTACAAGATCCATCATTGCATCAACCTACTACACAACCAACCCAGAGCATGCCACCACCTACTTAGTAGATATCGTGCATTTCTAACTTTTTAATTTTGATAAGTTTTGTAATTTTTTTTAGGATAACCTTAAGAATTAGGAGTGGGTTTTGGCTTGTTAAAAACCTATAAAGGGTGGCCAACTAATTGATATAGCTTATTGAAAACCTGAAAGGGTGGTAGGCTAGTAGGCTACTTATTTGAAAACCTAAAAGGGAAGCTAAGTAGTATGCAAAGGGTGAAAACTGATAAACAACACTTAGAGTGATAACTACAACTCTTATTTCAAGTTTAATTCTTTAGCTATATCTTTAGATCAGGATCCCTTATTATGACTTGATATTGAGATAAGATAATTTTTTAAGTCTAGAAAAGTATTAAGTGTAAAATAGGGATACTAAAATTAGAGAGTATATTTGATGAATGCATGTAAAACTTTCACTATTTTATATTTTGTATAATAATTTTGTATGTATTGGACCTTTGTAAGCATAACAAAAGACTTCAAAATAAAAAGAGTCATTCTTGTTGGGCATAATAAAAGGCTAGAATATTAAGGGATGATGCTTTGTAAAACTCTATATGTAGTTCTCAATTGTATTTAAAAATGGATTTGATGTGATATAGATTAATACATATCATTCTAAAATAATTTTATTTTGTATATTTTATTATTATTATTTACACATGTGAATTACCATATGTTGTTTACTTTTGTTACTTCATGCACAATATATCCTTTTATTAAAATGTTTGGAAGTTTTTCTAGGAACCTATGCTAAAAAATGGGTTTCACTAACCACTATAGGTTTTACTACTATTTCACAATGAGATAGTCCTATGAGGCATGGTCAAAGTATTATAGATTTTATATTTCCATATTTTTCACATGTATATGATGATTGATAGCATAAATAATTTTTAATACCATATTATAATTCTAGAGCACATTATGAGCATCCATTACATGGGATCATTGGATATCCCTCTCTTTTCTAAAATTTAAAACATTCAAAAAAAAAATAAAAAAACAAATAACCAAGAAAATACAAAAAACATTCAAATAAAGAACTAATACAAAAAATATTTGTCATTTCACATGTTTTATATTATTTGTGTATATTATTTCCTTTATGTTATTATATAACATATCATTTATTTACACACATATGTTTTACGGGTACTTGATTATATACATACATACAATAGATACATGATACATGAGCATGCAAATGTTGAAACTTTCTTATTCCCACATGACACACTACGTTGGGTTCATATTGCTTCTATTGATTATGATCAATATAGGTTATATTGTTTTATGATTAATTTACATTATCATGTTCAGTTTATATACTAACAATTGCACATGACTATACTCATGTTTACATTTTACACAATGTATTTGATATGATATGCTATAGGAAATTTTTCTAACACATGTATGAATGGACTAGTATGACAAGCTTATGTTAGTTTCTTATATTTCACTTATTTATCTATCATATGGCTTAATTTCATGTAAATTTTTTAATCTTGTGTGGACCATGGAACATTTAAACATGTTCATTATTTTTTGACACAATGTCCCTAAGTGTTGACTATTTATTTGGGATGTGTGCATTTGAACATGTCTTCCACTTTAGTGTGTGTCATTTGAACATATCCCTTATTTTTGGTCCCATTATAACCCATTTGGCATGACATTAAGTGTTCTTGAATTTGTCTTTGAGTTTTTTCTAAGCTTGAGATTGTTACTTATAGATGTTTCCATGATCCATATGGTTCATCTTAAGGCTTGTTATGTATGGATACTTAGAGATTCATTTATAAATCTACTTATAAATGATACCATTATATGCTTATTTAATACATTATTGATAAATATATAACATATATGTCTTATCATTTGGAGATAAGGTGAATATCATGTTTCATTTCCATCACCTCAAAATGGGGAGCATATCAATGTGGGAATGCCATAGAGACATGTAACAACCCCACTAGGTTTTACTAGAATATAGTAATTTTGTTAAAATTTAATTACACATATTCATCATATAAATTTTACCACAAGAAACCTAATTAGTGATCTTTATTTAAATGCATTTAGTTAAACAAAATGTTTATATTTAATCCACTTAGCTAAGGATCACCATGAACACATATAACAATCATGAACAATATTGAATAACCATAAATACTATATCTAATCATAAATGAAATAGGACATTTTCAGCCATAACTGATACAACATTATAACCACTGTTGTAGAAGTATAATGTATAAATATTATAGTTTTTAGCAATAAATAATAATATCTAAAATGATAAAAAATGATACAAAGATCCACGGAGTAGAGTTTCCACAACTCAAGTATCATTATGTAATCTCAAGTGTAGTCCCTTGTATAGTACTCTAGTCGGGAAGGATAACATTATTTGAGCACTTTTCCAAACCAATCATGAATTCTAGATCCCACGCACTATCTCCCAAACAAGGGGATAGCCCTCCACTTATAGATGGGTAGATAATGATGGTGCAGGAATCCATAATAACAAACTATAACCTATGTGTTGAATATATCTAATACATATTATGTACCATAAAGAAATACATTCTGATATGATATCACACAAATATGAAAATGATATCAACATATGAAATGATATAAACATATGAAATGATAATGTTTAATTAAAACATTACTTTAGCCAAAATTTTCAATAATTAATGATCTCAAGAATTAGTCAAATTTATACACCCCACTCAATCGGATTACACCTCATTTTACATTGATGGTGCTAATTAAGCTAGTGAATACATTCACTACTTATTTAATGTCATGAATGTGAGATTCATTAAAATATATAATAATATAAAAACCAATAGGTTCATTAAAAATATTTCCATTTAGCTAATAAAAATTATGCTAAGTACATAAATATAACATATATTTATTTATTCCATCAAATGAAATGCAATGAATCCATAACACCTAGTTTATTACAAATAATAAATAAAATCATAAATAGTCCTCAATATAACATACCATTTAGGTAATGATTTATATGGACTAATAGTTTCTTAAACCGAAAAGAAACTTATAATGTTATTTCCTTCTAAAATAATCATTATAACACAAGCTAATATATATTTATTCATATTCCACATATTAAATAAAAGCTAATCAAAAACATCATAATATGGTTATATATATATATATATATATATATATATATATATATATATATAACTCATAAATGCCATAATTTATTGTTTTTTTATCAACATTAAAATATATGAAAGCATCCATTTATATATTTTTATTATTATAATACTTTTATACATAACACATATGTATATGTCAATCTCTCTCTCTCTCTCTCTCTCTCTATATATATATATATATATATATATATATATATAATCTTTTCCCAACTGGTTACACATTCAACAAATGCATAACTTATACCATTTATATGTATATTTTTATAATTCACAAGTACGAGTTTAATATAGTATAAATGCTTCATTTTATATAGTATACTCTTAAGATGACATCCACTATCACTAGTCTTAGATTATATGGATTACTATGGGTTTACCAAACATGGTTGAGATAAGAATGCCTAAATAAGTCAAAAAGAACAAGATGATTTGGGAGGCTCTACAAGTTATGGGATTCATAAAGTTTATGGAGAAAATTTAAGGGTATGATAGACACATTTCAACTTTCTTTTCTAGTGCCTGGGAAGATAGAACCCTTAACATCAATGGGGTCATTATAGAATGGCATAGGAGCTAATAGATCATGTTATAAGGTTGGATATAGAAGATACCAAAATATTTAAAATAACAAGGATTATAAAAAAGAGGAGATTTTATTGAAGGAAAGATAAAGCCTAGAGACTCTCCACAATGGATTTGATCATGAGTCACTACCAATGCAATTTAAAGAAGTATATTTTCATATAATGCAATATATCACACTTGAAGGTAGATTTAATGTTGTTATATGGTCTCTTTTTATTTTCTTAAATTATTTCATGCATGTTGTTCCTATGATCCTTCCCTTCTACATTCTTATCTCTTTAGAATCCTCCATTTTGAAATATAAAAATTAAATTACCCAATCCCTAGGCATGAAGGGGTTATTTTCCTAATTCGTAAGTACTTTAAGGGAATAAATCAGATCAATCTTGAAATTTTTAATCCCAAGATGAAAAAATTTGAGTATAAACCTATGGACATAAGGAAAATTAAGAAGGCTTGGATTAAGTATCCAAACAGTGTTCCCAGTAGTACTACAATTAAGGATTCCAAAACCTTAGAGGTCAAAGTCCCAAAAGGTTCTGAGGTCAAACCCATTAAGTTTCAAGATAATATCAAAAAGTGTCTAAGGAGTACATCTAAGGTAACCACTATGCCTATTAATTATTTAAATAAGAATGGTAAAAAAGGTCATTCTAAAGGTGACTCATTTGAACTAGGAATTTGATGAAGAAGAGGAGATTAGTATCATGTTAGTGAATGAAACCAAATAAAAAACACACTAAACTAACATATTCATGCCTAGTTACTAAGGTGAGCTTAGTAATAAAAATAAGTGACAAACACAACTAAAAAGGAAGGAAAAATAAGAATTTATTCACCTTCCTTGGATGCTCCAAATGCCTTTGTAGTAGGGGCTTGCTCAGTTTTGTACTCATGAAGTCCTTGGAAATGTAAGGTTAGCTACCTCCATCTCTCCTTGGAAACTTTGGATTTGGCTTGGATTGGCTTGGAAATAATTTGGCATGGTAACACTAGTTTTTATGAAGCTTTTAGAATCAATCTTGTGTTATAACTTTTCACAAATTAAGCTTAAAAATGATGTTTATGGCCTCTATATTTATATATTTTCAAGAATGACTATAATCAACCATGACCATCCATCTCAAGATTAAGATGTATAATCATGGATTAATTGAATTATGTAATTAAAATACATAATTATCCTCATCATGAATTTGGAAGAAGGGACATTAATGAGGCATGAGAGACCCATAATCCTAATATTTATGGCATTTATGGCCTAGGGATGTCTTCTCAAGAAACGAGGTCACTTGATGATGTACATATTCAATATTAATTTCTAAAGACAAGTTTTCAACAAGTTTCCATAGAATTATTAATTAGGCCTTGATTTGGATTTATTAGCTTTTAAGCATGATTAAGCACTTTATGCACAAATTACTCAAATTGATCAGAATGCCTTGTTATTGGTCCAAAATTTGACTAGATTGGAATTTAAAGTTAATGTCAAATGCATTAGATTTACTATATTATTTAGGATGTTTTCAAAACCAAATAACAAATACACACATCTTCTACAAGAAATTTGATAGAAAAGAGCAATCTAGAGCACCCAAGTGCAAAATTGGCATTTTGACTTGAAATGATCTGATCAAAATTAGTTGGCCCATAAATTACATTTCCCCATTTAGTGATACCCTATACAAAATTAAAACTTTAATATTCCAATTTCAACTCATTTAATGTGCTTTAGTGTTTTTAGGCCAAATTATGCATGTTGGTGGAAATTCGCTAAAAACTTGATTAGAGGTCATCGATGGTCAAATTTAGGTTTCTATAATTTACCCCTATTTGGGAAGGCATTACAAGCTATAAGCATAGTAACATATTATCAAATGATGAAAAAGTATTATATGTCTACAACTTTAATGGTGATAAACTAACTGTATAATGGTTTTCCCCCTCGAGGGAATGGTTGGCACAAGTAGGTTGACAAATGGTCCCTTGATAAGAAGCAAAATGAGGGGACAAACAAAAGGAAAGATTATGGGGTGAAAACATAATGATCTTGAAAAATTAGTCAAAATCACTGAAAATGCAAGTGGGATGGTGTACAATGGTTTTCCCAAAGGCGGTTATAAGCATTGTACCCCGATAGTGGCAATGTGGTATACTAACATAATGATTTACCCAAAGGCAATTATAATCATTAAGAAATGTAGGTGGGATGGTGTACATTGATTTTCCCATAGGTAGTTATAATAATTGGACATAAATAGTGGAAAACATGATAAATTTAGCTGAGGATGATAATAACTTAATACAATGGGTAATTATGAATTAGAACAACCTACTAATAAGGAGATGCTCATCTGAACTAATAAAGGTTTAAATTCTTTCATGGTTAATTATTCTATTTGGGATATGATTGAGATTGAATCAAGATGCAAGTGCCAAGGAGATGTTGATGCAACCATTGTTGAATAAATTTCTTGAAGCTAAGGTTTGTTGTAGCATGTGTCGATAGGCATCATGGTATAATATTATGAGGACTTGGCTAAAATATGCATGACTGACTCCCGTAATTTAATACTCAATAGAAAATAATACACCAAGAATAAAAACCATGATGACAATGTAAACATATGAATATAGATGGATTAGAGTATAAGTGTGGGCAAGGAATCACCAAATGAACACACATAAACTAAATCAAGGAAATATTGTTGAAAGCAAACAAACAGGCAGGCAAACAAATAATGCAATAGAAACCATATGAACATTTCCACTATAAAATAGGTGACAACTTAACAAACAAACAAAATAAGGGAATAAAAGAAAATTAAAGGGGGTGGCTGAGTTGTCTCCATATGAACTAGGCAAGTGGATGTTACCTACATAGTTCCATGGATGTAATATCCAATAAAAAACTTCAAACCAAATGTAGTTCTCCTAAGGAATGGAAAGAATGTGATCATTGACGAGAAAAACATAATGGATGTGATAGCATGATAGTAATGGTCTTAAAAAATGGCAAGTGCATGAGAGAAAAGGCCAAAAAGGATGGGAAAACTAAGTGAAAAGTGGTTTTATTGAAACTTAGTAAGGGTTCTAATAATCCTAAAGGCAAAGAAATGGTCAATGTTTTTGGTTTTTTCTAATGATTTTACAATTTTTTTTGGATTTTTTTGAAGTATCTCAATTTGATCAAGAATGATGAGACACTAAATGGTTCAAGCTCACAAAATGGTGAGAGCCTTCAAACATAGGTTTCTTGAAAAATGACGAGAGTGTTCAAACTTAAGTTGCTCACAAAATGGTGAGAGCATGGTAAAAGGGTGACTAAACTAACCTCAACAAGTATCAAATGGTACCTATATAGTCCTAGAGAAGGACATCAAGTCACTATAGTTCTACCCTTACAGTGGAGGAATTCAACCAATGTAGTAGCTAATTTAAACAAAATATGCATAGTTGGTAAAAAAGAATAGTATGGCATAGGAAGTGGCAAGTTGGTATGTCAAGGCTCAAGAAATAAATGTTGCCCTTAGTTTTCCCATAGGCAATTATAACTAGGGCATAATGACATGGATCAATGGTACTAATTTGCCTAAAGGTAGTTATAATTAGTAGCAAGACCAATGATAAGAAAGGAATAATAAATGAAGGATGTACCTACTAAAACTCTTATCATACTACTCAAAAATATGATCTCTATTTGAAGTACTTGAAACAACTAATGAAACTGATAAAATTCCTCAATGCTAAAAATGCATAACAAATGGAAAAAAACCAAAGTCAAATGGGCTAGGCTTTAGAACACATTTGGTCAATAGATCAAGAATGTAAAGTGGATATGGCTAAGAGGATAGATAAGAATGATATTTGTACAAAGAAAAATAGTGATAAAATGGCATAATTGAAATGGTACTATAGACAATACACCCTGGTGCTCAAGCATAGTACCTATTAATGCAAGAAATTGCACCTGAGGCGAGGAGGTCAAACTCCCTACCTTCTCCTTGCAACATGAAAACTCCCCTCTCACTTGTGGGACCAGAGAAGCTGGAGGGGAGAGTCTCTAGATAAGGGCTAGCTCCTTTTGATGCATCTTTTTTGTTTTAGCAAGTACAAATACATACATATATATAGATATATAAAAAGGGGGGGATGAAAAGGGAGAGAGATGTAGGAAAACAAACTACTCTAAAGAGGTGATGCACCAAAATAAAGGTGACCTTCACACACCCACTCTTGAAATTAGACAAATGCATACATACACTTCACACTTGGCAAAAGGACCAGGCTGCTAGAAACTGGCAGGGAGGCCTTAATGGAAAATATAAAAAATAGGGATCACTAAAGGTGTCGTGGGACACACACTTATGTAGTAATTTCCTCTATTTTGCACTCCTCAAATACTGCTCTTCTCCTATCAGCTGTAGAGATGGCACCTTGTAGACAATAGGTATGTTGGTGTTGAACCTGTGAAAGCATCAAGAAACAATGACTGAACACAAAACAAACACTCAACACATACTCAAATATGTCTATCCAAATGGAGGTAAAAACTACTTTTATTTGATTCATTTAGAAATTTTGCCAAGGCTACGCCTTAGCAAAAATGTGGAAGATCATTACAAAATGACAAGTCTTTCACATATAGAAGCAAGGAGGAAACTTTTTGATCCTTTTTTACAAGTGGCATACGCATCCCTTCATTGGGAAGGGGAAAACACTGTTGTCGATGTCATCTTTCTAGAAGAGGCCTGCTGAAACCATGTTGTATAATCACCAAATTTGACTTTGGCATCAAGCATTAATGTGAAACACAAGCTGCATCCTCTTTTCTACCAACATATTGAGATTTTTCCCCTTTTAAATGTATGGGCCATGCCATTTTCATCTTTTAGTGATATATTACAACCACTATTTCACCTGGTGGAATCACTTCTCAAATTGGCACTTCCTCTTGCCACTTAGACTGCCTCATCCCTTACTTGTTGCTTTATCTTTCCTTAGTTTTGTCTCTTCTAGCTTCTTGGCCCTTGGGGGTGAATTCTCTGGTGGGTCACTACATTATAGGCCCTTTTACCCTGGTTGGTGCCTCTTCACTTTGAAAGTAAATGACCATTTCATTTTGTGAAAGTTGATGTTCATATGGCCATCATTGGTTTGAAAACCAATGGCTAACTTGTTTTATTTATTTTGATGGCCTCCAAGACGTCCTCAGGTCCATCGCTACGTTAGTTAGGTCCATGTGTCTTTGTTTTTTTGTGGCTTGTCTTCCTTGCCTTCTATGTTTCTTAACACAAGTCTCTTTGAAAAAGTCCCTTTTGACTTGGCTGGAAGTCCCTGCAAGGGCACCTACCCTTCATGGTCCTTCAGCAGGTCCCTTTATTTCCTAGACTACCTCTTGGGCTCCTATGGACAAATTATCCATGGACAATTTCCTCAGGTCAATTTCCTCAGGTCTATTTTGCTTTGTGTTTTCCACAGGGTTTTGTCTACAAATAATTTCCCATGATCAAAAGGTCTATAGAAATTGTGTCTACCTTTCCTTGAAGATTTTGCCCTCTAGAAGGGTACCGAACCTTTGAACTACCCCTCAGCCAAGGGAATACCCTTGAACCAAGTCATTGAACCAAAAATGGTTCAATAGTTCAAGGTTTTAATGGGTTCAACCATTACACGCTGATGACAAATGAAAGAAAGCTGATAGACTGTTTGCTTTGACCTAAAACCATTGAACCAAACCTGTTGAACCAAAATGGTTCAATGGTTCAATGGTTCAACCATTTAAATTCCAATGAACTAATAAACCAAGCTGATGAACTCATCCCTTTGAACTTCTCCATTGAACCTTTTCGCTGAACTAAACTGTTGAACTGAACCCATTGAACTAAAATGATTCAACGGCTCAGAGGTTCAACCAAGCACACCAATTTTTTGTTGAACCAAACCAATGATTGAATTGAGATGCTTAAACCAAGAGATTGAACCAAGCCATTGAACCTAAGGTCATTAAACCAAGAATGGTTCAATGGTTCAACGGTTCAATGGTTCAACGCTTGGTAATGTTGAACTTGAAGATGGACCTGTTGAACCAAAGGCCATTAAACCACTTGAACCAGGCCATGAATCAAACTTATTAAACTTGCACAACCCAAAAATGATTGGCATTAAATAGTAGGGGAAGAAGGTGACCAAAATTTTGCTTGTGGGAAAAATTGGTCAATAGATTAGTGACTCATAGGGGAAGCATGCCTGCTATGCTTATAACCCAATTGCCTTGCAATTCATTGGGCACAGAGTCAAATATATCTATGAAAGAGTTATCAACATCCCCAAAGATCTGAGAATCAAACATGAAGCCTTTTACCCTACATGCAAAGGGAAACACACAAGGCTAAAAACACTACCTGTGCAATTGCACTTAGGGAAAGTAGGAAAAGAAACTAAAAACAAACTACTATATATAACTAACCAAGAATGTTTGCCTCCCTCCTGGATCAAAAGGAAATTTTATTAAGTCCCCTTGCTAGCAAGAAGACTTATGGTGCCAGGCAAGTAGCTGAATGAAAAAGAGAATTGGTGACTTGCTCCTCTTGCCTATCACCTACATTGGCTGGAATCTGAGTGGAGATTAAAACATGCTCCTAATGTATATGTACTCTATTTGTCTAGGGAAGCCTGTCAAATGCTAGTCCTTCATATTGGTGTTCCTCACTAAGAAATCAATGGCTACTAGTTCATCACCATAAGCCCTTTGATCTGCACATTTCTTCTACAATGTATCATGGTCTAACTCATCTCCTTCTGCTTGATTGTAGGCTCTGTCAGACTCATCCTCTGCCTCCTTTCGGCCTTCTTGAAGAACAGCGCTGCCTGTCTCCATGACTTCAAACAAATCATTCAAAGCATGAAGAAGATATTGTCCATGCTCATTTATGTTATTTAAAGTGATCTCCTCCTCATTCATACTCATGAAGTCTCCCTAGAGAACTGTAGATTGGATCTTCTACTCCTCACTCACCTCCTACAGAACAGGTTCCTCCTTGAGAAGGGGTTAGGTTGAGAAGACGTGTGGAAGAAGAGGTAGTGCTTGAGCTAGAATCAAATGATTCTCCTCCTTCCACTTGGTTAGCACTTCATCAATATCAGGTGTGGCTTGATAGCTCTATTGGAGGTGTGTGGATGGTTTGGATTCAGACAGGTCCACCACACGTTGGCTGAGGAATCTCATTTGGGACTCCAACTCTACAATTCTCCTAGCTATATTTTCTTGAAGTAGCCTTTCTTGGAGATCACCAGCATCATCCTCTTTAAGGCTCTGGGCTAGTTCCTGGCATTCCTTCCTCCAACTTGGAATCTGCACATCACATTGAAAGACTTGGGGAGGTTGAGGAATGCAAGGAAGAGATTGTCGATGCACTAGAAGAGTCTTTAAAAGAGGGATGTGCTGGTTGGTGGTACTATTCTCAATGGGAGATTCACAATATAAGGAATTTAGAAGGTTCATCTCCATAGGAGGTTGTTTTGATGCCATTTGATGTTGGAAAGCCAGGCGAATAGGATTGGGGGTAGATGTATTTGATGAGTTGGAGTGGGTGAGTGCTATCTGATAGAAAGGATTTGGTGCAAAAGAGGGGGCTTTCTTTAGATTAGGAAGGGGTGTGCAAGGATGACTGCCTTGAATAAATGGATTTCTCCATTTTGCTACCTCTTCCTCTATGGATTATAGGACCTGTGCTTGCCTAAATAAACACTCCTCTTTATACATCAACTCCTGCTAATATCTATACTACTCCAGTCTGTTAATCTCCATTATCTACCTCTCAAACTCTAGTGCCACCTCCCTTATCATTATAGGGAAACTAGGAGAGCTGGTTGAGGTGATTCTCTAAAAGTTTTGAGTTTGATCGAAGTCATATGAAGGAACACAAGACCCATGATTCTGCGTAAAAGAATTATACATATAAAAAATGATTTTTGATGGCACTAGACTGCTTAACTAGTAGATTCAACTCAGAGTCACCATTGGTGTTTGATGCAAAGCCTCCAAAGGCTGGTCAGTTAAAGAATTCACCAAAAATTCTTCAACTCTTTAGACAAAACCTGTCTTAGTTGGTCCCACCGGGCATGCCAAAACTATTGACGTAGGAAATTTCACCCGAGGCAAGGAGGTCAAACTCCCTACCTTCTCCTCACAACATGGAAACTCCCCTCTCACTTGTGGGACTGGCAAAGCTAGAGTAAAGAGTCTCTAGATAAGGGATAGCTCTCTTTGATGCATCGTGTTTATTCCAGCAAGTGCAAATACATACATATATAAAAAGGGGGGGATGAAAAGGGAGAGAGATGTAAGAAAACAAACTACTCTAAAGAGGTGATGCATCAAAATAAAGGTGACCTTCACACACCCACTCTTGAAATCAGATAAATGCATACATACACTTCACACTTGGCAGAAAAAACTAGGCTGCTAAAAATTGGCAGGGAGGCCTTAATGGAAAATTCAAAAAATAGGGATCACCAAAGGTGCTATGGGATGCACACTTATGTAGTAATTTCCTCTATTTTGCACTCCTCAAATATTTCTCTTCTCCTATCAGCTGTAGAGATGGCACCTTGTAGACAATAGGTATGCTAGTGTTGAACCTGTGAAAGCATCAAGAAATAATGACTGAACACAAAACAAACACTCAACACATACTCAGATATGTCTATCCAAATGGAGGTAAAAACTACTTTTATTTGATTCAAGTAGAAATTTTGCCAGGGCTACGCCTTAGCAAAAATTTGGAAGATCATTACAAAATGACAAGTCTTTCATATATAGGAGAAGTAAAGAGGCCACTTGGCACTCCATTTTTACAAGTTGCATATGCATCCCTTCATTGGGAAGAGGAAAACACTATTGTCAATGTCAGCTTTCTAGAAGAGGCCTGCTAAAACCATGCTGTATAATCACCAAATTTGACTTTGGCATTTAAGCATTAATGTGAAACATAGGCTACACCCTCTTTTATACCAATAGATTGAGATTTTTCCCCTTTTAAATGCATGGGCCATGTCGTTTACATCTTTTAGTGATCAATTAAAACCACTATTTCACCTACTAGAGTCACTTCTCAAATTGGCACTTCCTCTTGCCACTTAGACTACCTCGTCCCTTGCTTGTCACTTTGTCTTTCCTAAGTTTTATTTCTTTTAGCTTCTTGGCCCTTAGGGGTGAATTCTCTTGTGGGTCACTGCATTCTAGGCCCTTTTCCCATGGTTGGCGCCTCTTCGCTTTGAAAGCAAACATCCATTTCATTTCATGAAAGTTGACGTTCATATGGCTGTCATTGGTTTGAAAACCAATGGATAACTTATTTTGTTTATTTTGATGGCCTCTAGGACATCCTCGGGTCCATCGCTACGTCAATTGGGTCCATGTGGCTTTGTCTTTCTATGGCTTGTCTTCCTTGCCTTATATGTTTCTTAGCACAAGTCTATTTGAAAAAGTCCCTTTTGAATTGGCTAAATGTCCTCACAAGGGCACCTACCCTTCATGGTCCTTTAGTAGATCCCTTTATTTTCCAGACTACCTCTCAGGCTCCCATAGACAAATTTTCCATGAACAATTTCCCTAGGTCAATTTCCCCAGGTCTGTTTTGCTTTGTGCTTTCTGCGGGCTTTTGTCTGCAGACAATTCCCATGGACAAAAGGTCTGTGGAAATTCTATCCACCTTTGCTTGAAGATTTTTCCCTCCAAAAGGGTACCAAACCTTTAAACTACCCCTCGACCAAGGGCATACCCTTAAACCAAGTCGTTAAACCAAAAATGGTTCAACGGTTCAAGGGTTCAATGGGTTCAACCATTGCACACCGATGACAAATGAAAGAAAGTTGACGGACTATTTGCTTTGACCCAAAACCATTTAACTAAACCCATTGAACAAAAATGGTTCAATGGTTCAACCATTTGAATGCCGATGAAATAATGAACCAAGCTGATGAACTCATCCCTTTGAACTTCTTTGTTGAACCTTTTTGTTGAACTAAACCTATTGAACCAAAATGATTCAATGGTTTAGAGTTCAACCAAGTGCACCAATTTTTTGTTGAACCAAAATGATGATTAAACCAAGATGCTTGAACCAAGAGATCGAACCAAGCTGTTGAACCTAAGGCCATTGAACCAAGAATGGTTCAACAGTTCAATGGTTCAATGGTTCAATTCTTGGTAATGTTGAACTTGAAGATGGGCCCGTTGAACCAAGGGCCATTGAACCACCTGAACCAGGCCATGAATTGAACTCATTGAACTTGCACAACATAAAAATGATTGGCATTAAATAGAAAGGGAAGAAGGTGACCAAAATTTTGCCTGTGGGCAAAATTGGTCAACAGTACCACTAAAGGTCAATAATATTCATCAACTCTAGAAGTTCATCTCTATCTAGTGTGGCAAGCTTGTATGCTCCTAATCCATAATATGTAGTAATGATGAAGGGCCCTATCTAATTGGGTTTGAATTTACCTTTATGCTTCTTCTTATTCATGGTATTATTTTGGTTTTTTTTAAGAATAAGATCACTAAGTTCAAATGTTCTATACTTAACACACTGATTATAGTGGCCTTTGAGTCAATTCTGATATACCTAAAGATTTTTGAGTGAAACTATATGTTTCTCATCAAATGGGTCTATCTCTTACATGTAATTTACTTGATATTCATGATCATCTAGGACATGCTTAAAAGTTATAGATAGTGAATGTAATTTGACCTCAATGGGAAGGATGTATTCAGCACCATAAACAAGTGAATATAGAGTGGATCGTATGAGGGTATGATGATTGGTATGGTATGCCCAAAGGGTATGTAATATATACAAGTGCCAATCATGATTGACATCATTGACAATATTTTTGATAATATTGACAATGGTTTTATTTGATGCTTCAGCCTGGCCATTACCTTAAGGGTAATATGCTATAGAAAAATGTTGTGTGATGTTATATTTGGTACATAGCTATTCTTCATCCATTTTCTTGAATGATACTCCATTATAAGATATAATGTCAAAGGGGATACTGTAGTGGAAAATGAGATGGTTGAAGATAAATTTGAAAATTTGCTTTCCAGTCATGTAAGTGAGGGGTATAGCTTCAACCCACTTAGTGAAATACTCAGTGGTGGTAAGGATATGATTATGGTTATTAGATGAAGTGGGGTTGATATTTTTAATGAGGTTAAGTCCCTATGTATCAAATATCCATGGTGTCAACATTGGTTTTAGAGTTTAGACTGGGGCATGAATTAGATTAGCAAACCATTGATATTTGTCACACTTCTTTATATATGTAGCTACATCTACGTCTATCACAGGCCAATAATAACCAGTATACAAGATCTTTTTGGATAGGACTTACCCACTAGAATGAGCTCCATATACTCATTCATAAACTTCTCTTAATGCTACTGTAGACTCTATTAAAGTTAAATAATGAAGTAGAGTTCCATCAAAACTATGGTGGTAAAGGGTGGATCCAAGTAGAGTATAATGAGTGGAATGATGAATAAAGGCTTTGGGTTTTTTTAAAGATATGTTAGGTGGTATAACTTTGTCATGGAGGTAGTTGTAAAGATCTGAGTACTAGATAGAATTATGACCAACAATATTATAAATCATTACAATGGTTGAATGTTTATGAGCTGGTGCTGACAAATTTTTGATGAAGAATTGATACTCTCTAGCTTTATCTTTTTGTTTAATTAGAGATCCAATATTACCCATGGCATCTATAGTTTTATTACTATCCCTTGGTATGTGCTCAAACTAAATGTTGGCAATTTATTACTTTAGGGTATCGACCATGGCTTTGTATGGAACCAGCCTGTAATCTTTGGTCTGGAAATGGTTTATGACTTGATTAATGATTAACTAAGAATATAAACCTTGAGAAGATATATATTCCATTGTAATACTTATTGAATCCCTATAATAAGTGTTTCATATTCAACAATGTTATTGGTACAAGGAAAGATAATTTTGAATGACTTAGGGATTAGATCC
This sequence comes from Torreya grandis, assembly GCA_037957365.1. Lineage (NCBI taxonomy): Eukaryota > Viridiplantae > Streptophyta > Pinopsida > Cupressales > Taxaceae > Torreya > Torreya grandis. The sequence continues at coordinate 1,484,865 of JARHVA010000067.1, read as the reverse complement.
CCCTATGGTGTAATAAGAGGCCTATCCCCAATACATGTTATATGAATGAAACAACAAAAGATAGCTTCTAGTGCTACTCCTCAAGAGGTGTGTCAATGATGGTCATTGTGGATGCATCAAGAAATTTAAACATGAGTTGCTTTGTGTCTACAAGGGGCACTTTAGCAAATTGATCTGCAAGAACTTGTCCCTTGATTGCCTTCTGATTGACATAATCTATGTCAAACTCACTAAGAAACATGATCTAATTATCCCTTCTACTTTGTAAATCTATTTCAGATAGTAGATACTTGAGTAGATATACTTTTTAAATGACCATGGTTTTATTATTCAACATGTAATGACATAATTTCTAATTTGTGAAGACCATGGCCAGACAAGCTTTTTCAAAAGGTGAATAGTTATGTTTCTATGCAACCCAGGTATGGCTTAGGTAGTCTATGACATCCTCTTTTCCATCATCATCATGTTGACCCAAGAGTGCTCCTAGGGTATTATTAGTAGCTGATAGATATAACAAGAATGGCTTTCCTAACATAGGAGGTAATAAAACATGTAGATTAATGAGATAGTCTTTGAGTTGTTGGAAAGATGTTTGGCAGTGATAATCCTAGTGAAATGTAACTCCCTTCTTCAAAATATGTGTAAATGGATGACATTTGTCTATTAATTGAGAGATGAAGTGTCAAATTGATTGAATCTTACCCTCTAAACTATGGATTTGCTTCAAATTAGTCGGTGGTGGCATCTCAGTTATAGCATAGACTTTATCTAGATCAAATTCAATGCCTCTACAAGAATGATAAAGCCAAATAATTTACCTAAAGTTACACCAAATACACATTTCTTTGGATTGAGTCTAACTTTGTACTCCTGTAATCTTTCAAATATCTTATGTAGCACTATTGGATGGTCGGCCCTAGTCTTGGATTTTTCTAATATGTCATTTACATAGTCTTTAAGAATATCATGCATCATATCATGGAATATGACAATCATGGCCCTTTGGTATGTAGCTCCAACATTTTTAAGACCAAAAGGCATTACTTGATAACAAAATGTTACCCATGGAGTGGTGAATGCTATTTTATGTTGGTCTTCTAGTGATATTATGATCTAGTTATATCTTGAAAAGCCATCCATGAGTGAAATCATTTCATAACCCACTGTGGATTTGAGGATCATGTCAATATTAGGAAATGTAAATTCATCCTTAGGGAAAAATTTATTGATGTCTTAAAAATTAGTATAGATTTTGATTGCTTTAAGCTTTTTGCTAACAAGTACAATATTAGATATCCATTCTGAATAGTTAATGGATCAGATGCATCCTACTTCTAAGTTTTTTTCCAACTCTTTCTTTACCAAGATAATAATGCAAAGATGCATCTTACATACCTTTTATTTTACCAATTTGGCATTAGGATTGACTACAAAGTAGTTCAGAACCAATGTAAGGTCTAAACATGGCATATTAGAATAAGCCTATGCAAAGATAGCTACAAATTATCTCAATAGATATATAAATACTTTTAATTCCTCCTTAATGAGAGATGAGCCTAATTTTATTTAGTTTAGTTATGATGGAGTCCTAATGTTTACCTATATTGTATCTTTGACTACAAGGGTTAAACCATCTTCTAGGATATTAGGCAAATACTTGAATTTTTGGACTATATCAGGGTCCTCTGTTAGGACTTACTCTTCAACATCTCCTAGGCATGATGAATTTGAGTCCCATAATGAGAGATCTAGCCATGTGACAAAAATAGTAAAAAATTCTTGAAGAATTCGATCAAATACTTATTTTTACACAAAACTAAATTCGGATCCATAGGCAAGTTTATCATTAGTGGTCTCCTAGTCTAAATTTGAAGAATAATGAACAACCTCATCTAATGATGCCTAAAATAGGTTTTCACCACTAGACTAGCCTTTATCTTTATTTTTTCTTGGTCAAAAAGTGCCTCAAAGAGGTTTTCACTTAGGGACCTCAATGTTTTATTTATTTGTTTTTAGCTAAGGGTGTTCACCTCCTCTCCAAAATAGGTTTCAAGATCTAATTTAATTGAGAATTTTGATTTGTGATCTCCCAATGGAACATTGTCTCTAAGGCCTAAAAAGTCACAGAGTGCCTCATCATTCTGAAACTCATCAATTGACAAATTGGATTCTTGTTGATCCTAATCTATTAGTTGGGGATAGTATAATGGCAATGGGTTGTGACAAATGATTGGGGTAAGAGTACATATGACATTGTTATCAAATAGGTTAATCTCAACTAGGTCATAAAAAATGAGGCTATGATCATACTCTAATTAACTATTGACATCATCATCACTAGCCACTAGTGATGCAACTCGAATAAGATATGTGGGGTCACCCCCAGGCGGTTTAAACCCAAATTCATAGGGTCTTTTGTAGTTAGTCATGGAAATTAGCTCAATGGTTCCTTGTTGATTCAGTTTGAGGCCTCTTCCTTCATAATATTGATGCTTCATGATCCTATTGGGAATATGATACTTTGCTCTTTTATAACAATAAGCTTGGTTGTCATTGTACAACCATGATTCATCCCCTTCAAGAGGGTCTAGTTCTAGTCCAAATGATGATACAAATATGATAGGTCCCTTATCTTTGTTTTTTTATTTCTAATGCATGTGTGGGGTATTTTTAAGTTAGCCACAGGTCTTTGGATTTTTTGGAAGATTGGTAATATAAAAGGTATCATGGGTCACATACTCCCTTGGGCCATTATCTAAAATGGTGAAATGGTGAGAAGCTTTAGAAGGTAGCATGTGGGAAATGGAATCTAAGGTATTAGGATCTATGTAATTATTCTATTGAGGATCAATGAGTATGGTCTTTCCTTTATCCTGATTAGAACTTAGAATCATGTTGTATTGGTAATTTTAGCTTTGAAACTTAGCCTCAAGATGTTTACAATGTTCATATGGATGTAAATCTCCTAGAATTCACTTCCATCCTTCAGTGGGAGAACTTGATACATTGGTACAACATTGACGGGACTAAATGAATCTCATATAACTAAGGCCTAACTAGAAGTATATTATATGACAACTCAAGATCAAGAACATGGAAAAGTGTATCATGGGCCAAAGGGTCAATGATAACTAGTAAGCTAATGGTGCCTTATGATTCTCTTTCTTGATTATTGTAGGCTTCGATAGTTATCATTTCTGGTTGGAGATCTGCCATTGTGTACCTAAGAATCTTGATGAGATTTAGAGACACTATGTTGAGGCCTGATCCATTGTTTATAAGGACATGTTTCAATTTATGCCACTTTATATAAACTTCTATGTATAATGGATTATTATGGAGTGGTCCAAGGGAATACATATCACTTTGGTAGAATATGACTTGTTGGGCTAGAGCTAGGTGTCTAGCCAAAGCTTGAAATTTATTAGGGGATATGTCATGAGCAATAGTGTATTGGGTTAAAAACTCATTTAAAATGTTCTTGTAGATTGTTGACATTTGTAGCAAATATAAACTAGAAATTTGTGTTAGTTTCTTCTATAATTATTTCATAATATCAAACTTCTTGTCTTGGTCAATGGTGAATGTTTTATTCTAAGGCTAAATAATTGGTTGGATAATAGGCAAAGTGGCAGATGGTTGTGGACTTAAGATAATAATCTTTGACCTCTAAGTTGTGATTGCACAATTAGGATTAGATGGGGACCATAAATACTAAAAAATACTAGGAATGGTTTGGGATCAGATAGGACAAGTCTTGATTACTAATGCACTTGTATGTGGTTACATGGCAAGGGTCAATTATCAATATATGGTCCAAAAGTAGGAGTCCTAATTTGATAGTTAGCACATGTGTAGTCCTAGGTCAAAGAAGGATTATCTATATAATGTGGTTGAGTAGTATTGTTTAGTAATGGTCTAGAAAGATTAGTGCTCAGTCTAGGATTAATGGAGATGGTATTAATGTTGCCCCCTGAAATATGACCTATAACTTTGTTGTAGTCATATGCAATTACATGATAGGTTTATTGGTTGTTACCATTATGACCTTGGTTTTGCCCATTATTCTAATGTTGTGGGTTCTGTTATTGATTCTACTAATTCTACTAGTTTGGCCTTTGATTTTGATACTATTGATTTTGTTGCTGCACTAATCGGTGTTGCTTTTGTTATTGTTGATTGCTATGTTGTTGTTATGTGTTATGTTGGGGAAAGGAGTTTTGATAAATACTAAGAGTTTTATTGGATGTGGAAGAACAATTATCTAATGTTATCTCCCCATTCCCCAACATATTCTTGATCAAATGCGTGATATTGACACATCTTTGTAGATTATGCTCATTGACCCGATGATATTCATAGAATTCATTTTCATGGTACCAATTAGGATAAGGAATGTCTTATGGATAATGCTTTGGTATAGGACAACTAATCAAATTAATATTGACAAGTTTGTGAAATACATAATCATTAGGCTCTCCTAAGTCACTAAAGACATGATGCGTAGGCACAATTCTCCTTGGAAGATGGGTTTTTAATGGTAAAAGTTGATGCAATTATTACATGAGTCTTGGTTTTTGTGTTTGTATCATTGGTTGGAGAGGTTGTTTGGTAGGACTAAGATAAAAAGGTGGTGTAGATGATGTTTACAGTATTTGGACATGATGTGACCCAGTTACTCAATTATCCATGACATTCTTATTATAGTTGAATTGCTTTGGTCTATCTTGGTTATTGGTTTGTGTTGGTTGTGATGTTTACACTTAGATTGGATGTTGGTTTTGGCCACTTCCCTGAATGGTACCTTGATTTTTATTAGTTGATGTAAGCTTGATGATCCCTTTATTAATAAGGGCTTGCTCAATAAATAATCCTTTGTTGATGATCTCTTTAAAAGTATGTGCACATTGTATTTCCAAATGATAAGCTATCTCACTATACAAATTTTTAATAAAGACAATAGCTAATTATTTATCTGGTAAATTATGGGTGAATCAGCTTGCAAGGGCTCTCCATTACTATAGATAACTTGGAAAACTCTCACCATTATTTTTTTTTGTTTGTGTTAAGTCAACCAATGAAATCTCATGTTTGAGATTATAGGAAAAGTGCTACACAAACTTATAAAAATATCATCAAAATATGTTATTGAATTCTGGGGAAGCTTTAAAAACCACTCTAAGGTTTATCTAGCCAAGCTCTTTGGAAACAACAACAAAAGGTATATATTGTTATATACCACTGGTTGACATGTGACAAAGAACTCAGTTAAATGGGCCTTAGGGTCACCTTTCCCTTTATATTTATTAAATTTCAATGGTTCATATCCTAGAGGAAAATGGTATCTGCAAGTAATCCATGTTGAATGGATAAGAGCACATGTCATCCAACTAAAACTTTTTAGTTTATTTCCCAACTTGAATGGAAACAATTGCATCCTTCATCTGTTGCAATTCTTAGGATAAGAAACTAGAAGGAACATTGGTTTGAGGGAGAATATTGGTTTGGGTAGATGGTTGGGAGGTCACAAGTGGGATACTTTAACTAGGGTATGATGGAGACATATATTGGCGTATATTAGTTTGGTTGGGAAATGGACCAAGAATATGCATACATGGATTAGGATGTAATTGAAATTGGATATTTGGTTGTGTGATATTCTGGTTTGGGTTGGATATGAAGGCTTGACTTGGAGGATTTTATGGTTGGGATGGAGGGATATAATTATATTGTGCCTATTTTGGTTGAAAAGGGATATGCTGCTGACTAATCAAACCTTGCTAATGAGTGGGAACTTGTTGACCAAGACCTTATCTCTAAACTTGTGGCATATTTGAACTAAGTATTGTCTAGTAGGTACTTGAGAAACATGGGAGCCTCCTTGTTGCATGAATCCCTATGGGGAAGTGAATGTCGGTTAAAGATTTAGTATTTATCACTGACCAATATTTACACATTGTTGACTAGTCATTGTTTGGTTTTGGATTGGTATACTAGTCTAAGACTGAAGAGGTATGTTTATCATTACTTGGTGAGGTGAAATGTTAGTTTCCCCTTGACAAGGTGGAAATAAATTTGACCTTAGCTATGTTGGTACACTAGATTTCACCTGATGTTGTGGAATACTACTCGTCAGTTGTTTAGGAGGAGTAGGATTTGTTACATTTATTATTGAGGCATGACATTGGTCATTAGTTGAGTACCTAATCCCATAAGTTTCACACTTGAGGAAGCAACCAGTTGAAGTTGGGAAATAGGTGGTGAATGTTAGGGTACAGAGGCTCTTATTCCTTGGTATGATGATCCACTCATGGTATTAACAATGAACACATGTTGACTAGTTGTTTATGCATTAGTAACACTTTGATTGGGATTGGACATTGTTTGCACATTATCCACTATATTTGGCTCACTATTCTATGTAGAAGCATAAGACACTTCTTCAATAATGTGCATATGTATCAAGTTGTCTACCGAAGTGTTTTTTATGAATGGGTCTAAACTTTGACTCTATTGACCAATTAACTCTATCAAAACTCCTATTGAAGGAATTAAGTCAATAGGAGCTTTTATTACCATGTTCATCTGATTAAAATTATGTGCTAGATTCAGGTAGGTTTGATATGTTCTCTGTATTTGATTAAAGTGGTCTTCCATGATGTTTTTGCCTATGTTAATTATATTAAGGTCCTCATATGTTATTTGGACTAGAGCCAAGGGATTGCTAGAAGAAGCCTGTTGATCATAAATGATATTGTGGAGCATTCTTACTAGGCTTGGTAAATTCTCATGAGGGAAATATGCTAGAAACTTGTCCCCTACCTCTATGGTTCTAACCAAAATTTCATCTTTGTTTTCTAATAAATGATTCCCAAACAAAAATGGATCATATGTGGAAGTTGTATTAGTAGAATATGACTATTGAAGAACTAGTTCATCAGTCATGGGTATTATAGCTAAGTATTGTGTGGTTTATTATTGATCTTGTTCTGAATAAGGTGGTGTATTAACCAAATAATTAGCCAATGGATCTTGGCTTTGTGCCCCTAATAGAGTATTATAAGAGGGACAAGAATACATCTCATAAGGAATATTATCTACATAGGGGTCTTGTACCGTTTATTTTTGTACAACCACATTACTAATCCCCAAATTCTACATGAGTCCACTACAAGTGTAGGAATACATGTTGGGATCCATAGTCAATGCTTTGTGATAAAAAGTCAAAGAGTTCTTAAAACTCTAAAATGATAATGTTTGAATAGATGATGTTCAAACTTGGTCTAGGTTCATCAAAAGAACCAAAAATGTTTATGCAAATATTTGTGAAGAAATAAGCTAGCGTTAAGTATCTAATGCCTCATTGTTCACACAAATATAAGTAACTAAATAGAACAAAAATCAAAATGCCAAAATCTAAGGTTGAAGTGTTTAAGATAAGTCTAATCTAAGAAATTAAAAGTTGCTAAGTCTTTTTTCAAATGCAGCATCAAAATCTAGGCTCAAACAAGGCATGTGGTAGGACTCTTGTCCAAATGGCGTCAAAAACTAAACTTTAAAATAAAGATGATTTTTAATCTAATGGATTTGAAACACTTATAAAAAATATTAGGCATTTGAGTTTTGGACATAAACTTGACCAAATAAGTATAAGGTATGAAACAAAAAGCACTTTACACATATTTTAATTTTCTCACAAATAATGGTATAAAACTTGGTTCTTTTGACAAGTAATCTAGGCAAAGTGAACACCATAACTATGCTAAACAAAGGTTCATAAAAAGGTACACTCAGATTAGTTTGAAAATATGGGAACAAATTTGAACTCTATGCAAGAGGATCTTTGAAATAATATCTAAAATGTTTTGGGCAGTGTAACAACACTAGACTACCCAAAAGATGTGACAAAATATTTTTTTCAAAAACTCTCTAAAGAAAAGATAGTTTCCCACAATTTTGATAACATAACATTATCTTTCTTGGCTCAAAATGTTGTGGTGCATAAACTCAAAGTGCAAGTGTTTATCACAAAATAACTTAAGTCTAACAAGTGGTGATAATGATCATGAGTCTTACACGACGTTCAACCTAGATTGGAATTTTAACCTAAGTTCCTTCAAGTTCAGTGCAAATGGTAAACCCACTTAATACATCAACCCTATGAATTTATAAAGGTGAAATTTTGAATTTAGATTGTAAATGAAGGATTTAAACAATTTTGGCAAAGGTATAGATTTAATTGGGTAACATAACTACTCCAAAGTGGATGATATGACTCTCTAAATTTTGATGAAATTTAAATAAGGAAAATTGATGATTTCACGTGGGAAGCATAATGCCTCTTTATTCAAAGTAAAATGAGGACCATGTGTTTATTTTGTATTGTTTGTTCACATCAAATTTTGACTCAACACAAGACTAGGACAGAACCAACTAATTAATCGCTCTTACATCCTAAACTGACAAGGTTGCTTGGTATTATTGGAATCCATCAATATACTCATTTAAGAGGATTTTAAGTGTTCATCAAAAAGTAAATATGCATTATATAGTAGGGTTTTTACACCCCCTTCTCTCAAATGACAGTACTGTGAAATGGACCTTGAGTTGCCCCTGGCACCAATAATACATCCACAAAAATTGGGGATTTGTCTAAGATCTACAAGTTTGTAAACATCCTTGGGGAATCAATTGCATAATAACTTTCATGTCAAATAAAGCAAAAGAAAAGCATAGTTTTTTGGTCTATATCACTTAATTTGTTGCAAAAAGGTCTATTCATTTTTACACCCACTACATCATGTTATTCGCTCAGTGTAGTGTGATATCCAAAGTGCCATTACATCTCATGTGCAACTCCAACTAGGAGCCAAATAAAGTTAATGCTGAGAGGTGAAACCTTGAGTCAAAGCTTCCCTAAAGAACTAGTGAGAGGTGATGAATTCCCCCTCGCAAGCCAATTTTTTTATCAAAATAAAGAATGCATAAAATAGAAATACTTTAGGGTCATTTTCAAGGTCACCCAAACTAGGATGAGCTTTTGGGGAGTGTTTTAGATGACATTCTTTCTAAGCCTTGGACTAGGCTTGCTTACAATAAAGATGGTGATTTTGATTCAAAGGGTTCCTTAAAGGGGTCAAATAGAAGAAAATACACACAACATCCTTGTATTTTGTAAGAAAAAAGTGCTAATTAAAACAAGTAGCGAACACAAAAGCTTTGAAAGATGAGATCATGTTTAAGCCCCAAATTGAAAGGTGTGGTAATGTTTTTTTTTTTGACCCCTTGATCTTAAGTTGTAAATTTTAAAGCCTACCTTATCAAAACATTCACTTAAGCACCTAAATATTTCATTAATTACTAAAACAAAGTTCCTATTTCATTTTAAAAGCATGCAAAAGATGGTCTAAAATATGTTTTAACAAATTTGAAGTTCATCGGTTACCTGTCTACCCTTAAGGCATCACCCCAAAATAAAATGTGTTAGGTTAGAAAATGTTAACACAAATATAAATAAAATATTAAAAAACTAATATTAAATATATGAACACATAAAAACAACAAATTAGAAGGCTAAAAATAAAATATAACACATAACACTTAAAATCCTGCACATAAAATATAGAAACATGTAGTTAGTATTTTAAAAATAACTTTTAAAATATAAATCAGTTTGCTACAAAATTTATAGATGTTGTAAATAACACAAGGGAACATATCAATAATAAAATATTTAATTAAAAATAGTCAATAAAAAATTTATCAACTCTGTTATAACCAGTTTTACCAAAAAAAAAAAAAAAACAAAACATCATAGTCACTAAAATAGCTATAACTTTTAAAATATAAAGAATGTTTTTGAAAATTTTTTAGAGAATGTAAATGACATATTTAAATATATTAATACAAAAATTTAGATAAAAAATATTAATTAAATAAAAATTTATGACTTATTTATTGGCCATTTTTACTCAAAGTGAAAAAAAAAATCAAAACTATGAAACAGAAAAAAGTTTGTGGATTGTGCTCTTATGAAGATCATCCCATTGGGTGTGACATTATGTGAACTAAAAATTTGAATAATAATAGGAGATTAGTATCATGTTAGTGAATGAAACTAGATTAAAAACATACTAAACTAACATCTTCATGCCTAGTTACTAGGGTGAGTTTAGTAACAAAAACAAATGACAAACACAACTAAAAAGTAAGGAAAAATAAGAATTTATTCACCTTCCTTGGATGATCCAAATGCCTTTGTAGTAGTGTCTTAATCAATTTTATGCTCACGAAGTCCTTGGCAATGGAATATTGGCTACCTCCATCTCTCCTTGGCACCTTTGGCTTTGGCTTGGCTTAGCTTGGAGTCAATTTGGCATAGTAACACTTGTTTGTATGAAGCTTTTGGAATCAATCCTGCATTATAACTTTTCATAAATCAAGCTTAAAAATGATGTTCATGGCCTCTCTATTTATAGATTTTCAAGAATGACCAGAATCAACCATGACCATCCATCTCAAGATTGAGATGTGTGGTCATGGATTAATTGAATTATGTAATTAAAATACATAATTATCCTCATCATGAATTTGGAAGAAGGGACATTAATGAGGCATGGGAGGTAATTAAGAGTCATGGGAGACCCATAATATTGATATTTGTGGCATTTATGGCCTAGGAATGTCTTTCCAAGAAATGAGGTCACCTAATGATGCATATATTCAATATTCATTTCTCAAAACAAGTTTTCAAAAAAAATCCATGGAATTATTAATTAGGTCTTGATTTGGATTAATTAGCTCTTAAGCATGATTAACCACTTTGGGTACAAATTACTCAAATTGATCGAAATGCCTTGTTATTGGTCTAAAATTTGATTGGATTAGAATTGAAGGTTAATGTTAGATGCATTGGATCCATGATATCATTTAGGATGTTGCCAACACTAAATAACAAATAAATGCATCTGGTACAATAAATTTGATAGAAAAGAGCAATCTAGATCACCCAATTGCAAAATTGCCATTTTGGCTCAAAATGATCTGATCAAAGTTAGCTAGCCCATAAATTGTATTATCCTATTTAGTGATACCCTTGCCAAAATTGGCACTTGAATATGTCAATTTCAACTCATTTAATGTGCTTAAGTTTTTTTAGGCCAAATTGTGCATTTTGGTATAAATTGGCTATAAGCCAAATCAGAAGTCATCGGTGGCTAGATTTAGGTGTCTACAACTTAGACTTAGTTGAAGAAGATTTTATTGGCCTAGAAGATGTGAATAATCAAAAGGATCTGGGTGGATCTAGTATGAATACTCAGCCCAAGTAAATTGAGTCTAGTAAAAGGAAGTCTAGAGAAGACCCCAAGGATAAAGGAATGATTTATTTAGGTAAGTAGTATAAAGCCATAAATGAAAACTTTAGTAATTTAGTGAACTCTTTCGAAGGTAAGCAAAATTTAGACAAGATTGTTGAAGAATTGGACCTTTAAAATTCCATCATGTATTGGTTCGTGAAGGAATTAACAGAACTCAAAGTTAAATTCAATTCACTACATTAGGAAATTTAAAATTTAGTTTAAATTAACTCTACCAAGGATGTTTACCAATGCATGCAAATTATCTAGACTAGGGTTGAAATAATTGAAAATGAAAATGACAAGATGAAAAATAATATTAGCTTCCTGGTGAATTATAACAAGGCTGTTATCAATGAGGGGAATAAAAATGTTGAGAATGTTAGAGATCACTTTCAAGATGAATTTGATACTACGAACCCTAATAAAGGTAATGGAAAATAGGTCTAGTGTAGTGGATTCCATAAAGATGTCAATAAAGAAAATCTATTGTTACAAATTGACTCAAATCTCAAAAGAATGAAAATTTGTTGAGAAGACATTTTATGAGATCTCAACATGGATTAGGCTTTTGTTTCTCCTTTTGTTGGTTCCTATTTTTGGTGGTTTTTTGCTTGCTCTTTAGTTATTTTTTGAGCTATGTTATTATTATCTTTGGCCCTATTTTTTTTATCTCTCTTGTGAACTCCAGTAGTCCATTTAATTTTCTTTGTTTGTACTTATCATAGGGTTTGGGGACCCTATCCAAAACAATTCCCCCTTTAATCCTAATAACAAAATAAAGGCCCCATTACCCTTTTTGAAAAACTAGATAAGTCCCAGTGCGCTTGATAATTAAAACACACAAAATATTGACAATCATACACAACCAATCATTCATCCACCAAATCTATTTAATCAAATATATAAATTCAATCGATTTAAAATTGACATTTTAATTAAATTCATATGAACTAATACAAACACACATCTGACTATACCCAACTTGGGTTATCTATTATATCAACTCAAATTAGACCATATAAAATATTCAATCACAATAACCATACCCAGTCATAATATCAACTATGCAAATATCTTTTCAAATTATAAACTAATCTAAATATGTAATAACAATACATAGTCAAGCTAAACAATAACATAATTCACATAAAGTGAATACAATGGAATGTTAACTTTATATCCTCATTAACCTTTGTGTACATATATCTATACATATAATCAAGTGTAAAAATAAACCATTTGATCATCTACCAACCCATACCTAGGTTTATGGCTTAAACTATATTATTACCATATCAACATATAAGTAAATATGTAGGTTACTATATTCACAATAGAGTCCATAATGAATACTAAGATCTGATTTTATAAAATGAATAAAATTCATTCTTAAACTAAAGCATCAAAATACTTTCAAAACCAATAGTTTGAAATCATCTATACTACATACTACAACTAGTTATTTATAACTTATACAGTTTCCTTCAAAATCCCTAGGTTTTTGAAATACTAGTGTGTGTGTGTGTGTGTGTGTGTGTGTGTGTGTGTGTGTGTGTGTGTGTGTGTGTGTGTGTGTGTGTGTGTGTGTGTGTGTGTGTGTGTGTATACACACACATAAATACAAACAATCAATCTAAATAATAGCATAATTCACATAAATTGGATACAATGAAATCTTAACTTTTATATATATATAAACACACACACAATAAATCTAAATAATAGCATAATTCACATTAATTGGATACAATGAAATCTTAACTTTTATATCGTCATTAACATTTGTGTACATACATATATGCATATAGTTGTTTCTCTTAATTTCCACTCATTTCTTAATTTGGAAGCAAGTAAGAAATTAGTAAAAGGGGTGTGTAAATAAATACCTGGTAAAAGTTAATGTGTGATCCAAATAATGATGAAAAATCCTATTTGGCTTGGAAATAATAACTTACAAATAAGAAAGACACTATAAAAGGTGTTGTTAACAAGATAAAAAGAATGCATACTTTCAATCAATAACATAGAATTAATGCATGTAATATTAATAAGGTAAATTATCATTTAAATAAAACGACTAAATTCAACAAAACTGGGTCAATACTCATGGAAAAAGAGTTGGGGTCAGGTTTAAAAATCTAGGGAGGTTCTGTGAATAGGTAGAAACATAAAAATTAGGATTTGACTAGGGTTAAGGGGGTAAAAATAACTTTATATTATATTTAAATAGTGATAATCGATGGTTAGGGAAACCATCAGTGGTTGGGCTGACCATCGGTGGTTGGGTGATCATCGATGATTGGGGTCACCATCAAAAATTGGGATAACTGTTAGTGATTCCCTATGAAATTTTGAAAATGTTTAGAAAAGGAATTGTATATTGGGTAGATGGTAAGGTGAGGGTTGGAATATGGGTTTTACCAAAAATAAAAGGCTAGATGATGAGTTTAGATCAGGTCTAGGTATTTAAAAATGAAATGAAGAAACAAGTACAAAGTTACCTATAACTTGCCAAATAGCTAAAGTAATTTGTCTAGAGTGACAGTACTTTGGCATTCAAAAGTAATTTGTATAGAGGTTCAAGTATCTATTTCTAATACTTTCTAAAGGGATGCTAGATACCTATGAAATAAGATTTGATAGCCTAGATGTAGATTTGTGGATTTGTGGATCCTTTTCACTTCCTACTTCTCTCCTTTTATAAGATGGAGTTGTTAATTGAGTATGAGGAAGTTGATAATTAGATAGGAGGAAAAATTTGAAATTTATGATTCTTTAAATCTTGTTAGAATCACAAAAGGGATGTTCCTAAATTGTGCCATGTGTATCTCATACACATCTAGAAATGGATTTTAAATAGGCTAATGATAAGACTGATGACTAGGCTAATCGTCGATGGTTAGGTTGACTGTCAATGGTTGAGTGCCTAGGGAAAAATAGGTGAAAATAGTTTTGAAAGATGGTTGATTAAAAGGGTGTTTAAATTCTTAATTTAGTAAGTGATCTTAGTTAATTAGGTGGTCAACTAGATTTAGGGTTGAGTAGGGATCCAAGGCATTTTGACATCTAAAACTATAGTGTATAGTTTTTGAGTGTCTACATTTTGTCCCTTTTATTATGTGGCTTTGAATTAATAAGTTGTAAAACAAAAATGGATTTTTGGTCAAGGTTTGATTGCCCTAAGTATGGGAGGAGGTTTTCTCCCTCAAACTAGCAGTGGATGAGTTGAAAAAAATTGGTCAGGGTTTGATAAGTGGTAGATTGTGAGCCATAAAGTGGGTGATAAAAAGGGTTGGGCATTTGAGATGTAAACACATGCATAAAATATGACTAAGGGTGATATTCAAGATCATGTAAAGACTAAAGTTACTAATGTTGGTAGAAATAAGGTCAATTTTAGAGAAACATATGATAGGGGTAACTAGTCCATAGCATTAGTCATAGCTAATCGGGTCATGCCTATCAAGTCCACTAGACAAGGTCAATGTTTGTTAAAGGTATCTAGGGTAAGAAGTGATCCCTTGAAAAACATAAATGGTTAGGTCATACATGAGGTGGTAAAAATTATAAAATTTCAACAAGGTAAGGTTGGTTATTATGCTCAAAATAACTAAGAAAGGTCATCATAAAACATGCAAATAGTTTGAGCTAAAATAGCCAATCTCAAGGTGGACATGGTCAAATGGGTAGGTGGGTTTGGTAGAGGTATCCTTTGAATGCTCAAGTCCTGGTGGTGGGTGGGATTAGGGGATCTCATTAAAGTATAACACCTAGGTGGGGTTCTTTTAAAAGTTGAAAGGGGGGAACCCTGATTGTTGATGGTCAGGGGTTTCCCTAGGGTCAACCATCAATGATCATTATAATCATTGATGGTTAGGAAAAACCCTATAATTTGAGATAACAAAAATTAAAAATGTAAAATCATTATTATCTTTTGACATTTATAAAGTGTTCCTCTTTAGTGAATTTGAGTGTTTTGTCATTTTGTGTTTGAGCCTACTGAAGTGGAGTTGATTAATTGGTTGATTATGTGTGTAGGGTTGATAGATTGTTGATTCAATGGAGGGTGGTTAAGGGGATGAATGAGTGACAAGATGAGTGCTCTAACCATGTCAGTGATCATAAATGAGTTAAGGTGTGTTTTGAATTGATAGGTAGTAGAGGCAATGTGCTTGAAAGTTGTATTAAGTATATTAAATTGAGTTTGATAATTATTTTGAATTGTGTTAGTTGAATATTTTGTCTATAAACATACTAGTAAACAAAATAGGTCTTATCAGCTAAAGTAAGAAGATTATTCATCCTAATGTGTAAGTTTATCACATCAAAAGGAGACTGCTCTCTCCTCTCATCAAGGGGAGGTTCCCTGTCGATATGCTATGTATATGTATAAACAAAAAATAATACTCAAGGGTAGGACAAATCATCCATCTCTCTTTCTTCAGAGATGATGTATACAAAACAAAGAATAAACTTAAGAGAATGACAGATAGTGCTCCTCTTCTTTCAGAAGAACTGTTTAACCAACCACAAGAATACTCCTAGAAATAAAATCAGAATGTAACTGAAGGTATGGTAACTAGCAAATCAAGACACATCACAAAGTCTGCACCTAAAATACTCAAGAGTAATATACGAAGGGCAATGAAAGCTTAAAGTCTTCTCAAAGTCCTTTACACAGCAATATAAACATAACACACTGAAGGCAACTTATGGGGGCACAAAGTCTCTCCATAGTTGATTCTTCGGGACACCTTCCTGACTAATTTTACTAATCCTACTTATTAAATTAATGAAATAGAAAAGATATCATAGCACAAAGTCTAAAAAATCCCTTGCTTTCATTAATAGAATATGATCAACAAATTGAGCATAAAGTCTAAATGATGCCTCTCAATTTGGGCAGAGTTTCATTCAGATTGTCAAAAAGAAGATACTTTTACAATGAAAGAAAGTCCCTTATATAGCCACTTCAAGAAGGACTCGAGAATAATAATACATCATGATTCATTGGGAACTATTAGGAAGATAAGCTAGAACTTTGGGGCATTTTACCCATTTGATCTTCTCAATGTAGATAAGAAAGTCACACAATTGACTGATTACAACTTTCAATGTTTAGCTGGCAGTCTGATCTTGTCTTCATCATTCCTCCTTTCCTAGTTAATTTAATTAGGCCATGAATTCATTCATTATTCTGTCTTTCCTCATTTTTTGCTACTTTTGGTCTTGAATTTTGGGAATGCATTCGAGCATGTGAATTCAAAGGATCAATGGCTATTTCACTGTCTTTAAAATTTATGTTTACATGCCCATCAATATGGTCTCAATAGCTAGTTCACTATCCTAAATTTGACATCTTTAGGCACGTCACCCCTTGGTCTTCTTTCAACTTTTGGCTTTGTATTCTTTTAGATTGGACTTGCCCTTTTAGGCCTTAAAAAATGGTCTATGTCAATTCAGAATGACCCTTCACTTTGGCCACTGAGAGTCCCCCATAAGGACACCTACCCTTCGAGGTCCTTCAGTAGCCCTTTGCCTTAGCAATTCCTATAGACAAATATTTCCCTGGGCTTTCTATTTGAAAGTCCCCCGCAGACATTTTCCCTGAGTGTTTTCTTTCATGGGTAATTTCCACAGACATTTGTCCTACATAAAATTCTCGTGGAGAATTTTCCCAGGGAAAATTCTCGTGGACAAAAGTCCAAGGAAATTTGTTCTACGAAGTCTTTGATTGGTCTTCAAACCTTACCTTTTGGGCTTGTTTGAAAATGACCCTTTAGAAGGGTGCTTTTATTGACTAAGTGTCCTCCACAAGGGTGCTTATCCTTTAGGGAGCTTCCTTTTTGCATTGAACTGTCACTTTGAACTTTGACATTGAACCAATTGGTTGAACCAAAAATGGTTCAAGCCAGTGGTTCAAACCAATGTTTCAATGAATGAAACAAGCTGATGAACTAAGCATTAAACCACTCCTTTGAATTTTCCTTTAAACTAACATGTTGAACCATTTCATTGAACCAAGTGATTGAACTAATCTATTGAACCAATTCAATGGTTCAATGAAGTACACTGAGCCCCTTTGAACCAAAGGTCGATGAACCGTCCAATGAGTCAAGTGGTTGAACCAATCGTTGAACCAAGACATTGAACTAAGTTTTTGTTCAACAGTTCAAACAAAGATTTGAAAAATGTCTTTGAACCTACTGTTGAACCTATAGATGTTGAACCAAAGGATGAACTGAAAGAATGAACCAATTGAGTGAAATAAAGAGTTGAACCATTTCATTGAACTGAGCCATTAAGCTGTTCCTTTGGTTGAACCTACCATTGAACCTTGAACCCGTTGAACCTTTGAACCAAAATGGTTCAATGGTTTAATGGTTGAAGTCCTTTTTGCTTGAATGCTTGTTGATAGACATTTCTAATTGAACTTAGGCTTTGAAACAATCCTTTGAAACAAAAGACATTGAACCAGAGGATGAAACAAACATTGAACCTGCTGCTAATGTTTGTCGATGGAGATTTCTAACTGAAACAAAGCTCTGAACCAATCCCAAAAAATGAACAAATGTTGAAAATCAATTCTTTTGACTAAAACTGCCTATAGAAGCCTTTGAACCAAAATCAATGAACCTGCCTATAGAAACTAAAGATATAAAGTCCGTAGAAATCAACATGTAAAATCCATTGAACTTGACTTGTAAAGTCTGTAGATTTTTTGAGAAGCTTTGAAAATGAGGAATCTAAATGTCTAAGACAAATTTTTGAAAATGGAAGATACAATTTTGGTTTATAGGACCAAAATAGTTCAAATGTTGTCCCATAAATGACTGCTACTTTTTGGGGACAACAAATTGGTTTATGGTAGGTTTTAGGGGGTTTTCCTTAATTTACATTTTGTTTGAAATGGAACAAATAAGTGAGTGCAAGGGAGATAGGAAGGGTTTGTTTGGTTGAAAGTAGTATGTATATTAGTTATAGGTATATTGATGGTAGAGTAGAGGTTTTAAGGGAAGTGTTTGAGAGGTTTAGGGTTCAAATTGTGCCACTGGTGGTCACATAATGATCATCAATGGTTCATCTCAACCACTAACAGTTAAGCATGGGGGGTAAAAGAGTCTAGAGGGACCATCAACGGTTCCATGAATCATTAGTAGTCAAAGGGCTCATGTAGTGTGTGTTATAAAAGATGTAAGTTGTTTATGATATTTAAAGTGTTATTAATGTTTTTATGTTTAAATTATTGTAAAAAGGTAAAATTGATGAATGTGTTTAAGGTTGTGATTTTGTGGAAACTGTTAGAGTTAGTTTGTTTTAAAGTGTTTATTAACTTTTGTGAGTATGAGAAGGTGGTTATAGTTTGAAATTAGTGGAAAATGTTTTAGTTGGTAAAGTAAAAATATTTGAAAGTTATGTGTTAAGAATTCAAATGTTGGTAAAATGTTTGGGAATGGATTAAATGGTTGGGTAAGGTTTTGGAAAGTGTTAAATTAGTTGAAGTTTCAAAAGTGTTCTAAAGTGGGATGAAGGGTAAGTAAAAATAAGTGTGGAATGTTTTTAAAAGGTATTAAAGTGGTTTAAAACTTGAAAATATGTTTTCTAGTGGTAACAAAAAAGGTTTAGATAGGATGAAGGGTTAGTGGGTAGAGTTTAGCTCAATAGAAGCGACTAGGTATTTAAAGTGATTTGCTAGGATTAGTGTTGGATAGAAGTATAGGTTTGTTTGACTACTAAAGGTAAATAAGATATATGTAATGGGGTTAGTTGGAATATATTAGAATAAGGGTAGGTGTAGGTTGATACTTAGGTCTAAACATGCATGCTAATATTATGGTTTTACAAGCATGTGACCAGATTCAAATGAAGGACTAAATCACTAAGATGCTGGTCAAGATACATTATGGGATGATGAATGACAGGTGAAGTCATATGGAAGAGGTTGCCATAGGGGCCATAAGACATTATCAGCACCTATCATGAGATGTAGCTATGATCATGGCTATCATCGAGAGATGGGATCCAACCACAAACACATTTTTGTTACTGATGAGAGAGATAACTATTCTCCTAAAAGATATGAAACATATCACATGGCTACCCATATGAGGGGAGATAATTTATCATGTAGAGAATAAGGATCGGGACTACCACATGGACCTAATCTATGAATCATATTGGGTCTAGGCTAGGTATCATGTAGGTAGTGTTTGTTATAGGCCACTATATTAGAGGGCTCTAGGGGATAAATGCTTTCTTATGATGATGATGATGGGGTGTCTTGCTTCATTCTTCTATATTTGAGTAGAGGCCAATTTATTTGTCTACTTTTAGGGGTGCTAATGGAGGTGTTATTGGGGAGGACTATGTTTAGTTGGGCCTCAGTGTTATTGGTCTAAATTTATAGGTAGTTCTAGGCATTTTGAGAACACAGGCAGTATGAGATCAAATTTGGTTCATGCTATATTGATGGGCATATGAGCATATTCAATTTTTGAGACCTTTGGGGCTACCATGGGATGGTAATGTTGGGTTTCATGAGATGGAGAGGAGATTATGCACTGATAGGGGATGGTAGTGGTGTTAGAGACATAAATTGGTTTAGAAATGCTTTAGAGGATTTGGTGGTGGGTAATACAGTGTGGAAGTCATATGTGGGTTGGTTGAGGAGGGAAAGTTATAACTACTACACACTATCATTGTAGAGATAGTGCTAGATATATGGGAGACAAGATGGCAATATGGAGCTTATCCCATTCAATCATATTTGGAGGTAGTTTGGCCTCATACAAGGGATCCCCCTAGATTTTCCATGATATAGGTGGGAGGATGTCAATTTCTTTCTCCCAAAGCCATAACCATAGGATGTTTTTTTGGACCACAAGGAACTATTAATGAGAGATATGATAGATGATGTAGGTATTGTAGATGGTTATACATAACTAATTTTAAATGGGTTCATGGGGACAGTAGCCCATGGATGTGGATCCTACTAGGGCATTGACACATGATGGACAAGCAACAATGGTACTAGTAGGAGCATAGGCCTAGATTACTAGCTTATAGGGACAAGTGGCCACTTTACATGGTCAAATCATCACCTTACATGGGTAAGTTACCACCATGATTGGAGAGTGAGATCATGCAAGGATCTCACTTGGGTTAGTGACACAAAAGAGTGATTCACTAAGATAGAGGGCAGGAGTGGTTGTAGGAGTAGGAGGAGGACACTTGACATAGTTTTGAGGACATGTTACTTAGCCATAATTGATGAGTTGAGATATTATGAGGTGATAGTATTGGCATAGTTTCCATTGGAGATGAGGAATGTATATTACAAAAGCTAACTTGGCAAAGGGTTCACTTATAGTTACTCCAAGATAGTGGGCCTTAACAATGGGGAAAGAAAGGATATCAAGGGGACCACCACTAGATGGTAGTGATGGTGCAGGTATAGGCATAGATGGGGCCAATGGTAGTGGTGTCATAGGGGTTTGATATATTTTGTTATAGTTGTATAGTTTTCTGATATTGACCTATGTGTTGATAACATGAGATGTATATGAGATAGAGAGAGATTTGATACACTATTTTGTGTATTATGATTTACTCTTCATTGACATTTAGGATTTTGATTATGATGTACATGATGATTATGGTTATATAGATAAGGATTAACTTCATGATGTTCATGATTATATATATGTTGATTATGTTTATGATATAGATGTTGAATGTGTTTATAGTCATGATTATAGATGATGCTTATAGATGTTGTAAGTATGGTGTATTGACAGATATGATGGATGATTTAATTAGGTTATGTGGTGATGTGTTTAAGGAATTGAAACATGATTGTTATGAAATTTTCAAGCTAATATTTAATATATATGTTTAGTTTAGGTAATGATTGGTTTATACATAGTTCATGATGTGTGTGTTTATAGATCTGATGGTAGCCATGTGATTGATGTGTTGATTTTGTTTAGATGATGTTTGTGAGTCATAAATAGAATTTCATATGATGATGTGGTTTATAGAAAATAATTTTATATATTATGTGGTTCATAGGAAATAATTTTATATGATGATGTGGTTCATAGGCTATGAGATAGATGATTTAGTCATGGTTATTGATGATGTTTAGGATATGATGTGTGTTATGCTATTTCTGATATGATAGACGATTATTTTTTTGATGATAATGATAATGATGATGTGATGTAATTGTAGATGTTTTATGGGTTTGATGTTTTATTTGTAGAGAGGATATGGCTTATGGACATTGTTCATAATGTTATGATGTATATGGGTTACTGCATTGATATTTATGTTTCAAATTTTTGATATGAGATGTGATATGGGGATATAATAAAAGAACATAAAGTAGGTTTAAACACACCTTAAATGTGAAAAAGAGAGAAAAATCATGATAAATATGTCCACATTAACTAATAAATGGAGGGTAAGAAAAAGGCATTATGTGTTCATTGGTATAAACCTGAAAAAACCCTAGTTGGATTGACTTAGTGAAAATAAGCCTTTTCAATGCTTCACATGAGCATGATTTGATTGAAAAAGAAGGTATCTTGGTCACTTGGTGTCAAGTAAGCTCATAGTCCCTTTGATGTTATAGAAGGTATGAAGGGAAAGTAGGTGATAGGTAGATGGTTAAATTGTAAATGAGTAATATGCTAACTTGATATGGGTTAGCTTGCCCCTTCTATAGGTGACCAAAGAACCATAATAGACAAGTCCATGCCTTAATATAATGTGTAGATTGATCAATGCAGGAAGTCCACTTATGCTATATATAAATCTAATTTCATCTTACTTATGTTAATTCGTACATAGGGTTGTTTATTGCTTTTTTTGATTTGATAGGTTGATGAAGTTGATTGATGCGGGAAGCTTCAAATAATTATTTTGAAAAACTTAACTTAGCCATACTTCAATGGAGTGGTCTAAAATTGGTTTTTTTAATAGGTAATTGTCAAGGGAGCAGTCTATTTTTAAGTAATTTAATCTTGGGTAGTTGTCCTTCAAGAGAGTAGTTTGCAATGCTAGAGATATAAACCCAAGTGATATTTTCATATCCAAATTTTATTTTCAATACTAGGTTTAGACATGGACAAGTCTATTTAGGCTTAAATGTCTACCTTTATGGAGGCAAGAATTTTAGCACAAAAGGTTAATGATAGATGAAGAAAAGTGGTTTGAAGGACAACTGATCATGGGATTCCATCATATTAGAGACAAAAAGTATCCATGAGAACCATGTGATGGGTAGGGTCATGGTATCCATCCTTAGGATGAGGCTATAACTATGATGGATAATCACATGGTCCTATGTTGTAATCAATTGTCCCCAAGAGGAATATGGATAAGTAGGTGAAGGCAAGTGAAAATCTTGTAAACCAAGAAACGAGTTTAAGTTAGACACAAAGGTGAGTTTGATCCTTATTTTAACAATAGAAAAGACATAGATGTGAAGTTTTTAGAGGATCAAGTTTTTTTTTGCCTTTGAGAGAAGATAAATAATAAGCTCATGATCCATACTTATGGTTTATAATGTAGGGTCCAAGCCAATTGAAAGCAAACTTGCCTATTTTGCTTTTCTCCATATTAGTTACATGTTGGTTTTCCTTAAGGATGAGGTATTCAAATTTAATTATCACTCATTTAGGTATTTGTTATATGAATGCTATATTCATTCTTGATAGGCATGAAGTTGATTAAGTGCCATGAAGTAGTCTTCATCAAGTAACTCAAGTCATGTAAGATGTTCTTGATGATAATCACTCTCAAAAAGGATATCGTGCAAAGATATATGTGAAGAGAAAGAATTTAGACTTTAAGAGGCAAGACTACCTCTACTCTAAAGCTAAAAGAGAAAGGTTTATCACTCATACAGGATTGAATGCTAGTGCAATAGGCCCATAAAATGAAGGGAATGTGCTAATGTCAATCTCGACTTGAAGCACTGATGACTTTGATTATCATTTTAGTGATGGTTTTGTTAGAGGATTCCACTTATCCATTTGATTATGGATTATAAGGTGAGAAAAAGCTTAATTTTATGCCAAAAGTGTCATAAAATACCATGGACTTTATTTCTTTTTAAATATTTTCTATTATCAGTGATGATTGTGAACTAGGAATTTGATGATGAAGGGGA
The DNA here is from genome assembly GCA_037957365.1 of Torreya grandis. Taxonomy (NCBI): domain Eukaryota; kingdom Viridiplantae; phylum Streptophyta; class Pinopsida; order Cupressales; family Taxaceae; genus Torreya; species Torreya grandis. Next base: position 1,461,324 of record JARHVA010000067.1, on the reverse strand, counting down.
GATTATTATTGTATTAGTGGATAAATCAAATAAAAATCACACTAAAATAATACCTTCATGCCTATTTACTAGGGTGAGATTAATAAAAAAAGCAAACAAAAAAGCACAACTAAAAAGTAATGAAAAACTAGAATCCTTCATCTTCCTTGGATGCTCCAAATACTTTGTTGTTGTGGCTTGCTTGGTTTGTACTCATGAAGTCTACATCAATGGAAGCTTGACTACCTCCATCTCCCCTTGGCAAATTTCTTGGCTTTGGATTCAATATTTTGGCATCGTAACTTTTGAATGTGGGAGATTTTTAGAATCAATTTGGCATGGTAATTTTGCACAAGTTAAGCTTAAAATTCATGTGGCAAGGCCTCCTATTTATAGATTTTTACAAATGGATAGAATCAACCTAAACAATCTATCTCAAGATTGAGATATGTGGATAAGGATTAATCTAATTATGTAATTAGAATCCATAAATAGGTTCATCAATATTTGGGATCGAGGGGCATTTAGGAGGCATGGGAGGGGTTAACCTTGATATTTTATGCATTTATAGCCAAGGGATGTCTTCCCAAGAAATGATGTCACCGAATGATGCAGATATTGAATATTAATTTCTAAAAATAAGTATTCAACAATTTTTCATGGAATTATTAATTAGGTTCTAATTTGGTTTAATTAACTCTTAAACATGATTAAGCACTTCGTGCACAAATTACTTAAATTGATCATAATGCCTTGTTATTGGTCCAAAATTTGACTGGATTGGAGTTGGAAGTCAATGTCAAATGCATTGGATCCATTATCCCATTTAGGATGTTACCAACACCAAATAACAAATGCATGTGTCATGTGTAAGAGATTTGACAAAAAAAGCAATCTAGCACACCCAAGTGCAAAATTATCATTTTGACTCAAAATTATCTGATCAAAGTTAGCTGGCCCATAAATTACACTACCCCATTTAGGGATACCCTGGCCAAAATTGGCACTTGAATATATTAGGTTCAAATATTTTAATTTGATTTAGTGTTTTTATGCTAAATTGTATATTTTAGTAAGAATTGGTCAAAATCCTGATTAAAGGATATCGGTGGCCAAATTTATATGTCTATAGTTTGCCCTTATTTGGGAAGGCATTGCAAGCTATAAGCATAGTAATGTCTTCTCAAAGAATGAAAAGGTCCTACATGCCTACAAATACAATGATGATAAACTAACTGTATGATGGCCCCTCGAGGGAATGGTTGGCATAATTAAGTCGACAAATGGTCCTTGAAAAAGAAAGAAGTGAAATGAGGGGAGTAAAGAAAGGAAATATGATGGGTAAAAACATAATGATTATTAAAAAGTAGTCAAAAACATTGATAATACATGTGTGATGGTGTGCGATGTTTTTCCCAAAGGTAGTTATAAGCATTTTACCTTGATAGTGGAAATGTTGTAAGATAACAAAATGATTTACCCAAAGGCAGTTATAATCATTGATAAGATGAAGTTGTCCTAATTAGGTCATACAAGCAAAATAACAACATGCCTTTGTATGGGCCAAAAAAATAAAAGGGGTAATAACACAATGATTTTCATAAAGGAAGTTATAAAAATTAAGAAATGTAGGTGGGATGGTGTGTAATGATTTGCCCATAGGCAGTTATAAACATTGTACCCTGATTATGACAAACATGATTGATTGGCTAATGATGAGGGTAACTTAAAATGGAGGGAAAATGATGAATTGGAATAACCTATTAGTAGGGTGATGCTCATCCAAACTAGCAAATTTTAAAATTCTTTCATTTACTTAATTACTCTATTTGGGGTATGAGTGGGATTAAATCAGGATGTTGGTGCCGAAGAGATGTTGATGCCACCATTTAATAAATCTACTTCTTGAAGCTGATTTTTGTTGTAACACATGTTGGTAGGAATCATAGTCTAACATCATAAGGACTTGGCCTAAATATACATAAGTAAAACTCCCAAAATCCAATACTCAATATAAAACAATGCACCAATGATAGAAACCATGATGTCAATGTTATTAGATGAATATGGATGGATTCATGTATAGGTGTGCATAAGGAATCACCCAATGAATGCACATAGAATTAATCAAGGTAATAGTTTTGAAATCAAACAAATAGGTAGACAAACAAACAAAATAATTAGAAACAAATAAATAAATAAATAAATAATGCAATAAAAACCATATTAACATTGCCCCTAGAAAATAGGTGACAACTTAACAAACAAACAAAAAAGGGAATAAAAGAAAAGGAAGGGGGTATTCAAGCTATCTCTAGATGTACTAGGCAAGTGGATGCTACCTACATAGTTCCATGGATGTATTATCCAAAAAAAACTTTAGGTCAAATGTAGTTCTCCCAAGAAATGGGAAGAAAATGAGAATTGATGAAAACAAATAGAATGGATGTGATAAAAGAAAAATAATGGTCTTGGAAAATGGCAAGTGTATGGGAGAAAAGGCCAAAAATAATGGGGAAACTAAGTGATAAGTGTTTCACTTATAACTTAGTAAGGGTTCCTAAAATCCTTAAGGCAAAGAAGCGATCAGTGTTTGTGGTCTTTTCTATCAATTTTATAAATGTTTTTGGAACTTTTGAAGTATCCCAACTTGATCAAGAATGATGAGACACTAAATGGTTCAAGCTCATAAAATAACAATATCATGGCTTAGGTTACTCATAAAACGGTGAAAGTGTTCAAACTTAGGTTGTTCACAAAATGGTGAGAGCATTCAAAATTAAGTTGCTCATAAAATGGTGAGAGCATTCAAATTTAGGTTGCTCAAAAAATGGTGAGAGCATTTAAATTTAGGTTTTTAAAAAGATGGTGAGAGCATGGTATAGGGGTGACTGAGCTAACCTCAACAAGTATCAAGTGTTGCCTACATAGTCCCAAAGTAGGACATCAAGTCACTTTAGCTCTACCATATACAATAGAGGAACCTGACTAACATAGCCATCAATTCAAAAAAAATAGGCATAGTTGGTAAAAAGTCATAATATGGCATAGAAAATGGTAAGTTGGTACATTAAGGATTAGTAAACAAATGTTTCCCTTAGTTTCCCCATAGTCGGTTATAATTAGAATACAATAGCATAGATCAATGGTACTAATTTGCTTAAAGGTGGTTATAATTAGTAGCAAGACCAGTGATAAGAAAGGAACCACAAACAAAGAATACAACTACCGAGACTTCTATCATACTATTCCAAAATATGATCTCTATTTGAAGTATTTGAAATAACTAATAAATTTGATCATATTCCTTGGTGTTGAAAATTTGTAATGAATGGAAAAGACTAAGGTGAAACAAGTTGGGTAGATAGGATTTATAACATGTTTGGTTGATAGAATGGAATGACAAAGTGGATGGAATGGGATAAGAGGAATGAAAAGCATGATATTCATACAAAGAATAAAAGGGACAAAATGGCATAATTGAAATAGTCCTCACAGATAATACACCCTAGTGCTTAAGCATAGTACCACTTAAGGTGAATAATATTCATCAGGTCATGAAGTTCATCTCCATCTAGTGTGGTGAGCCTATATGCTCCTGATCCATAATCTCTAGTAATGATGAAAGGCCAATCTAGTTTGGTTTGAATTTACCTTTATGCTTCTTCTTCGTTTTGGTATTCTTTTGGTTTTATTTAAGAAAAATATAACCAAGTTCAAATGTTCTATACTTGACACACTGATTTTAGTGGCCTTTAAGTCAGTTCTAATATGCCCAAAGATTTCTTAGCATAACTATGCATTTTTCATCAAGTAGATCTAGCTCTTTTAGGTGAGATACTCAATAGTCAATATCATCTAGGGCATGCTTGAAAGATATGCACAATGAAGGTAACTTCACCTTAATAGGAAGGATGGATTTAGTACCATTAACAAGTGAGTATGGAGTGGCTCCTATGGGGGTATGATGATTGGTATTATATGCCCAAAGGGTAATAAATATCTATAGGTTCCAATCATGACTAGTATCATTGACAATATTTGTAAGAATGTTAATAATGGTTTTATTTGATGCTTCATCTTGGCCATTACCTTGAGGGTAATACCCCATATAAAAATGATGTGTGATGTTGTATTCAACTCATATCTTATTGAAATCTTTATTGTTTAATGATCCTCCTTTATTAGATATAACTACAAATGGGATACTATAGTGACAAATGAGATGGTTCAAGATGAATTTATAAATTTGCTTTCTAGTCACGTGAGTGACAGGTATAGCTTTAACCCACTTAGTGAAATACTCACTAGTGGTAAGGATATGTTTTTGGTTATTAGATGAAGTGGGCTTGATCTTCCCAATGAGGTAAAGTTCCCATATATCAAATGGCCATGGTGTCAACATTAGTTTTAGAGTTTTTGTGAGGGCACGAATCAAGTTAGCATGACATTGAGATTTGTCACATTTCTTTATATATGGGGTTGCATCTATGTCTATTATGTGACAATAGTAACTAGTACAAAAGAATTTTTTGGATAGGATAGCCCCACTAGAGTGAGCTCCACATACACCTTTGTGAACTTATCTTAATGATAGTGTATATTATATCAAAGTTAAACAATGAAGTAGAATTATATCAAAAATATAATGGTAAAGGGTGGATCTAAGTAGAGTATAATGAGTGGAGTAATGAACAAAGTCTTTGGTTTATTTTTTAGATAGGTTAGGTGGTAAATTTTGGTCATGAACGTAGTTGTAAAGGTCTGAGTACCAAATAGAATTAGGACCAATAATATTATAAATCATTGCAATGGTTGAAGGTTCATGAGCTAGTAGAAACAAATTCTTGATAAGGAACTAATACTCTCTAGCTTTGTCCATTTTTCAAATTATAGAGCCAATAGTAGCCATGGTGTCTACAGTTCTATTACTAGCCCTTGGTATATACTCAAATTGGATATTTTTAATTTATTGATTAAGGTTATTGACCATAGCCTTTTATGGAACTAACTTTTCATATTTTGTTTATAAATGGTTTATGACCTATTTCTGATTAACTAAGAATCACCACAAACTTGAAGATGAGATATGTTCTAGTGTATTGCCTATCAAACTCTTGTGACAAGTGCTTCATACTCAGGCATGTTGTTTGTATAATAAAATGTATTTTAAATGATTTAGTGATTAGATCCCCTTGTGGTGTAATAAATAAGAGGCCTACCCCTAATCTATGTGTAGTAAATGAACCATCAAAATATAGCTTGCAGTGCTACTCCTCAAGAGGTGTGTCAATGACGATCATTATGGATTCATCAAGATATTTAAATATGAGTGGCTTTATATACAGAAGGGGTGATTCAACAATTTGATATGTAAGGACCTATCCCTTGATTGCCTTTTAATTGACATAATCTATGTCAAACTTACTAAGAAGCATGATCCATTTGGCCATTCTGCCTTGTAAATCTATTTTATGTAGTAAATACTTGAGTGGATCTACTTTTGAAATGACCATGGTCTTATTTTTCAACATGTAATGGCACATTTTTTGAGCTATAAAGACCATGGATAGACAAGATTTTTTAAATGGTGCATAGTTGTGTTCATATGTAACCATGGTGTGACTTAAGTAGTATAATGCATGTTCCTTTCCATTATTATCATGTTGATCCAAAAGTGCCCCCAAGGCATTGTTAGTAGTTGATAGATACAATGAGAATGGCTTTCTTAGCATAGGAGGTAACAAAATAGGTGGATTAGCTAGATAGTCCTTGAGTTGTTGAAAATTTATTTGGCAATGATTATTTTAGTGAAATGCAACTCCCTTCATTAGAAGATGTGTAAATGGATGACACTTGTCTGCTAACTAAGAGATGAAGTGTTAGATTGACTAGATCTTGCCCTGTAAATTGTAGAGTTGCTTCAAATTAGTTGGTGGTAGCATCTCGATTATAGCATGGACTTTGGCTAGATCGACTTTAGTGCCTCTATGAGATATGATGAAGCCAAGTAATTTTCTTGAAGTTACTCCAAACATATATTTATTTGGATTGAGTCTAACTTTTTACTCATGTAATCTTTCAAATATCCTACATAGCACTACTAGATGGTTGGCCTTGGTCTTGGATTTTCTTAATATGTCATCAGCATAGTCTTCAACAATATCATGCATCATATCATGAAATATGATGGCCATGGCCCTTTGATATGTATCTCTAAAATTCTTAAGACTAAATGGCATTACTTGATAACAAAATGTTCCCCATGGAGTGGTGAACATTATTTTATGTTGGTCTTCTAGTGCTATTTTGATTTGGTTATATCCTAAAAAGCCATTTATGAGTGAAAGCATTTCATAACCAACTGTGGAACTGATGATCATGTCAATATTAGCCAATGGAAATTCATCCTTATGGCAAGCTTTGTTGATGTCTCAAAAATTAGTATAGATCTTGATTCCTTTAGCATTTTTCCTAACATGTATAACATTAGATATCCATTCTGAGTAGTCAAGGGATTGGATACATCCTACTTCTAAGAGTTTTTCCAACTCTTTTTCTACCAAGATAAAAATATGAGGATACATCTTACGTATCTTTTGTTTCACCAATTTGGTATCAGGATTGACCACAAGGTTGTGCAAAACCAATGCAATGTCCAAACCTAACATGTCAAAATAATCCCATGCAAAGATATCTACAAATTCTCTCAACAAAGTTGTAAAGACTTCACATTCCTCCTTAGTGAGAGACATACCTAATTTTATACATTTTGGGTCTAATGGAGTCTCGATGTTTACCTCTATTATATCTTCAACTAGAAGGGTCAAACAATCATCTAGGATAGTAGACAAAAACTTAAATTGTTGGACTATATTAGGGTCTTCTACTAAGACTTGCTCTTCAACTTCTCCTAGGCATGATGAATCTAAGTTCCCCAATAGGAGATCTAGCAATATGACAAAAATAGTCAAAATTTCCTAAATAATTTGATCAAACACTTATTATTTCTCAGAACTAAACTTAGATCCATGGGTAATTCATCATTGGTGGTCTCCTAGTCTAAATTCTAAGAAGAATGAACACCCCTATCTAATGGCACCTGAAATAGGTTTTCATCACTAGACTTAATTTTTCCCTAGTCAAAAATCACCTCAAATAGGTTTTCACTTTGGGACCTCAATGTTTTATTTATTTGCTTTTGGCTAAGGGTGTTCACCTACTCTCCAAAATAGGCTTCAAGATCCAATGTGATTGAGAATCTTGATTTATGATCTCCCAATGAAACATTATCTCTAAGGCCTAGAAAATCATAGAATGCCTCATCATTATAAAAATCATCAACTAGTAAATCAGATTCTTGTTTATCCCAATCTATCACTTGGGGATATTATAATGGCAATGGGTTATTATAAATGACTGTGGTAAGGGTACAAATAGAATGAGAGGTAAACAAGTTAGTTCTAGCTAGGTCATTAAAGATGAGGCTATGATGGGACTCTACATCATTTTTGACATCATTATCACTAGTCGCTGGTGATGGAACTTGAATAAGATATGTGGGCTCACCCCCAAGTGGTTTAAATCCAAGTCCATAGGGTCTTTTGTACTTGGTCATGACAATTATCTCTAGCATTCCTTGTTCATTTAGTTTGAGGTATCATCCTTCATAGTCTTGACTCTCCATGATCCTAATGGGAATAGGATACTTTTCAGTTTTATAACAATCATCTTAGTTTTCACTATACAACCATGATTCATACCCTTCAAGAGGGTCTGGTTCTAGGCCAGATACTAGTACAAACATGAGAGGTCCCTTATATTTGTTCTTTTATTTCCAATGCATGCATGGGGTAACTTTAGGTCATCCAAAGGTATTTGAACTCTACGTAATATTGGTAATATGGAAGGTATCATGGGTCACATATTCCCCTAGGTCATTATCTAAAATGGTGAAATGATTGGAAGCTTCAGGAGGTAGTATGTGGAAAAAGGAATCCAAGGTGTTAGGATCTATGTAATTATCCTATGGAGGATCAATAAGTATGGCCTTTCCTTTATCCTACTTGTAACTTGGATTCATGTCATATTGGTAAATGTATCTTTAAAACTTAGCCTCAAGGTGCTTACAGTGCTCATATGGGTACAAATCTCCTAAAATATTTACTTCCATCCCTGAGTGAGAGAACTTGATACATTAGTGTAGCGTTGATGGGACTACATGAATCTCATGTAACCAAGGCCTTCCTAAAATCATATTATATGATAACTCAAAATCAAACACATACCAGAGTGTATCATGGATTAAATGCCCAATGATAACTAGTAAGCTAACGGTGCCTTGTGATTCTCTCTCCTAATTATCATAGGCTTTGATAGTTATCATTTATGGTTGGAGATCTGCCATTATGTACCCAAGAATCTTGATGAGATTTAAAGACACTATGTTGAGGCATGAACCATTGTCTATAAGAACACATTTCACATTATACTACTTTATATAAAATTCTATATACAATGGATTATTATGGAGTGGATTAAAAGAAGACATATCACTTTGGTTGAATGTGACTTGTTGGGATGGAGCTAGGTGTCCAACCAAAGCTTAAAATTTATCGAGGGATATGTCACTATATATAATGGATTAGATTAAGAACTCATTCAAAATGTTCTTATGTATTTTCAACATTCACAAAAAATCTAAAATAGAGATTTATATTGGTGTCTTCTGCAACTATATCATAATATCAAACTTCTTGTCTTGGTCAATGGTGAATGGTTTATTCCAAGGCTAAATGGTTGGTTGGCTAATAGGCAAAGTGATAGATGGTTGTGGGCCTAGCATAGTAATATTTGATGTCTAAGTTATGACTAGACAATCAGGATTAGATGTTAGACCATGATTGCTAACAAATGTTGTGAATGGTGTGGGACCAGATAGGACAAGTCTCAGTTGTTGGTGCACTTGTATGTGGTCACGTGGCAAGGGTGAGTTATTGGTATAAGGTCCAAAAGTGGAAGTCCCAATTTTTTGGTTTGTCTGTGTGTAATCTTAGGTCAAATAAGTATTATCTATTTAATTTGGTTGAGTGGTATTATTTATCAATGGTCTAAATTGATTAGTTCTCAGTCTAGGATTAATGGAGATGGTATTAACACTATCCCCTACAATATGAATTACAACCCTATTATAGTCATATGAAATTGCATGGTATTTTTTTTTGTTGTTACCATTCTAACCTTGATTTTATCTATTTTTTTGATGTTTTAGGTTTTGTTATTAATTCTACTAGTTTAGCCTTTGATTTTGTTATTTCAGTGGCTGGTATTGTTATTGTTGTTGTTGCTAATTATTATGTTATTGATGGGTGTTATGTTAGGGAAAGGGGTTTTGATAAATCCCAAGAGTCTGATTTGAGGTGAAAGCACCATTATCCAATGTTATCTCTACATTCACCAACATATTCTAAATCAAATGCTTGATTTGAACACATCTTCATAAATTATGACCATTGACCTAAATATATTCACATAACTAATTTTCATGATACTAATCAAGATAAGAAATGCCTTGTGGATAATTCTTTGGTATAGGCCAACTAATCAAATTATCATTGGTGATTTTATAAAATATAGACTCAATAGGCTCTCCTAGGTCACTAGAGACATGATGAGTAGGCACAATTCTTCTTAGAGGAGGGCTTTGTAATGGTAAAGGTTATTGAATTTACTAAATGGGTCTTGGTTGTTGTACTTTCAATGTTAGTTGCAGAGGTTGTCCAGTAGGAGTAAGTTGAAAAGGTGGTGTATATGATGTTTTCACTATTTGAACATGACGTGACTTAGTTACATATAAAGATATATGCCTTTTGGATGAATAAGTCTAAACTTTGATTGTTTAGACCAGTTAACTCTACCAAAAATCTTATTGAAGTACCTAATTCAATAAGAGGTGTGCTCATCATTGTCATCTGATTAAAATTGTGTGCTAGATTTAGGTATGTTTGATATGCCATCTGCATTTGGTTAAAGTGGTCTTCCATGAGTTTTTTTTTATCTATTATACATATTAGGGTCATGATATGTTGTTTTGACTAGAGCCAAAGGATTTATATAAGAATCTTGTTGATCATTAATTATATTGTGTGGCATCTTACTAGGGTTGTTAAATTCTCATGGGGGAAGTATGCTAGAAACTTGGCCCCTACCTCTATGGCTCAAACCAAAATATCATCTTTGTTCTTCAATAAATGATGCTCAAATAAAAATGGATCATATGTGGAAGGCCTATTAGTAGAGCATGATTTTTGAGGAACTAGTTTGTCAATTGTGGGTATTGTAGCTAGGTATTATGCAGTTTATTCCTGGTCTTGTTATGAATAAGGTGGTGTATTAACAAAATAGTTAACCAATGGATCTTGGCTTTATTCCCCTAATTGAGTATTCTAAGAGGGATAAGGATCCATCTCTTAAGAAATATTATCTAAATAGTGGTATTACACTATTTATTCATATGCAACCACATTACTAATCCCTATATTATACATGAGTCCACTACGAGTATAGGATTACATGTTGGGATCCATATTCAATACTTTGCCATAAAGGGAGGTCTTCAAACTCTAAAAAGACACTATCTAAAATATGATGTTAAAACTTGGTCTAGATTCATCAAAAGGATAAAAAAATTATGCAAAGATTTGTGATAACGCAAGCTAATGTTAAGTGTCTAACTTTACACATCTTACATAAAAAGATTAAGTAAATGAACTAAAAATTGAAAAGCCAAACACTAAGGTTGAAGTGTTTCAAATCATTCTAATCTAGGAAATTAAAAGTTTCTAAGTCTTTTGGCCAAAATGTAGCATCAAAATCTAGGCTCAAACAAGGCATTCACTAGGACTCTTGGCTAAATGGCATCAAAACCTAGACTTTGAAATACATGAGATTTCTAATCTAACAGATTTGAAACACTTATAACAAGTGTTAGGCATTTGATTATTGGACATGGACTTGATTAAATAGGTATAAGGTATGAAATAAAAGGCACTATAGAGATAGTTTGTTTTCTCATAAATAATGGTATAAAACTTGGTTCTTTTGACAAATAATCTAGACAAAAGTGAATGACATAACTATGCTATACAAGGGTTCACAAAGGCACACTCATATTGGTTTGAAAATGTGGGAATAAATTTTAAATATATGCATGAAGGCCTATGAAACAATATCAAAAAAGTTTTAGATAGCGTAACAAAGCAAAAATACTCAAAAGATGTGAAAAAATGCTTGTTTCAAAAAGTCTCTAAGGCAAAGATAGTTTCACACAAATTTGACAACATAACACTTGCTTTATTGACTCAAAATGTTGTAGTGCATAGACTCAAAGTGTAAGTGTTTAGAAAAAAAATTCTTGAGTCTATTAATTGGTGATAATGATCATGAGTCTTAAATGGCCATCAACCTAAATTGGAAATTGAACCTAAGTTACCTCAATTTTAGTTCAAATGGAGAATCCACTTAACAAATCAGCCCTATGAATAAATTTTTTTTTGGCAAAGATCTAGAACTATGCCAGAATGGATGATATGAGTCCAATTTTTGATGAACTTTTAACAAGGCAAATTGATGATTTACATAGGTAACATAACACCTCTTTGTTCAAGGGAAAATGAGGACTATGTGTTTTGGTTTGTATCATTTGTTCACACCTAGTTTTGACTCTAAACCAAACTTTAATCTAAGATAAAACCAACTAATTAATCGATCTTACATCTTTAACTGATAAGGTTGCTTGGTATTATTGGAATCCATCAATATACATCATTTGAGAGGATTTTTAAGTGTTCATCCAAAAGTAAATGCACATTATATAGTAGGGCTTTTACACCCCCCTTCTCTCAAATGATAGTACTATGACATGGACCTTGAGGAGCACATTACACCAATAATACTTATGTAGAAAGTGGGGATTTGTCTAAGATCTACAAGTTTCTAAATGTCTCTAGGGGAATTAGTTACACAATGACTTTCATTTCAACTGATGCAAAATAAAATCATGTATTTTGGGTCCATAGCACTTAGCTTGTTACAAAAGGGTCTAGTCCTATTTGTAACCACTACATCTATGATTTGCTCAATGTAATGTGATGTCCAATGTGCAAATATGTCTCATATGAAACTCCATCACTAAAATGTGGTTTAACAGCTCAAACCTTTTGATAAAAGTGAGAGTGGGTGAAGTAAATATTGGAAGATGAAGCCCAAGTTCAAATATTCCTTAAAGAACTCATGGGAGGTAATGATGTCCCCCTCACAATCCAAAATGCAATAAAATTAAAGACAAAGAAAAAATACTTTAGGGTCATTTTCAAGGTCACCCAAACTATAACATGTTTTTGGGGAGTGATTTAGCTGACATTATTTCTAAGCCTTGGACTAGGATTTTTGTAATAAGGATGGCACTTTTGATTATGAGGGTTCCATAAAGGGGACAAATGGAATAACATACGTGCAAAACCTTGTTTTTTCCAAACAATTTATAATTTAAACAAATAATCGAATACAAAAATCTTGGGAAGGTGAGTTCATTTTCAAGCACTAAGTTGAAAGATTAGGTGGTGTTCTTTTAACCCCTTGGTCTAAAGTTGTAACTTTGAAAGCCTAACTTATCAAAAAATTCACTTAAGCACCTAAATGTTTTATTAAGCACCAAAAATAAGATTCATAATTAATTTTAAAAGCATTCCAAATATGTCTTAATAGCATGTTTTAATTAATTCTAAGTCTGTTGGTTACCTGTCTACCCTTAAGCCATTACCCCAAAAGCAAATGTGTTAGATTAGAAACATTTAAATATATTTTCAAATTTTTAAAATAAAACTATGTAAATTAAAGCTAAACTAATATCATATTCTAAAAATTTGGAAGAAAACACATGGTTCAAAATAAATAAATCATCAAAAATGGAATTCATATGACCCCAAACCAAGCATTTTAAAATGGCCTGTTAGCTCTCAAAACTATGTTTTTTTTAAACACAATGATCGATGATTGTTATACCTAACCATTAACAGTTATATTTGACCATCAATGCTTAAAAATAATTGTTGATGATTTCACTAACCATCGATGGTTGACTGTGTAAACTCGTGACAAAAAAAATAGAAACACAAAGTAAGAAAATCAAACTACAAGAGTTTTAATAATCCAAATGAAAATTTTAAAGCTGGATAATGATCTTCTTCATGTGTACGATTCATTTGGTCCCACTAGTCATGACATTATGTGAACTAATGATTTTATAATAAAAAGGAGATTAATATTGTGTTAGTAGATAAATCAAATCAAAATCATACTAAACTAACACCTTCATGCCTAGTTACTAGGGTGAGATTAATAACAAAAAAAAATGAAAAATCACAACTAAAAAGTAATGAAAAACAATAATCCTTCATCTTATTTGGATGCTCTAAATGTTTTGTTTCAGTGGCTTACTCAGTTTGTGCTCATGAAGTCTACATCAATGAAAGCTTGACTACCTCCATCTCTCTATGGCACCTTGCTTGGATTTCACATCATAACTTTGGCATGTGAGAGATTTTTGAAATCAATTTACTATGGTAAATTTGCATAAGTTAAGCTTAAAATTCATGTGGTAAGGCCTCCTATTTATAGATTTTTTTGCAAATGGCTAGAATCAACCTGAACCATCCATCTCAAGATTGAGATATGTGGCTAAGGATTAATCCAATTATGTAATTAAAAATCCATAAATAGGTTCATCAATATTTGGGATAGAGGGGAATTTGAGAAGCATGGGAGGCATTGATAAGGCATGGGAGGGGTTAAAATGATGTCTAAATAGGTTTAGCAATATTTTTTATGGTCTAGGGATGTCTTCCCAAGAAATGATGTCACTTGATGATGTAAATATTCAATATTAATTTCTAAAAATAAGTATTCAACAAGTTTCCATGGAATTATTAATTAGGATCTAATTAGTTTAATTAGCTCTTAATCATGATTCACCACTTTGTGCATAAATTACTTAAATTGATTAGAATGCCTTGTTATTGGTCTAAATTTTGACTGGATTGGAATTGGAAGTCAATGTTAGATGCATTAGATATGTTATCCCTTTTAGGATGCTACCAAAACCAAATAATAAAGGCATATTCATTATACAATAGATTTGACAAAGAAGAGCAATCTGGAGCACCCAAATGCAAAATTGGCATTTTGACGCATAATGATTTGATCAAAGCTAGTTGGCCCATAAATTACACTACCCCATTTAGGGACACCCTAGCCAAAATTGGCACTTGACTATATGAGGTTCAAATATTTTAATGTACTTTAGTGTTTTTAGGCCAAATTGTGCATTTTAGTAAGAATTGGTGAAAATCTTGATTGGAGGTTATCGGTGGTCAGATTTAGGTGTGCATGTTTGTTATAATTGAGGTATAATGTTTATAACCACCTATGGGTAAATCATTGCACACTATCCCACCTATATTTATCAATGATTATAACTACCTTAAAGAAAATAATTTTATTATTATTGCTTTAAATTTTTTAGCCCACATAGGGGAATGTTTTTATCTTGATTTTCTATCCTAACTAAGACAGCTCCATCTTCTCAATAACTATAACCTCCTTTGGCTAAATCATTATGTTATCATACCAAGTTACCACTATTAGGGTACAATGCTTATAACAACCTTTGGCAAAACCATTGAACACCATCCCACTTGCATTCTTAATGATTTTGGCTACTTTTTCAAAATCATTGTGTTTTCACCCCATCATATTTCCTTTCTTTGGTCCCCTCATTTCACTTTTTTATTTTCAAGGGATTGTTTGCTGACCTGCTTATGCCAACCATTACCTCAAGGGGAAATCATATAGTTAGTTTATCATCATTGCTATTGTAGGCATGCAGGACCTTTTCATTCTTTTAGAAGATGTTATTATGCTTATATATTATAACACCTTCCCAAACAAGGGCAAACTATAGACACCTAAATCTACCCACTGATAACCTCCAATTAGGATTTTGACCAATTCTTACTAAAATTCATAATTCAGCCTAAAAAACTAAATCACATTAAAATATTTTAACCCCATATAGTCAATGCCAATTGTGGCCAAGGTATCCTTAAATGAGGTAGTACAATTTATGGGCCAGCTAACTTTGATTAGATCATTCTGAGTTAAAATGCCAATTATTGTACTTGGGTGATTTGAATTTCTCTTTTATATAAAATCTCTTGCATAAGACACATGCCTTTGTTATTTGGTTTTGGTAAAATTTTAAATTAGATAATATATCTAATTCATCTAACATTGACTTCCAATTCCAAACCAATCAAATTTTGGACCAATAACAAGGTATTCTAATCAATTTGAGTAATTTGTGCACAAAGTGGTTAATCATGCTTAAGATATAATTAAACCAAATTAGAGCCTAATAAATAATTCTATGGAAAATTGTTGAATACTTATTTTTAGAAATTAATATTGAATATCTACATCATCAGGTGACATCATTTCTTGGGAAGAAATACCTAAGCCATAAATGCATAATTATCAAGGTTAACCCCTCCCATGCCTCATCAATGCCTTCCATGCCTCTTAAATTCCCCTCTATCCCAAATATTGATGAACCTATTTATGGATTTTTAATTACATAATTTGATTAATCTTTATCCACACATCTCAATCTTGAGATGGATAGTTCAAATTGATTCTAGCCATTCTCAAAAATATATAAATATGAGGCCTTGCCACATGAATTTTAATCTTAACTTGTGAAACATTACCATGCACAATTGATTAAAAAAATCTCACTTACCAAATTTATTATTCCAAAATATTAAATCCAAAGCCAAGCAAGGTGTCAAGGAGAGATGGAGGTAGTCAAGCTTCCATTGATGCAGACTTCATGAGCACAAACAGAGCAATCCACTACAACAAAACATTTGGAGCATCTAAGGAAGGTGAATGATTCTTATTTTTCTTTACTTTTTAGCTATGATTTTACATTTTTTTTGTTATTAATCTCACCCTAGTAACTTTTCATGAAGGTGTTTTATTAGTGTGTTTTTTATTTGATTTATCCACTAACACAATACTAATATATCCTTCATCATCAAATTCCTAGTTCACAATGATCTTATGGGGAACACTGAAGTGGTAGATGATATGATGATTGATGAAATATAAAATATTTTTAGATTTGGTTAAGATAAGAGGGATGGCTTCCACCCACTTGGTGAAATATTTGGTAGTAGTAATGATGTATTAGTGTTGTTGTGAAGAATGAGGATTGATTTCCCTAATAAGATTGAGACACCATTGCAATAAGGGATAATAATCTTTGGATACTCAAAGGCCATGTGCTAGTGCATGATGTAAATTATCATGTTATTTAAATTTGACACACTTATTTACATAATCAAAATAGTACTAATTAAGGGTAGGCTAATAATATCCAAGGAGAAGGATATGTTTAGTGATAACTAGGTCACTAAAATGTCCCCTATATATTCTATCATGTCTTTCCTTTATAGTGTGGGAAGATTTATGACTTTGTAGATAATGGAGAAAGAGGTCATCAAAGCCACACTTATAAAGGATCCCCCCTAGTATGGTTTAATGAGAGGTACTCTAAATAAAGGCTCTTCAAGCATTCCTTGATAGATTGGAGGAATAATGTCAAGGTTAAGGTAGTTAAAAGTTTGGTTGTACCAAATGTTAGATGGAGATGCTTCCACACTAAAAATGGTGGTGTGGTTAGAAATGATGGATGGTGACAAATAGTTTAGATTAATCTAGTTGGGATAGAATTTGGGAAGTTAGGGAAGCCATCATGTACATGAACTTGTTAGTAGATCGAGGAGATAACTAGATAAGGTAATTATTGAATAATTCTAAGAGTACACTTATGAGATTTTATTACTTTAATAAGACATCATTTTTACATTGGTAGGATCAATTGATCTAATTTATGACAAACTAAGAGTCACCAAAGACACTAATTTATTTAATCCTAAAGCTAAAGTGGTTTGGAGACCTATAACTAGGGCTTCATACTCAGCCACATTGTTGGTGCATTCAAAGTCAAGTTTAAAGGAAAGAAGAAGAGGTTCACTATTAATGGTATTGATAACAACTCTAAAACCTCCACCATGTTGGCATTTGGAGCCATAAAAAAATGGTCATTTGGTAGGTGGATTCTTCTTGGGAAAGAGTTGTAATGGACTCATTTGTAAAAGCAAGAGGAAGTGGTTGGATGTCTGGTAGAGAGGCTTTGGCCAATTTATTGGTGATTACTTGCCATTTAATGCAAATTTTCTAAAGGAACACAATATCAAACTTAGCTAGGAGTATGAGCGACTTAACCATACAATGGTTTCGGTATGGTTTAGAGTGCATGTACTTGAGTAGGTTAGTGTTAGTGATGACATAGGTTTTATGATTAAGAAGGTAGTGATGGAGTTTGGAAGCCAAAAAGACTAAGGTGAGTCAAATTTTAATAGGATGAGTATACCAAGTCTCATACTCTATAAGTGTGTGGCTAATGTAGCAAATGGATTTCTCTTTATTCTATTCATCATGATGAGTAAGAATTTCCCATAAAGAAAGGTCTATGGTGGATATATAAAGGTAGAACAGTTTGTCTTCCCTAGGAGGGATAAGGATAGGTTGAGAGAGAAGGTACTCCATGATTGAATTAACGGATTGTTGATAGTACTTAGTCCACATAAAAGAGGTGTCTTTCTTTAAGAGATGGTGAAAGGGTTGGAATCTATCTGATAACTAAGAGATGAAGTGACAAATGGATTGGAGCTTACCCTATAGGTTTTGAAGTGGCTTAAGGTTATTAGGAGGATGTATCTCTAATATTTCTCTAACTTTGGTGGGGTCTATATCAATTCCTTGAAGAGAGAAGATAAAGCCAAGAAGCTTTCCAAATAAGACCCCCAAAATGCATTTATTAGGGTTGATCTTGACATGATAATGGATTATTTGATTAAAGATGATCATGAGAATGGCTAGGTGATCTTTGGGATGTTTGAATTTTCCAAGGAGATCATCCACATAGTCTTAAATAATTTTATGGATGAGATCATGAAATATTTAGGTCATGGCATGTTGATACGTTGTTCTATCATTATTTAGACCAAAAGGCATGAACCTGTAGTAGAAGGTTCCCCATGGGGTGATAAAGGAAGTTTTATGTTGATCTTTGGGGGAAATCAAGATCTAATTATATCCCTATAAATTATCTATGAGAGATAACATCTCATGGCTAGTTTTAAGATCAACAAGTTGGTCCATGTTTGGCAAAGGAAAGTCATCCTTTTGGAAAGTGAGGTTGAAATCATAAAAGTTAATATAGAGGAAAATTCCCCCTATGGGTTTGGTAATGGGAATGATGTTAGAAACCCATTATGGATAGTCATTGGGCTAAATGAAATCAGTGACTAGGAGATGTTGAAATTCTTCTTTAACAAGAAGGGATATGCAAGCATGCATCTTATGAATCTTTTGCCATATTAGATTAACTTCAAGATGGATGACAATGTTGTGGAGGGAAATAAAAGGGAAAACTTTGGGAATATCTTGATAGGACCAAACAAATGATATGATATGGTTTTGAAGAAAAGAAGGGTAATCTTGTTGCTCCATGGAATTTAAGAATTGGTTGATCTTGGTTATATAGGGGTTATCCTAAGTACCCAAGTTGACATCTATAGTGGATTCATTTAGCATGGTTTGGTTCTCAAGAGGATGAAATTTTTGAATAGAAGATTCCCCCATACTGAGGTAGGTGAGAATGGAATCATCATCTTGATGTTGGATGGTGTTGATGGTAGGAGAATCTCTTTGTATCAATTTAAGATGGATAAGAGGAAGGGTCTTTTCTTAGCCACCCTTTTTATAGTTCAAGGGGCCAAAAATAATGGTATTAATCCCAAAAAAATATTAGATGGGATGATATCAAAGTATTTATTTTTTAAGGGAGATGGGGTTGGTGAAGATGGGACATCCTCATTGATGGTGGAAATAGGTTTTGGTGAGGTGGGTTCTTCTTGTGGTATAAACCCAAGGCTTAATAACTCATGAGGTTTTTGAATTTTGATGATGGGTAACTTGTGAGGTCCTTATTTATAAAGGCAAAGACCAAATCCCTTCCAAGCAAACCTATAAAGGTAAGCTTTGACAAAGGTTGGTTTGTTCACGTAAAATACGTTGGAGGTGAATGGTTGGATGGATGAGGTAGTGATAGAAGTGAGAAGTGGATGATCAAGTCCCCCATAGATGAAGTTCCTTTGGTGGTTGGCAAACCCAAAATGGATGATTATTCTAATGTTAGGATTGTAGGAAAGGTCATGTTTGAGGTTCCCATATTCTTGTGGAGTAGGAAAATCATCCAAGGCTAAAAGGTGATATTCCCAAGGGAGAGAAGTTGAAACATGGATTCCAAGGGGTCCTCTATAGGAATCTGGGAAGAAGGGATAGATGAGCTTGTTGAAGCTTCATCATTATTATTGGTGGGAGTATTGTTGGTTTTGGTTGGTGGTGAGGTAGTGGTGTTAATAGTTGATTGTGAGGTGGATGAGGGAGGAACGAGAACATCATTAGGCTGATATGTCATATTGTAAGAGGTAAAAGAACTAGGTCAACATTGATGGTAAAAACTTGGGAATGCTATGAGGTCCCAAGAAGATATGGAGGACCACTATCCCTAAGGTAGTGGCCATGGAATTATTAAAGGATCAAAGGACTGCTACACTTTTTGACATGATGTTCTTGGGCAGTTAAATTTGGTCATAAGCATGAGAGGAGATAATGTTGATATAATTTCCTCTATCAATCATTACCCTTTTGATTTAGGTTTGATTAATGTGCATGGTAATAAAGAGGGGAGGATCAAAATCCTCTAGATGAATGGGAGATGTTTTAGAATCTTGAAAGGTGATAAAGGCAAAATGTTGGAGGGCTCCAACATAAGGTATAAGAGGTTCAGGGTCATTTGGTTGAACCTCTCTAAATTATAAACCCTCTATCAGTGATTAATGATGGTGGAGAGAGGTGTTAATTAGTTCATAAAGGCTCATCTTCATCATTGTCTAGTGAAGTTGTTTCAATAGCATATGGTGGATGGATTCAAAAGGGTTGGAGGGAGAGGGTCTTAAAATAGATACTTTGGGTTTTAGTGGTTGTGAAGCTATGGGTAAAGATGTTTGGGCCTAGTTGGTGGGTTGAGGGATTGAAGGGTATGTCCATGGAATGGACACTTTGGATTTTACCGTATCCTTCTATTGGGCCTAAGATCAGGTAAACATATAAATAGTGTGGATGGGGGGATTTGCCAGGTTGGATGGTTTCTTCATTTCTTCCTCCTCACTCTTAGTTGAGAGTGGGGGAGTAGGTCAATGTTGAATAGGTTGAGTTAATGGTTGGATTGGTAATGCAGGTAAGAGAGGTTCATCTAATAATAAATCATCCTCATCATATAGGTATGAGCATGTGCTTAGATAGCTTTATAGCTCTCTATGTCATGTCCTAGTGACCTATGGTATGCATAGATCAAGTTATCATTGAACCAAGAGGGTTTTATATAGGAAGGGTAGAATGGTTTGATAGGTGGTAAGATAACAAAATAAGTTTGCAATAACATTTGTAGGATGGTTAACTATGATTCATTCAAAGGTGTTGGAGGTGATGTGTTTATAATTTTAGGTATGGGCGCCTTCTTAAAAGTAATCTTTACCTTAGAAGTTGTAGTTAGTGGAATGGTTTTAGTTATTGATTGGGATTGCTTAGTTATGGTTGGTTTTGAGGTAAATGATTTAAAAGTGGAAGATTTAGATGATGAAGGGTTGGATATATGTGGGAAAGTATAGGTGGATAGGTTAGTTAAGAATGAAGGAGAACTAAATGATTTGGTAGGGGTAGGTGGAGATAGAGAAAAGGGGGATGGTTTACTAGAAGAAGAATACATAACTGGGATGGTAGAAGGATAGGGTCCTAAAATAGAAGGTAAGTGGGAAAGAGGTTGTATGGGTCTAGTTTGAGGTTGAGGTTTGGGAAATTTTACATTCTTAATTTGTTTGGTTGGGGGTTTCTTTAGTGGACTAGATGGATTTAAATACAACTTCAAAGAGAGGTGAGTTTGGCTAGGTGTGGGAAGAATTCCCAGATTCTTGATAGGTTTGGTGAGAGAGGTATAGGGAAATTTGGTAATGTTATATAGAGTTAGTTAGGATGGTTGACCTATGGATTTGTAGGAAGAGGATTTTTATGAAGATGTAATAATGGGTTTAAGGGTGGATTCAAGTGAGGTTGAGGATTCAAATTTTTTTGGTAAGGGACCCATAGAGGATGCCAAAAGGTGGCTCTATCAAAGCTGGGTTGAGAAGTGAAATATAGACTTTGGACTAGTCTAGAAAAGGGTTTATATATGGGTTTGGTTCCTTGGTTATTGGTTTCAAAGATTAAGCCCCTAGGTGTATAAGAGGGAATGGTTCCTCCATCCTTGTTCTTGATAAGAGGTTCTAAAATTGGTAGTTAGGTCGATGAGGTAACCATCTCTTGTGGGATGGTTTCCAAAGAGGAAATAGATGATTCTATGATGGGGGAGGTGGGAATGGTGTCCTCAAGTGAAGGAATGGACATAATTTCTTGTTTTATTTGGGTTTCCAAAGGAATGGAGGGCAGATATACCACTTCAATGGGTGAAGTGGAGGAAGATAAAATGGTTAAATTAAAGGTTGTCTCCTTTGGTGTTTCCATCAAAGGAGAGGTGGATAAATCTAAGGTCTCATTAGGTGAAGAGATAAGGGTGGTTGATTCCTTCAATTGGGTATCTGAAGGAATGGAAGGTGAGTCCACTACTTTTATGGGTGAAATAGAGGAAGAAGTAGTTGTGGTAGTGGTCTCCTCAATAATTGGCTCACTAATAATAACATTTATTGTATGTGCCTCATGAAAGTGAGATGATTCTAATTTATTATATTGGTGATGTGTAGAATGAGCATGATTAGGAAAAGGTTTATGGAAGATGTCAAGGGACTAATTAGGAGGTTTATTAGGATTATCAAATGCAAGCTCTCCACTATTGATTAAGCTTTGGACCAAACTTTTTAAGTTATTGTGTCTATCGATGTCATGTTCAATAACTCGATGAAAGGCACAATGGTCATTCTCATTATACCAACTAGGCATGTAGTGAGAAACATCAAGTAGTTGGGGTGGTTTGATAGGTGGAAGTTGGATGAGGTTAACTTTAAGTTATTTGTCTTAAACTGAAGCATAAGACTCCCCTATGGGAGTATATTGTTTTGGAAGAGCTCAATTTTGGTATCAATTTTTTTGGTAGGAAGGGTTAGAAGAAGTAGTTTGATGGGGTTGGTTGTGATAATTGGTGGTGGAGTAGGTTTTAGGACCACTAAGTTTATGGATGATTTTGATTTAGTAGTGGGATGGTTGGGTTGGTTAGTGGTTTTGGTGGAGGGAGGGAAATTGGATTTAAAGATAGAATTTTTATTCTATAGTTTTAATTTCCCTTCATCAATGGCTCAGTTTTCAAGTTTACGTGCCATGGTGAATGCCTCATCAAAAGTTTTGACAGTTTGAACTTAAAGAGTGGGGGCGATATGTTTGTCACAACCCAAAGATAAGAGCTCAATCAACTCAGGTTGGGGTAAGGAGAAATAAATTTGGTTGATGAGATCTCTCCATCTATATATGAAATCAGTAATTGATTCATCATCAAATTTCCTAATAGAATAGAGCTCAGTAATAGAAACCTTTTTAGATATATTTACTAAGAAGTGCTCTAAAAATATTTAGGATAGTTGGGGGAAAGAAAAGATGGAGTTTTTGGTGAGAACACTATACCAATCAAGGGATAGTATTGATAAATACATGGGGAAGGTAAAAAGGAGGAGAGCATCATTATATGAAATCAAATAACAAGAGTGATGAAATGCTCTCAAATTTTGTTGGGGGTTCTCCTTGCCTTGAAATTTGGACAAATTGGGTAATTCCCATTAAGGATGGTAATAATGGATGGGAATGATGGATGGATGGCTCATTATAGATTTTATCATAGGATAAAAGGTTATGAGACCTTGAAATATATGACTCTAGGTTGGTCATTTTGTCCATTAACATCTTGACCAAATCTGTTTGAGGTTCGAAAACTACATAATTAGGTGGTAAGATTTGTTGAGGTTGGGTGGAAGTAATGTATGGATAAGTGATCAAGGGTGATTAATAAGCCACATATTAGTAACTAATCATAAGAGGTTAGGATGGTGTCACATAAGGGTTGATTGGCACAAATTCTAGACACTATAAAACTGCACACTTGCAGTTTTAGGTGTCTGAATGCCTCAGGACCACCTTAAATCCTTGTAAAACCTTCCTAACCCCTTTTTTACACCCTCATAACTTAACCAAAGTACCTATTCTACCCATTTATATTTAAAAAGTGTTATTTAAAAATACCATTTAAAAATAGTTTTTGAAATCACTCTTGATAAAACACTATTCATGAAACACTATTCACCATAACTATTCATTATGAGACTCACTTACACTATTCATGATGACATGGAAAATGAAATGGCATGTGACATGGAAAAATGATGTGGTAAAGTGATATGGCTTGGTACCCCACCTTTAGCCCCTTTTTCCAAGATGTTGAATGACCTCATTTAAGCATCACAAGGGTCCTCACTTGAAATGGGTATAATTTCTCCTCAAGGGTAAGTCATTTGACTTGGTTTTGCATTTTCACATGAATATAGGCTTCAAAATTGACTTAACTACCCCTTTCACACATTAGGAGAGACAAAGAGCCCCCATTTTAGACTTCTTAGCCCCAATAAGAGACTTATGAACCCAAATTAGAATCTTCACCCACCTCACCTTGACTCACTCATGACCCCTTGAAAAATGGCACAATATTTGGTGGGATAACTCTTAAAAGTCATAAACATGGACAAACGAGGGTGTAACAAAGTCTTCGGTCCCATTTTCAAACCATGTGCACAATTCCTTTTAAACTTGGACTTGCATGCAAGGTAGGGAGACTTGACAACCCCCATAGGAATCTTCCACCAACCCCATCCCTGACCTTTGGAAAAAATTCACCATACTTCCAAGATTCCCTCTTTTGGCATGTTTCCTAAAAAACATATATAAAATACCCCCCCTTTCCTTCACCCAAGGGATAGGTGGAAAAGTTAGAGTATTGCTGCCCAAATTTTATTACAGGTGTTCATTCATTTCAAGGAGGTCATTAATTTTCCACATCTCTGAGGAAATAATTAAAAGTAACAAAGGTCTACTTAAATTTTCTTAAGACATCTTCATCAACAATCTTCAACAAACCATCTTCATCAATAAACATCTACAAACATTCAGGTAATCTTTTATTTTTTTATTTCAATTTCTTTATTTATTTATTTTTGGCCTCCCTTCCCTTAACCTTTTCACTCCCTTCACCATTATTGTCTTCATACCTTCCTCATCTTACCATTTACCCTTTCACCCCTTTACCCCATTTTGCCTCTTTGCCATATTCCTCACTTGACCTCTTTCACCTCTTTGCCACACTTATATTCTCTTCTTTGAGTCATCTATCCATTTACCCTTTTGTCTATTTTCAGCTTTGATCATTTACCCAAACCAAAGAAATAATATTTTTGACCCTTCCCATTTTACCCAAACCCCAAAACTATGGCCTTGTCTTGACTAGTTTTAACATGTGCTAGATTTAGTCATTTTTCTTTGAATAAGTATTTAATTTAATTTTGTAATTAACATTTAATTTATCATTAATTTAAATGCAATTACCTTTCTTTTATTGTATCATATTTGTTTGTTATTAGGGGAGTTGATTGATATCCATCCAAGGAAACTTTAGCTTCTTGGATCTAGCATATGCTAGGCGGTCCACCCTACATCTTTGTCTAACCAGCAAGCTTGTGGTAGTGTTGTCTTATTTCAGGTATTCCTTATAAGACAAAAATGAGTTTTCTTGTCATCTAGTCATCAATGAGTGCATATTTAGTAGGTACACACCCTTCATCTTGTGTTTCTATCTTTTCTCATAAAAAACTAAGAAAAACGTGAATATTTATAGAAACATTTTGGCATGCCTGGTGGGGCCTAGCATCATCTAGGTGCCCTTTTATTCTAGTTTTTCATAGTTTGCATTTGCATTCTCTCCTCCTTTATTTTATGCTCATGAAATCTGAAATCTAAAATATCCTTTGCCATAAAATAAACCTTTGCATTATTCTATGCTCATTCAAAGACATCAAATTTTTTCTTTAGTTTAAAATCAAGCGCATTCATGGTTTGATTGCTTAATTATCTCACGTAGATTTAATTAAATAGGTAAAGTAATCATAGATTGACTTTTCTTCTTCACACACAAGTAGAACCACTTTCATAATCAACACACCAAAATAATACTTGAGACAAGGTCCAACTTGGATTTCATCACCAAGAAGCAACCTTACCCCTACCCAATTTTTGTACTCAAATTTAATCACCAAGGGGTTAACCAAATCCATTCTCTAGAAGAGTATAAACTATGAACAAATGGTATATTTTTGCTAAGTGGCTTGGCTCATCTTTGGGTTCATGAAGTGTAGGGAGCAAACCCCCAATACCAAGCCACGTACCTGGTTCAATTCAAAATTGACTCTTGAGTGGTTAAACATCTCAAATCTAAACTTAGATAGCTTTGTTTAGGACCTTTTTCAACCAATTCCCTTCATACTCATTTAAGGCTTAAGCTAACAAAAGATAATTATAGGGCTTAACATTCTCTAGAGCATGTTGATTTATTTTGATTTCTTTTCTTTTTTTCAACTCCTTCTTGTTTTAGGTGTGAGTTTTGACTTCCTTTCTTTAGTTTCTCACATGTTCTTAACCCAAGTATAGGTGAGAAACCAAACCAACCTACCTGTAGACACCAAAATAGTGTCAACCCCCTTGGTCCCTTTCTAACTTTAACATGCCTAACCAACACTTTATTAATTTAAAATACTTATTTTAAATTAATCATCCCCCTTGGACACCTCACCCTTAGACTTTTCCTCACCCTATGACTCACCCCAAGACTAAGTCCTTCATATCTTAACTTCCTAAGACCAATTCCAACCTTCTAACTAACTCTCATGCCTATTAACCTTGTCTTTTGATCATTCTCCAATGGCAAATGCACTTGGCAGATAGAAAAATGGGCAAAGGGCTATTTTTAGCCCTTTTACCCATTCTTTAGCTACTGACATCAGTTAAGTGTCGATTGACGCCGGTGGAACCACCAATGTCAGTTACTTAGACTAGGTTTCTATCCTTGAGTTACTCTCTGCCTCTTTGCATAACGACGTGCACACTTTGAGATGAAACTTTAGAATTCTACTAACGCTCCCTTGGCCACAAAAACTCTACGCAAGTCATTCCAAGATTGGATTGGAACATTGCTCAAGGACTCAACATCAACCACAACAAGTATAAGCATTCAAACACCTCTAGTTCTACATTTAATAGAGCTAAGTATTCTTCTACCTTTTATTTTAGTAATTTAGAATACATTAGTAATTAGTTTCTAGTTACTACTTCTAAATACTATCAACCAGATCTGACTCGACCTGACTTCTTTCTGGAGAGGTTGAAAAGCCTTCCTCTTATCCTAACCCTTTTTGACAACTTGTTCTCTACTTGACTCCTTCCTTAGGCCTTATTCATCTCCTTGCAACCCTGCACAGACATTTAAACCCATAGAGTCCCTCTACCAACCACAAACTTTCTCTGAAACCCATCCAAAGATCATTACCCCTATCAACATTGGCATCTTAACCAACATCAGCAGTTATGGAAGATTGATTGCAGGATTCAAGGACACATTATATATTTCTTTCTTTAAGTCTTTCATTATTTCTTCCATTATGACATTCTTTTTATCAACTAGTGGACTGTCATCCCTCCAGGAAGTCTTTACGCTTCTGGGACTGAGCATGTGCTTAGAAGTCCACCATATCTGTCTCTAACATTTTTCTATTTAAGTCTTATTCTCTCTACAAGTGTCTTCCTCCATAGCCAAAGAGGAGCTCCTTCAACATCTGGATACGGTGCACAGCTTCATCTGGGTATGTACAAACCCTTGACCATTAATCTTTAGTTTCTTATTTTTTCTGAATATTAAATAGAAAAAATACGTAGAAACATTATGGCATGCCCGGTGGGACCCTAGAATTTTCCTTGAGTTCATTTCTTCTAAAAAAAGCAAACTTTCATATAGCTGCATTAGGAAAAAGATTTCTTCTTGCATCCTTCCTCCTATCTTTTTATTTCGAAAAGAAATCATAAGCACAAGTTAAAAAGAATATCTTTATTTTTCTTCTTGTCATTTCTTTCTTACATTTTAGAGTAGTGAAATTCATACTCTCAACCTTTTCCTCACTTTTTTGCATCGGAATAAAACATTTCCATTTGGCTTAAAAATATATTGCATCTCATTCTTGCTTGAATGCATTTTTATCTCATCTAGTAATTCAAAATGCATTATGAATAAATCATAGTGCACATATGTTACACATCTAGACCACAAGCACATCAAACTAAACATCTAAACATACCTGAGACAAGGCCCGACTAGGATTTCATCACTTAGCAGATACCTTACCCTTCTTGGTAATCCTACTTGGACTTCACTACCAAGGGGGAGAACCCACTCTGTTCTCTGGCAGAGTATAAACTCTAGGGGAAGTATATATTGGCTAAGCACCCCAACTTGGCTCTGGGCTCGTGAAGTGAGGGGAGCAAGCTCCTAACACCAGGCCATGTATGGAACCTAATACAGATTTTGACCACCAAAACTTAACCCAAAACCAACCTTAGACTGCTTCTTTTAGTACCTATTCTAAAATCCCAATTCCCAAACATATTCTTCTAAGGCATAAGCCAACACGACTCTAAAATTTATTCTTAGAAATTTAACATTTACAGGCTGCTTGCCTTCATCTACTTTTCTATTTTTATCTATTTTTTTTAGCTGGTACGGACGCATTATTCTAAGCTCCAAAAATAACTCAGAACTTTCTTCTTTCTTCTAAAAACCTTTAGTTTTCTAAGTTTCTAGAAATACATAGTAATCAACATCAGTTTTTCCACCGATGTCAGCAACTGATATTCACCGACATCAGTTATTTAACTAACATCAGCAACTTAGTTCACTGACATCAGTTTTTCTATCGACGTCGGTCACTATCAAAAAAAATTCTTCTCAAACAATAAGCTAAAAACCTGACCTCTTTGCTATTAAAAAAGACATTCTAGAATTTTGAGACTGAAATATATAATTTTTAAAACCTAAATAAATTTTGCCTTGAATGGTTTTGACATGTAGTCAAGCTAAAACTCTTGTTGACATGCAAGGAAACAACCACTCCCACCTTCACCTTCTATATCAAGTCCCCAAATGGAGTATAATTTAGAAACTGAACGTACTCCTATCCAACCAACCCCAACTCAACCCCCTATTGTTTTTGAAGGGGACCAATACTTTGAAAGGTTCCTTGAACTCAATGTCAAGGCTCTTCAACACTATCTCATGAGAAGTCAATGTGATATTCTTCAGGCAACTCAATTTATGGGATGCCAACTTCCTTAGTTGAAATGGCAATCATATCAATAGCCTCCGTAACCCAACCCATGGTCACCCAGGCCATTGCCTCAACTAACAACCTGACCATGACCAATCTTCAAAGTTTGCTCTCTCCTTCTATTTATGGACCTACCTCCATTGGGGTTTTTGTACCCCCTTAACTACAAACCATTTAAAAAATTTCTACACCATTCCAAAACTTAATTTTCTCTATCCCACCTACTCTTGCACCCATAAATACAAGAGTGACTACCTATCCCCTAACTAGTGTCACCACCATCTAACCACCTTTGGCAGCACCTAGTCAAATTGTGCCTTCTAGCTTCATGGCACAACCTCCCTTGACCTCAACATCAATCCCCATGATGAATTATCCATATGTTGCACCTATACAAATGCAACCTACCACATCATATGCCCCTCCTAATCTTTTCCAGGTACCTTACAACCTAGGGGGTGCCCCACCTGCCAATCCATTAACTGACCTCATTAAGATGTTGACGGATAAGATGTCTAATCTTGAGACATCTGTTTCTGGTTCAAGGAATGTTCTCTCATATGAACAAATATATAGTGAACTTATTCATCCTTCGATCCAAATTTGACCATATCCAAACCAATGGAAACTTCTGAAATTCACTCATTTTCAGAGTAAGAAAGACCCACAGCAACATCTATGAGTGTTTAGACACGCTTGTTACCTTATAGCACATGATGATGCATTTTTACTATACACATTTCCCATGTCACTTTCTGGTGCTACCCTCGATTGGTATAGTTCTATTACCAGTCACTCTCTATTTGCCTTCACTCAACTAGCTCAACTATTTCTTGACCACTTTTCAATTAACATAACTAAAAAGGTCTCCATCACAGACCTATATTCTATCAGATAATTCAATGATTAATCAATAGCTGATTTTGTTGCCCATTGGAGAGGCTTAATCAACCAACTCTCCTTTTCTTTACCTCAACTAGAGCTCATTGAGTTATTCTCTATAGCATGTGCTAAGCACATCTCATCTACTTTGTGGATCCAAACATTCCACACATTTGACAAAGCTTTCACCATGGCCAGAAAGCTCAAACTTTGCACTGTTGAAGAAGATAAAGTCAAATTATGTAGTAAAAATCCCAACATAAAATCAAATGACCCTTCCTCAAAATCTTCTTCCTCCAATTCCAAATCTAAGGGATCAACAAATGCTGTGGTACTTAGATCATCATCATTGACCACAACTAACCAATCTGAACCTTCCACATCTCAAAGCATTACATGACAATTCCAATAATGATACATACAGAGTCAATATACTCCAATAGGAGAATCATACACGTATGTGTTGGATAAACTAGTCAAATAGAGAGTCCTCAACCTCCCCCAAATTTGACCACCACCTCAATTTGATCCCTCATGTGCCATCCCTACATGATATAGGGAGAATGACTTCTGTAATTATCACCATGTCAAAGGCCATGCTACAGACAATTGTAAAACCCTCAAGAATGTCATTCAGGACATGTTAGATAAAGGTGATCTTATCTTGGATAACCCAAATGCACCACCTAACCAAAACATAGACATCTTTAGACAACCTTTCCCTAACGATCTCCCTAGTCAAAATAACATCCAGACCACAGCTAAAGACCCTCAAGAGAGTAATTTACACACGGTCGATATGGTTTCACCTTTCATCCCTAACCAACCTCTTCCACAAACCAAAGAGGTTAGTCAACCTATCCCTTCACCACAAGAAGAAGAGCCTTCTCCTAATAGACCTCCATCTACCCCTCTTATATTGGAGGATGCTTTAACCATACTAATGCCACTAGCCCCACCTTCATCCTTCCTACTACCAATGGAGGACCATACCTTTCCTACTCTTCAACCACAAGTAGAAGGCACTATCATCTCTATGCTCTTTCCTCTCGAAGAACCCCATTCTCTAATTCCTTCTCCACTGAGAGAAGAACTTATCTCTTCACCTACTTCAACCAAAGAGGATTCAGTAATGGCTCTCTCTTACCTTTGGCCTGAGATTGCCACATCAAACACATTCCCAGTCTCACAACCACCCACATCTTCTAAAATACCAGTCATAAAGCCTCATGTAACATCTTCTAAACCATTCTCTCGATTGGTGGAGAACTTAAGATTTCTCCATTTGAGGAACTTAGAGCATGAGGCATTATGGGAGTGACTTAAAGATCCTTATCTTACACACCCCACCTCATCTCGTACTGTCAACCCTTTTACATCACATCATCCTAAAGTCATCGACAAGGATCAGGCTTCTTCCTCTAAAAACTCAAAAGCTCAATTGTCCACATCTGAACCTCAACCCTCACAAGTGACC
This sequence comes from Torreya grandis, assembly GCA_037957365.1. Classification (NCBI taxonomy): domain Eukaryota; kingdom Viridiplantae; phylum Streptophyta; class Pinopsida; order Cupressales; family Taxaceae; genus Torreya; species Torreya grandis. Next base: position 1,430,286 of record JARHVA010000067.1, on the reverse strand, counting down.
ACCACACTGAAATAGGTTAAATCTCTTGGTGTTTGCCACATACCTAACCTCATTCACCCACAAGTGAAGGTAGACTTGAACCTCGCACCCCAAACTAGTGGTCCTCATGCCATATTGAAGAAGGCCACTAAACTACGTTAGAGAACTCCTCCCCCACCATCACCACTGCCCTCTATTTTGGGCCCTCATCCTTCTACCTTAATAGGAGTGCTCTCTACTCCAACACCTAACAAAAATAAGTTACCTCCATTACTTCCTTTACCTATTAATAACATACCTCCTCTAAAAAATTTGGCACCCCTCCCAAAAAAAGTTTCATCTACATGAGTGGCCACACCACCAATCAAAAAGGTGGTACAGAAATCTCCCTCAACAACTCTAAAACAAAAGTCATCAACACCTAGTTCATTAACAAGCATAGACCCATTAGTGGGTTTATATGCTTTGATACTACACTGACTTTTGCAAACTTCTAACATAACTCTCCCACCTATTAAACTATTTCAACCTCTTGGATCAAAGCCATTATGGTTCAATGACACTAAAATATGCCTATATCATCACTCACCTGGGCATGACACTAAAAATTATTGTGCCCTCAAGGTTGTCATTCACCATTATATGGAAAACAACAACCTGCTTGTTGAAGGTTCTTTTGACAAACCTCTGACACCTTCCCATATATCTCAAACCTCCTCACCTTCATCAAAATCTCATCATCAAACTATGGTCCCTTTACCTCCTTCCTCCCCTTTATTCGAGATTAACACCATCAATGTGGCCACTAGGTCATAAACTTTAAAGGATAAAGCAAAAGAAAAAGTTGTTATTCCTTGGACCTACCCATTTGTCAAACTTTCTCAACCACCCAAACCTAAGATTTGTTGGGAGGGGAGGTGGAAGATAAATCCAAGAACAAACACACCTGTTCTAATTCCACCTGTTAGGATCTTGCTCCTCAGAAAGAGCACAGTATGATTACCAAATATAAGCAATTGAATATGCGAAAATAACTAGAAACACAAGTAACTAGAATTCACCAATAGCACAGAATATGAGAGACAATACACTATCTTGTATTAACACTATACAGAAAAGAATACAACAAAGAGCCGCCACACTCTTTCACCTTACAGAGATTCGCCACACCTCAAGTGTTCAGTAATTCTTCTCACACACACTCTCCTACACAAAAATGGTCCCAACAACCAACTCACACATAGAATTGGTCTTCACCTCACCAACCAGTCAGTAATAACCTTGCCGGTACATCAAGCACTCTATAGCACTTCAAGCTGATCTCTCATGAACCTGTAACCTGCAATTCAAAGACCAAACTTACATGTAGATCCCCAATGAGCTTGCAACAACCTGCAACTCACAGATCTTACAACTAGAAGGAACTCTTCCTTTCTATCTCATGCCTTAAACAATACATGCCAATGGGTCTATAAATAGATCCCTAACTCAAACAATAACTTAGACTCTTAATTTAGACAATTGTCCTCATAGCCCAAGACTCTAACTGCTCTCAACATGCAAACTCTTCTTTCACTTAAGTAACTATTTGTGAAACGAGCAGTTCTGGAACACACAGGCGACTGACGTCGGTCCCTGCTTGTCTGGTTCTGCTGACGTCGGCCAACTTCCTGCCGTCGCCGGTGGCCTTCTGCACTGGTCTCTGCCGACGTCGGTCCTACTGCCGACACCGGTTCTCCTGGATCTCAGCAACCATTGTTCCATAGTTTGCAAAGGTTTGAAGCTTTTAGCTCCACAACCTAACAATCTCCCACTTGGAGATAAATAGCTGCAACCTGTACCTGTACTTATACACCGTCTAGTTTGTTCCCTTGGCTATGTATCCATCTTCAAAATCACCCTTGAAGACCAACCACCACAAAATCCATGGTGCAAAACCTGTCATCCAAATTACCTGCCACATCCGCATCTACAACCATGTAGAAAAAGAACTTGACCCTGCATAGCATGTGCACCTGCTGCTGGTCCCACTGAACTACCCTTCAGTATTACTTTCTTGGATTGACTCCAAACTTGTGATAACTCCCACTGCTTGGGAAAACTCAGGTTTAGTACATACCATGCACTCAACCTCATTATGTGAATCAAGACACCTGTTCATAGAACTGTCCAACAATCAGCGTGCTAACCGGTTTCACACAATCATCCTAAAACAAAGTCAACACATGACCTTCCATGTCTCTAGAACACACTCATGCCAAAGAATCTTGCTGCTCCCAGATTCTCCATGACAAACACCTGAACTAGCTTTACCTTCAGTTCAGCAATACCTGTATATGTAACCCTGCAACAAGCACATCATACAAAAATAGGATAGTGTAGCTAATACTATCCAACCTGGTAAAGAGAAACACAATGAACAAACCTCCATTGCCCTGCAGCTAATACAAGATCATATACCCTGATCTTCCATCTCACGTATCCATTTCCATTCTTCTTTATCCTTAACATCCATTTGTCTCTCAGTGCTTACTTCCAGCTGGCAACACTACCCAAAACACCTGTTTGGTTTTCCTCCAAGGAATCACATCCTCATTCATGCCTAGCTCCCACTGTTTCATGGATCTACCTGTTCTGCTTCTTCAATAACTTCCCGGTCCTATGCCATAAGTGAGCAACAAGTAGTGTAAAGAAGGGTAATGACGAATTTAAGAACTTACTTACACCTTCAGTCCTCCATATGGGCGCTTGAGACTCCATGACAGCTTGTTGTCCACCCAAAATTCATCTCAGTGACCGATGCCGATCACATCTCAGTCTACAGCCGACCGATGTCGATTCCCTGCGACTGCCTCCCTACCAACGTCGGTTTCCCCTGGCCAACACCGGTCTCTCTCTGCCCTGAGTCACCGACATCGGGCTGCACATAGTTGACGTCGGTCCCTGTCTGGACACTGACGCTGGTTTTCTTGTCGACGTCGATCTCTGTGTTTTTCTTGTGAGACCTGACTTTTTCCCGTGAGCTCCTTTTGGATCAAACCCTTGTCCAAATCACCCTTGCTCTGCTCAGAATTCCTCTGCACCTTGTGCTAAACTCTGTCCATCACTTTCTCCTTGAAAACCAAGGCTTTCCTAGTTCTTGTCACTAACATCAGATTCCTCAAGAAACCTCACCTTCTTCTTCTGCATACAGAAACCACAATCCATGCCTTCCAAATCTGAAAGCATACTCTGACTCAAGAACCAGCATCTCCTTCTTATCTATGTGACCAAGCCTATTAAGCCACATCTCTGAATCTACAACTGAAGTAGATAACCCAAAAGAAGAATCAGTAAAACAAGTAGATAGATAAATCATACCTACTTTCTTATCTCTAGCTACAACAAGTGTACCCTTGGTAACCTTCCAAGAGTCCACTGTGAGAGTTACTGTGCAACCCTCTTCACCCAAACTTCTAACAGAAATCAGATTCCGCTTCAGAACTGGGACATGCATGACCTCCTTTAACACCCATGTGTTACCTGTCTGCAGTTTCAGCTTCACTTTGCCTTTGCCAACAATTTGACAAGGCTTACCATCCCCTACACAAATTTCTCCAAAATCTCCCTGGACATACTCATGAAAAAATTCCCTATGTGGGGATGCATGAAAAGAGGCACCAGAATCTAATACCCAAGATTTTACTTTATCCAAAGAACATACCAGATCATCCTGTGCAATGTAACCTACAACATCTGCTTCTTCTTCATGTTCTTCATGCTGATCTGTACCCGATCTACAATCTCTCTTTAAGTGCCCTTGCTTTCCACATTTCCAGTAGGTTATTCTGCCATACCTGGTCTTGGATCTCTTGCCCATCTTCAACCTTGATCTCCCACGCTCTATCTTCTCTCTTGGCCTTCCTCTTCCTTCAACACTCAAAGCATCTCTAGATGATTCACCTATGCTTTTCCTGCGTATCTCTTCGTTCAAGATCACACTCACAATATCATCCACTTTTAAGACTTTTGAAGGAGACATAGTATTAGAAACTGCCATTACCAAACCTTCCCAACTTTCAGGTAATGAACACAAGATTAAGAGAGCTCTTATTTCATCATCAAATACAATATTGACTGAACTTAATTGGTTTACTAAACCATGGAAATCACTAAGATGGCTATGAACAGATCCACCTTCCAACATTTGCAAACTAAATAAACGCTTCATAAGAAATACCTTATTCGAAGTCGAGGGTTTTTCATACAAATTTGCCAAAGATTTCATCAACTCCACTGTTGTCTTACACTGTGATAAGCTGAAAATCACAGATGATTCAAGACTCAATCTAACAGATCCCAGAGCCTTTCGATCAAGAACCTCCCATTCTTCATCTTTCATATCCAAGGGTTTGCTAGCAACCCCACCCAACGATAAGTACAAATCTTTCTGATACAGATAGTCCTCAATCTGCATCCTCAATAATTGGTAGTTCTTGCCATTAAACTTTTCCATTCGTAGTTGACTGCTTTTTGCCATTGCTCAACTCCCACTCAAACAGAAACCCTGTGAGTAACCTGTAATCAAAACACACTACCTAGATCTACACCAATCTGTTAGTATCCCAACCAAAAGCTCTGATACCACTTGTTGGTATCAGCTTTTGAACCTACAACCAAGGCTCTGATACCACTTGTTGGGAGGGGAGGTGGAAGATAAATCCAAGAAAAAACACACCTGTTCTAATTCCACCTGTTAGGATCTTACTCTTCAGAAAGAGCACAGTATGATTACCAAATATAAGCAATTGAATATGCGGAAATAACCAAAAACACAAGTAACTAGAATTCACCAATAGCACAGAATATGAGAGACAATACACCATCTTGTATTAACACTATACAGAAAATAATACAACAAAGAGCCGCCACACTCTTTCACCTTGCAGAGATTTGCCACACCTCAAGTGTTCAGTAATTCTTCTCACACACACTTTCCTACCCAAAAACAGTCCCAACAACCAACTCGCACACAGAATTGGTGTTCACCTCACCAACCAGTCAGTAATAACCCTGTCGGTACATCAAGCACTCTATAGCACTTCAAGCTGATCTCTCATGAACCTGCAACCTGCAATTCAAAGACCAAACTTACATGTAGATCCCTAATGAGCTTGCAACAACCTGCAACTCATAGATCTTACAACTAGAAGGAACTATTCCTTTCTATCTCATGCCTTAAACAATACATGCCAATGGGTCTATAAATAGATCCCTAACTCAAACAATAACTTAGACTCTTAATTTAGACAATTGTCCTCGCAGCCCAAGACTCTAACTGGTCTCAACATGCAAACTCTTCGTTCACTTAACTAACTGTCCATGAAACGAGTAGTTTTGGAACACATAGGCGACCGATGTCAGTCCCTGCTTGTCTGGTTCTGTCGACGTCGGCCGACTTCCTGCCGTCGTCGGTGGCCTTCTACACTGGTCTCTGCCGACGTCAGTCCTGCTGTCGACGCCGGTTCTCCTGGATCTTAGCAACCATTGTTCCACAGTTTGCAAAGGTTTGAAGCTTTTAGCTCCACAACCTAACAAGATTACTATCTTGGGTACATCCCAACCCACTTCTTTGGAGGCAATTCATGATTCTATGATGAAATAGCTTCACCAAACTCCCATGAAGATGACTTTATATGACCTCATTCAAAGCTCTCCACAACATCATCAAGCTTTAATCAAAGCTTTACAGGTAGTGGAGGTCCAACCCAAGGACCCCCAACCACTATCTACCTTGGTCCAATCATTACCCACCATCACCTCTATTACCTTTAGTGATTCTAAAATTCCTACCTCCAACTTGAAAGATCAGGATGCTACCCTTTTCATCATAGCCTACGTTGATCAAACTCACGTTAAGTGAGTTATGATTGATGGGGGTGCCAGCATCAATATCATTTCCACCCATGCCTATGACCAATTAGCCCTCCCAAAGAATTGTATGTCAAAAACTGACGCGATTCTTTGATCTTTCAATGACTCTACCACCACTACCATTGGCACCATCGTCTTACATATTTGTGTTGGTCCACGAATAATCCCAAAACTCTTCTACATTATTGAGGGAGAATTTTAATATAACATGTTATTAGGATGACCTTGGATCTGTGCCATGGCCTGAGTCCCTTCTACATTACACCATTGTGTCAAATTTAAACATGACGGCCAAGTCCATGTCATTCCCATAGACCCCTCCCCTTTCAAGACATGCAACACAACTTATCAACCCAACGATGTTATCATTCCTTTAAAAACATTAACCCAAACACCACCTCCACTTGTGAAAGCTTCAACTAGTACATAAATGGTGGTTACACCTACACCACCTCCTTAAGTGACAACAAAACACCCTATGGAAGATACCTTACAACATCTTTCACTTGGGGAGTATCGTTTACTCACCTTGGACATGTTCCAAACTCCTCAAGAGTATGGACAACTTCATCACAATCTTAGTTATGACCATCATGTCAAAATAGTCATCCCTTATGGTCCTCCCAATCTTCAAACAAATCTCATCTATGGAGGGCTAGATCGAGCTCCCACTGATGAAAATCCTCTTTCCTCACCCCAACTATTTACGTCTGACTTCTCTTTTCTTGGTAGCCCAAAATTTGTTCATACTTATCTTTATAGGTATGCATGGAAGGGCTTTGGCTTTAGATGGTATGAACAAGGCTCCCACTAGCCTATCAAACCACTAAATGATGAGGCCATAAAGAATGCCAAGAAGTGACATGGCCTGGGTTTTGAAAAACCTACTAAAACTTCTAAAAACCTTCGCCCCAAACCTATCATATAACAACCACCTCCAAACATGCTAATTCCCCCATCTTCACCTATGAAGTTGATGGTTTCCATCCCTCCTAGTTTTTTTTCATAAACGTCATTCGCTTGGAACGCCTAACCTATCAACTAGGTGGGGTATCCAGGTCTCTCCCTCTCATTTATCCAAACATGATAGATGATGAATCTGCTACCATCAACACTGTCCAATGTGTAGATGATTATGCCATTCTCACCTACATGGGTGTAGATGACTCTTTCATTTAATGATCACTTCTTTTAGAAATGCAAGTTATGTTAAATAAATCAACCATTGATAGTAACCTTCCATCTTTTGATGTTCTGCATGTTTTAAAGATTGGTTAATCTTTGGATGCCTAAGAACAAATTGACTATACCAAATTTCTTTCAGACCATAGCAAAGCTTTTACTTAGTCTTATAGCGATATGCCTAGTATAGACCCTAACATTGTCATCCATAACATCATCACAAACCCTGAGGCTAAGCCTGTTAGGCAAAAGCTTTGCAAGATGCATCCTCGAGTTGCACTCCTTATCAAAGAGAAGCTTCAGCATTTTCTCTCCATCTCCTTTATTCAACCCATTGATTATCCATAGTGCGTGTCAAATATCATTCCCATCACCAAAGTAATTAGGGGGATCTGAATCTGTACTAACTATAGTGACCTTAACTTAGCTTGCCCAAAGGACAATTTTTCTCTACCCAATATCGACCAACTTGTTGATCTTACGGCTGGTCATGAGATGCTATCACTCATGGATGGGTTTTTAAGATATAACCAAATCCTGATTGCACCAAAAGATCAAGACAAAACTACTTTCATCACCCCATGGGGGACTTTTTGCTATAGGGTCATGCCTTTTGGCCTAAAGAACGTAGGCACCACATATCAATGCACTATGACTTACATTTTTCACAATCTCCTCCACAAAATCATGGAGGACTATGTGGATGACTTACTAGGCAAATCTAAACTTCGTCATGACCATTTAACCATCCTTAAAATAATCTTCACTCGCCTTCTATAATATAATGTTTACCTTAACCCCAAGAAATGCGTCTTTGAGGTTCTCTCAGGGAAGCTTCTAGGTTTCATCAATTCTCTTCGTGGCATCGAAGTAGATCTCACTAAAATTTGAGCTATACTCGAGATGCCACCACCAACCAATCTAAAACAACTTTGTAGTCTGTAGGGGAAGCTTCAATCTATTCATCACTTCATCTTGCAGTTGTTTGATCGATGTCAACCCTTTCATCACCTCCTTAAGAAGGACGTCTCCTTTCAATGGAATAAGGATTTCCAAGAGGCTTTTGAAGCCCTTAAATGTTATCTTGTCTCTCCACTAGTCCTTACTCCACCAAAAGATGACCAACCCTTCTACCTCTACATTTTACCAACAACTCATTCCTTAGGTGCCATGATCGCGCACTGAGATGAACAACATCGTGAGCAAGTGGTTTATTATATAAGATGAATGCTCATTGGTTATAAAATTTGGTATACTCATACCAAAAAAATCTATTTGGCATTAGTTTTTGCCATGTCTAAACTCTGGCATTATCTCCTTAATCATAAAACCTACATCATCACTCATACTGACCCTCTAAAATACATGCATTCCAAGCCATACCAAAACCAACGTATGGCTCATTGGCTCATGCTTCTTTCTAAGTTTGACTTGAAATTCATCTAACAAAAGTCTATAAAGGGGCAAACAATCACTGACCAACTAGCAGATGCCCCTCTACCTGAAAACCAACCTTCTCACTGTGAATTCCCTGATGAATCCATCACCGTGTTATCTACCGATGACATTTTCTATCAAATGACAATGTTCTTTGATGGGTCTAAATGTCAACACAGTGGGGGTACGGGGGTCATTCTCATCCCTCATGAAGGTGAGCCCATGTCCCTATCTTTCAAACTTGACTTTGAATGTACCAACAACATGGTTGAATATGAAGCCTTAATTTTGGGACTTCAAACCACCCTTTTCCTAGGTGTCAAGACCATCAACATCTTTGGAGACTCATAACTAATCGTCAATCAAATAAATAGTTTATATCTTTGTAAAAATTAAATTTTGCAAAGGTACAAACACCGTGTTGACACCTTGCTAGAATCTTTTGACCATTACCTCTTGCAAACTATTCCTTGATCTACGAATAAGTTTGCTAATATTATGGCCTCTCTAGCCTCACATATTTCATCCTCATCATCTTCCTTGAGAATTAATGTTATGGTACACCATTTGGAATTACCTTCATATATCTCCACTAACATCAACCTCATCAGCATCATTGACTCTAATCCACATGATGTTTGGTACAAACAACTTGTGGACTACTTAATTTATTCTATTAGCCCTCCTAATCTCTCTAGCAATGTGTGATGGGCTTTTATCAAAAGCACGGCTTGATATACTATGCTAAGGGGTCTTCTCTATAAAAGAGGTTTCGATGGCCTCCTTCTTCGATGTCTAACTTCCACTGAAACATCTCATGCCATTAAATAAGTCCATGATAGGATTTATGGCATACATTTCAGTGGTAACTCAGTTGCTAAGTGCATCCTTTGCTTGGGCAATTATTGGCCCACTCTTCACCAAGACTACAATGACTATGTTTGGCATTGCATCAAATGCCAACAACATGCTAACTTACTTCACATCCCTAGCCATGCTTTACAAGTCGCTAAGGATTTTTGGCCCTTTTCACAATGGGGCTTAGATCTAATCGGTGAGATTAACCCTCATTCATCTCTCTAACACTAGTCCATTATCACTGCAACCAAATACTTCACTAAATGGGTGGAAGCTATTCCTCTCATCTCCACTAAAGCTGACAAAATCATTGACTTCATCAACACCTATATCATCTGTCATTTTGGTGTACCCCACAACATCATCACCAATAACGGCAAATCAGTCAAAAATAAAATTGTCTAGAAACTTTGTGACTCATTTGGCATTAAGCTTAGCTTCTCCTCGCCTTACTACCCACAAGTAAATGGGTAGGCTGAGGCTTCCAACAAAATCTTAACCAAAATTCTAATGAAGGTGGTCAACGATATTGGAAGGGATTAGCACATTCACATTCCCTTCGCTTTGTGGGCCTACCGCACTAGCATCCAAACCCCTACAGGTGCTACACCTTTCTCTTTAGTGTATGGAACAGAGGCTGTCCTACCTCTTGAAGTACAAATACCTTGTCTTCAAATCTCCTTACATAAAATCCTTTCTAATGAGGACTTTTGTCAAGATTGATTAGCTCAACTTGAGTTACTTGATGAACGTCGTCTTACTGCCCTCAACCATCTCCATATTTACAAAAACCGCAAAAAATGTGCCTATAACAAAAATCTAAGAGAGCGAGATTTCAACATCAGAGATCTCATCCTCAAAGAAAACCAACATGTGACCAATATGGAAAGAAGCAAATGAGGTAAGTTTGCTCCTAATTGGCTCAGACCTTATATCATAATGAATAAGTATGGATCAGGGACATATCATCTGTCTTCTCTCGAAGGCTGACCAGAACATGAGCCCCTTAATGCCTTACATCTATGACCATTCTACTATTAATAAAGTAATCATTCACTTGATATTGAACTTGAGCTCATCCCTTGAGCAACTCTCTTCATCCTCATTCCTATTCCTTTCAACCCTCTTTTTCCCATAAACACTAGTTAACCCTTTTTGCATTAATGCTTTGTCTTAATAAAAAGGAGACTCCAAAAATTATATAGGCTTGTCCATGACTAAAAATTCTATCAAGAACCAAAAACATAAAATTGGGATGCCTAAACAAACATACAAAGGTCATATAACCTATAAATGTAGACTTCTCCCTCGAAAGATAGCTACATCATTGATATAATAAATAGACTGCTCCCTTGAAGGATAACTATTCAATAAAACTCCAAAGCATACATAATAAACTATAGACCATTCCCTCGAAGGATGGCTATGCCTAAATATTGCTATAAATAACACCCTCTCAGAAGCTTCTTTTATAAATTAGCTTCACATGACCACAAAGCAAAATAAAACATCCCCAAATAGACTCCCTGCATTGATTAGTCTAAAAGCTATAAAGTTATGGACTTGTCTATGGTCATCTTTAGGGTCACCTATAAAAGGGGCAAAGTTATCTCTATTAAACAAGGGTTGCGTCATTTTAACATATCACATAATAACACCTATCACCCCAACATACTCAAGGGATTTTGAGCTCATTTAATGTCAAAGAGATTCGATTACTTCTCTAACACAACCAATAGTCAATGACGTAATGCATAAATGGGGCTTCTATTTCCAAAAACCCCCTACCTATGCAATCATTATTGTCCTTGTCAATGAAAGAGCAACGTGCCTTTCACTTTTTACTTAACTTCGTCACATGCCCATTCACATTAGTTTCTGTGGAAAACAATACACATGGAAACTAAAAACCAAACACAATTTATGTCAAGCATATATCATCACAAATATGAAATGTGCTGAAGCATAAATAAATCAATGTTACAGCATACACCATCACATAATATGGAAAAGGTTGTAACATAATCATAACATCATAATCATTCACATCATGACATAATCATAACATCATCATACATAAGCATATATCATATGGTAAATGCTAAAAACACTAACATCCATAACATCCATAACGTGTCAATAAAACTAAAATCTCATCATATATATATCCATGTTTTACAAAAATACAATATCTATGTCTCTCTCTCAAAAACTATGTACATCTTGCATCAATGGCTCACAAGTTGATATATACATAACACCTAAAATGGCCTCAAGGCTATGGCTATGGTGGTGGTGGCGGTGGTCATTATGACACTGTATCATCCCCAGCCTCTGATCATTTCCATCTACGGGAACCTGAGGTAGTCACACGTGACATCGATCTCTAACGACTCTACTCAGCTCTCATCTCTGAGTATCATTGTATATGAGGAAACCACCTAATGGCACCCTCATAATAAGCAATCTCATCCAAAGTAGTATTATAGCTAGATATAGGTATAGTCTGTGGTGGACCCATCAATCTTGATGCTGCACCCTGAACTGAACCCTGTAGCTATGGCTGAGCTAGCTGCTAAGATGCTGACTATGTTGGCTCCTATGCTAGCTACTATGGTAGTAGCTGAATAGGGCCCTACCCTCTAAAAAGTTGCCTTGTTAATGCCTATGCCTGGGTTACAGCCAATTACCCCTATAATATGGTCACCTATCTTGTCAACGCATCTACTTGGGTTGTCAAAACTATGACCTATCCCTGTAAACCTGTGACATGTCCTTGTAAAATGGTCACTTGTGCTTGTGTTGCATCCCTCTCTTGAATATCAGCATCCCTCTCCTATCTCACAGTGTCCCTATCCCTGGTGACTACCTGTAGATCAAGCTATGGTCCTCTTTGCACCCCTAGATACTGCCCTACCCACCAAGCTGAGTAGGCCTCTGTGCAACTTGGATCAACTACCCCAGGGCCTGTAAGTATCTATTTAAAATTTGGTCCCTTTGTCTCCTATGGTAGTGGGAGTGGCACCTCAATATCATCATGTCTATACTAAGGGAAGGTAGGAGGTACATCCTGTAGCAACCCATCTTGGCATCACACCCTCTCTGCTGGCACTCTCTCAAGCTCACTAGCTCATTTGCCCCTCACCCATTTGAGACTCTAAACACCCACTAGCTGCTCTACTTAGCCTCTAAATGTTGAGTACATCAAGTACAGTCTTTAAATGATATTTATAAGAATCAGGGCCTCTAGTACCCCCTATAGTAATCAATGTCTCACATGACACCATCCATGCGAGTCTACGCCATGACCTCCCACCATCACCTAAACCTAACTTTGAATCTAGCCTAAATAGTTACTGGTAGGTCGAGAGGTCATGTGACAATGATGTGCTCATATGCCTAGTAATATAGAAGGTGGCCTATGCATAAAATGTACTGCCACCACTGACTAATACCCCATATCTCTTTATATAGCTAAGCCAAAAATATGGGCACCCATGCAAACACCATTTGCTACTCTAACATGTCCATCAAAACCTCGATCATAGCAATCAGGAATCTCCCTCCCTCTACATTTGAGATTGCATACATAGTGATACCAATCATCATCAGGATGGCTAATCGATGCTCATCCTCATCAGCTACATATACTGACTCATATGCAAAATTAGCTGAATGGTAAGTCACCTCAGCAGTGTGGTCACCAAATAGTGTCACCATATGAATATCATGCACCTCTCTTGAGCATGCATATAAGTCTGCTCTGTGTACCAGTAGCTACAAAATCTAGAACACATCTTCTACTATCACTGTTAGCTCTCCTATCAGTATATGGAAGGTGTTGGTGGAGTGATCCCACCACTCAATAAGCGCCACCATAAGGCTAACATCCCTCACCACTCAGTAGTAGCACCGCAGTCTACCCAATCCTACAGTAGTCATGTGCATCCACTCCTCATCGGTAATGTCCCAATGCATTCATGTCAGTAATGTTGGGAGATGATCCCATAGCAACAGTGTCTAACTCACCTGCATCTAACCAATGCACACAAAACCCATGTTAACAAATGACTACCAACCTTTATGATGAATCTTCCTTTTTGGGAGAACTACATCAACTTGAGGCCCTTAAAATAGGGGTTATGTAGGTAGCACTCAATTGACATGGGGTCTCCTAAGGTTAGCTCAGCCATTTGCCCTTTTGTCTATCTATTAGACCAACTAACTAAATCTCTAAGCCTATCACTAAACCTAGGAAGCCCTCGGCATGGCTTCGGTCCTTCAACTTATCATTTTTCAAACTTTTTTAGATCTAACAGCAATTGACATTGATTATCTGATTGACATCGACCACAATTTCATCGATGTCGATAGTAAACTAATCGACATCAGTAGTAAAAAGACTAATTTTAGTGGATGGTCGACCGATGTTGGTAGACCCACCGACGTTGGCAACTGGTTCAGCCTTAGGGCTAAATGGGGCAAGCCCTAAAATTAGGGCTTCCCCCATTTCCTACCTAAAACCCCCCTAAAATCCTCTTAAGCCTACCTAAAATGACATACCTAGCCTACCCACCCTTTCAATTAACCCTTTCCCTTAACCTAAAGCTAAAAATACTAAAAATTCAAAAAATAAATCAAATTAAAAATCTAATTCAAAACTCCAATTAAACCACCGTACCTCATCTCGTCACCACTATCGAGGTGGTGTGATAAGTGCCACCAGTGGTGGTCCTCCCACAGGACCTTCTCCACCCTCTACCATCTCCTGTACCTCATCTCCTCACTGACCTCCCAAGTGGCCCACCAATGCTTCTACAACCTCCAATAATGCTCAACCTCACTCACTTTCTCAACCAATCTACTTCTAACACCTCACGCTACTGCACCGGTCACCTAAAAGTCACTATCACCCTTATCACCTCAGAGCTCACTTTTTTAGTTCTTTAACAATGACAAATGACTTTTGGTGAGCCACCAATCCAATTTTGTTGGGTTTGGTAGGTTGTTGACATCGACAAAAATGTGCCCTATGCCATCGACGTCTATTGATTACCACCGACGTCGATAGATTATTATGATTGACATCAATTTCCTCACCAACGTCAGCACCTTCACAACCTACTTTTCTTTACAAATGACCAAAATCATGCCCAAAACAATTAGCCCTCATAGTAGAAGTCATCTTAGATTCTTTTTGGGGCACATTTGAGATCACTTATATCTCTACCTGACTCGACACAAGACCTTGGAGATCGTGACTATCTCCTCAGACCACGACCACTTTTGACACAAATCTGCCTTGATTGTTTTGATTGCATATGCTACCTCACAAATAGTTAGCAAAATTGTCCATAACCCTCACACCTATTGACAGATCACACTCTATTTGATCCCAAATCTTTGTAACATTTTCATGGTTTCCAAGAGCACTTTCCAAGCTCGAGATACTTGGAACACGATGACCATTAGAGATATAGCTTTTTCATTTAACCCAATCAACTATGACTAAAAGTTAGGGACTCGTTACATTGATTTTAGCACTCCTCGACCCTGACTTATGACACTTTGACCTACCTATCATGTGCAATGGTATACACATAATCTCAACTATTGCAGCGTTCACACTCAACACTCACCTTATCCATCTACTGCCTATCAAATCGGCACCTGATCTTAGCTTACTTTCCCTCAACTTCCGCTTTGAGGGGGGATACCTCATCCCATGATTAGGGAAAATTACTCTTGTTTTTGTCTTGTAATTTGTCAAGACAAACCACAAGATAGAAAGGGGCAAATGTAGACACCAAAATAGTGTCAACCCCCCCTAGTCCCTTTCTAACTTTAACATGCCTAACCAACACTTTATTAATTTAAAATACTTATTTTAAATTAATCATCTCCCTTGGACACCTTGCCCTTAGACTCTTCCTCACCCTATGACTCACCCCAATACTAAGTCCTTCATATCTTAGCTTCCTAAGACCAATTCCAACCTTCTAACTAACTCTCATGCCTATTAACCCCATCTTTTGACCATTCTCTAATGGAAAATGCACTTGGCAAATGGAGAAATGGGCAAAGGGCTATTTTTAGCCCTTTTACCCATTCTTTAGCCACTGACATCGCTCAGGTGTCGACCAATACCGGCGGAATCGCTGACAACAGTTACTTAAACTAGGTTTCTATCCTTGAGTTCCTCTTTGCCTCTTTGCATAATGATTCACATGCTTTGAGACAAAACTTTAGAATTATACTAACACTCCCTTGGCCACAGAAACTCTACGCAAGTCATTCCAAGATTAGATTGGAACATTGCTCTAGGACTCGACATCAGCCATAATAGGTACAAGCATTCAAACACCTCTAGTTCTACATTTAATAGAGCTAAGTATTCTTCTACATTTTATTTCAATAATTTAGAATACATTAGTAATTAGTTTCTAGTTACTACTTCTAAATACTATCAACTAGATTCGACCTAACCTGACTTCTTTTTGGAGAGGCTGAAAAGCCTTCGTCTTACCCTCACCCTTTTTGACAACCTGTTATTTACCTGACTCCTTCCTTAGACCTTATTCATCTCCTTACAACCCTGCATAGACCTCTAAACCCACAAAGTCCCTTTGCCAACTATAGACTTTCTCTAAAACCCATCTAAGGATCACTACCCCTACCGACATCAACATCTTAATCGATGTCGACAATATTGACAAATTGATGCTGGCAGTACTACCGATGTCGAAAACTATGGAAGACTAATTATAGGATTTAGGGATGCATTATCTATTTCTCTTTCTTTAATTCTTTCATTATTTCTTCCATTATGACATTCTTTTTATCAACTAGTGGACTGTCATCCCTCCAGGAAATCTTTACACTTCTAGGACTGAGCATGTGCTGGCAGTCCACCATATCTATCTCTAACAATTTTTTTGTTTAAGTCTTATTCTCTCTATAGGTGTCTTCTTCCATAGCCAAAGAGGATCTCCTTCAACATCTAGATATGATGTGTAGCTTCAGCTGAGTACGTACAAACCCATGACCATTAATCTTTAGTTTCTTATTTCTTTTGAATATTAAATAACAAAAATGAGTAGAAACACTACCCCCACCTCCTTCCTCATCTTTACCCATGGAGTACATCTCAAACATCGAGGTGACATCCCATGATTATCCTCATATGCCTCATTCACCTAATAGACACTCGGTGGTCCATAAAGGAGATGCTAACTTCACCACCTATCTAGATAATAACCTAGTGGCCTTCCACCATTACCTTGCCACCTTAGCCCTTTGTGACCTAGCCTCTTCCATCCCTCTCTTGAATTTATCTTACAGCATGCCACACCACCTCATGGTGGGTGTCACCTCTACCCAACCTTTTATTTCTCATGCTTCTTCCTGAATTCATGGCCTTCCAACAATCAAACACAATCAAATGTCTTAACTACTGCTCAAGCACCTTTAACCTCAACTGACTCATCTCACATGGAAGTAAGTTTACCCCTTCCCACTGATACCTTACCAAATATGGGTCAAACTTCCACCACTCATTCCTCTTCCCCTCTTATCTCTATTCAACCAAGCAACACCCCTCTTCAAAACTTGGTACTTTTGATACCCTAAACACTTCCTCCCATCCAAACTTAGGTAACCACTCAAACCCAACCCTCTCATACATCCATTCCCCCAACCATAATTATTTCCCAACAAACAACTTTCACTCCTTATCAATATGTCACTAACCCATAAAGCCATATATCTCCCCCTACCTTTTCATTCATACCCAAAATTTCTAATGGGATACCCCCTCAACAAGCATCAACCTCTTACCCCCATATTCCCTTTTCCCAACCATCATATCAATTTATCAATTCTACCATTCCCTCAACCCAACCCCAAATTGACTTGGTCAATATGTTAATCGATAAAGTTAACAATCTTGAATCTTCATTTTTAGGATCTAGCAACCTCATTTCCTATGACCAAATATGTAACAAACCCATCCATCCATCTGTCGTAATCCATGCCTACCCTCCCTAATGGAAACTCCCAAAATTTATGAAGTTCTAAAATAATGACTCCTAACAACATCTTAGGGAATTTTGACACTCATGTTACCTAGTTGCCCATGATGACTCCTTTCTTCTCTACACATTCCCCATATCTCTAACATGACTAGCCTTAGATTGGTATAGTGCCTTGCCTAATCATTCTATCATCTCCTTCACTCAATTGGCCCAAACTTTCTTGGAACACTTTTTAATCAATATCTCCAAGAAAGTCTCCATTATCGACCTCTACTCTATCTGACAATATGAAGATGAGTCCATTGCCAACTTTATCTATTATTGGAGAAGCTTAATAAACCAACTTTCCTTCCCCTTACCTCAACTAGAACTCATAGAGATTTTTACTCGAGCATGTGCAAAACACATTTCCTCCACATTGCATGTCCAATGTTTTTAGACATTTGATGAAGCCTTTACCATGGCTCATAAACTATAAAATTGATCCTTTGAAGAAGGGAAGTTAAAGTTGAAAAATAAAAAATTAACTTACAAACCCAATGATCCCTCTTCATCTAAACCCAACAACCTAACCAATAGCAATACCAAGGAAAAAATGATCACCAATGCTATTATCCTCAAATCCACACTTCCACCATCTACCAACCAACAAAACTTGAGGAACCAAACCTATAATTCTTCAAATCCTTCAAACCAAAGAAACCAAACATAGAATAATTAGAAGAAGTTAACTCCACTTGGAAAACCATATGCTTCTATTTTGGAAAAATTGTTAAGAGCCAACATCATTCAACTTCCTCTAATTAAACCACCTCAATAGTTTGATCCTTCTTACCCAATGCTAGGATGGTATAATGAGAATGATCACTATGTCATTCATCAGGTCATAGGGCATGATATTAATAGATGTAATACCTTTAAGAATCTTATCCAACCCTCATCGACAATGGGGAGCTTAGATTAGATAACCTCAATGCTCAACCAAATTAAGCACTTGACATATTCAAACAACCTTTTCTAAACCATTCTCCCACCAAAAATGAGAGAAATAACATTGAATTCTCTCCCAACACCCATACCATCAACATGGTTCATGATATGCTCAATGACAAAGAACCTACTCATCAACCCACCAATTCTCCTCCACCTATGAAAGAAGTAGAGTTACTTTCTATCCATTTGAACACACAAATAGAAGAAGTAAACATACCCAAACCTTTAATCAAATCTTCCACACCTATCTCCCCTATTATAGAACCATTCATTCCCTCTTTGAAAGCTATCTCAAAAGAAAAGATAGCCTCATCCACCAAACCTCTAATTGTGGAACCTTCTATCACAAGGCCAGACAAGGGTATGAAAACCAAACTAGGACCCCCAACTCTTTCTTTGGTGAACCAACCTAGCACTTCTAAAACATCCACCCAACCATCTAAAACCTCTTTTAAACTAACCAACCCTCAACTACTTGAAACAAATAAATTAGTTAAACCTCCTTCAAAACCAACAAAAATAACTAAGGTGGTAAAACCACAAAATAACACAAAATCCTAAATGTTCCCTCCCTCAACCTTGCCCTCCATCTTGAGTCTTCATCCCTTTCCCTTGAGCATGAAGCCCATTATCTATACCAAAACCCTACCATCTTTACTAGTTACACCATCACACTTCCTTTCTAAAACATCTCTCCTAACAACACCAAAAATACATAAGCTACCTACCTTACCATCATCTCCTTCTATCTTATAAACTGTATTACCTAAACTAAAGCCATCGAGTAAACATACCAACTTAAAAACACCTATCTCCAAATACTCTTATATCTTAACATCTAAACCAAAAACCACCAAACCCCTACCACCTTTAGTGGATTCATAATCAACCATTCTCTAAAGGTTATTTAAAACCTCCTCTAAAGGTTATTAAAAACCTCCTCATTAACCTTACCACCTATCAAATGTTTCTAACTTGTCAAAAATTTTGACCTTTCACATCCTCAACAAAAAGGGTTTAATGTTAGCTTAGTCTATGCATACCATAAGACACATGGACATGACACAGATCTTTGTAAATCTCTCTAATAACTCATCCATAACTTATATGAGGACAATATGTTATCAGATGAACCTCCCTTAACAAAGCTATCCCAACCTAGCTAACAAACCAAAACTATCCCACCACCCATAACTTCTACATTAAAAAGTAATTTTAAGAAGGCTCCCAAAATTAAAAACATATCACCTCCAACACCTTTGCATGAATCGTATTCAACCATTTTACAAAGTTTATTGCAAACATCTTCCTTAACCTTACCACCTATCAAACATTTTGACCCTATCAAAAATTTTAACCCCTCACAACCAATATCATCATGGTATAATGACCACCATGTGTGATGTTACCATAGCATAGTTGTCCATGATACAGAACATTACAAGGCTCTTAAAACCATTATCCACTAGCTTTACAACAAGGATAATATGTTATCAAATGAACCTCCATTGAGCCCATTACCAACCCAACCATCAACCAAGCCTACCCAACACTTGCCTATTCCCCCATTCTCACCTAAGAGTAAGGAAGAACCAAAGCAACAAGCTAAATCAACACTTCTTTATATCCACACCATATATAGGGTTACCCACTCTTAGGTCCAACAAAAGGATAAGGGAAAGGTTAAAATGTCCATTCCATAGACATACCCTTCAAAACCTCAACATTCTAATTGAACCCAACCATAAACACCTTCACTTTGGTATCTATTTCCTACCCATGTGAAGATTAAACTAGGGGAACTTTCCTTCTATAAAGTTTTAACCATTTATTAACTTCAACCATACCTTAACTATTAATTAAACTAACACTTGGATTTTTGCTTTAACCTATCAACTAAACCTATCTGTCAACCCAACTTGAACCAAGTGGTATATCAAATTGGGGGAACCCATTTGGACACCACTTGACCTATTTGGGATACAAATTCTTCGATTGAACCATTAGAGATTATCCACCTCCATCAAACCTAACCAACCTTACCTCAAACCTTAGGACTTCAATATCAAAGATCTAATCCTAAAGGAAAACCAACATGTGACCAACATGAAGAAGAGTAAATGAGGCAAGTTTGCTTTCAATTAGCTTAGACCCTACATCATCACCCCTAAGTATGGATCAGGGGCTTATCATTTATCCTCTCTCAAAGGCAAACTAAAACTTGAGCCTCTCAATGATTTGCATCTATGTTCATTTTTTTGTTAAAGAAGGATCAAGCTCACCTATTTGTCTAACTTAAGCTCATCCCTTGATTATAATATTTTAACCTTAACCCACCTTCCTCCTCTCCTTTTGAGGAAAATTTATTACAACATAAAACCATGTGATTAACTATTATAGTCATGGTCTAATCCTAAATATGGGTACCACAACTCTACCCATAACATGGTTCTCATGGATACTTTTCATCTCTAACAAGAAGGAATCCGTGGTCATTCTCTCTTAAAACCACACCCTTTCACATATAATTAACCTTCTTGTGTAAAGTTTTACCCTCATAAAGGTAAACCTCTAAACCTAATTAGACCAATCCATGTCTAAACACATTTCATCTTACAACAATTAATTGGGTCAATAGCTTAAGCATTGCAAACTGCTCCATCGAAGGATAGCTACCCAAAAACAAAAATAAAAATTACCACATGTAAGGAAGACTGCTCCCTTGAAGGATAACTATCAACAACATTAAAACAAAGCCAATAAGCTTAGACCAATCCATTGAAGGATGGTTGAGTCAACTTTGTCAAATGTAGAGAAATTTCATGGAACCTTCCCACATCGATTAGCTTCCCACATATAATAATAAAGCAAAAGGCCTACTTTCAAAACCAATTCTAAAACCACAATCAATTCTCAAGCAACATAATAAGTTGAAAGCCACAATCAAATTTTTGATATAGACTTCTTGCA
This sequence comes from Torreya grandis, assembly GCA_037957365.1. Taxonomy (NCBI): domain Eukaryota; kingdom Viridiplantae; phylum Streptophyta; class Pinopsida; order Cupressales; family Taxaceae; genus Torreya; species Torreya grandis. Next base: position 1,408,921 of record JARHVA010000067.1, on the reverse strand, counting down.
TTGATCAATCTACATCTAGCATATGATATGGACTTGTCTAATACCATTCTTAGGTCACCTATAGAAGGGGAAAACTAATTCACATAAGGTTATCATACATATCACCCTTTACCCTTCACACAACCTATCACCTCTTTTCCCTTTTGACTATCTATAAATCAAGGGATTTAGAGATTACTTGACACCCTATGATCAAGATTTTTTTTAAATCAACTAACAACCATTGATGGGTAACATCCAAAGGGTTTATATTCATTAAGTTTATCCCACTTTGGGTCCATTTTTAGTCCTTTTCAAAAATAAAACATGATGCCCTATTCTCATCTTAATGTACTTGGTTGATGTTTTCATTGCAAATTTTATCATCTAACATTGCAAAAAAAATAGTCATTCCTTTTACATTGAGTGAGAATACAACAACCATCACCATACCATTCATAACCATAACCATAATATTGAACCAACAACATCCAACACATTTTATACATGTTTACGTCAAACTATGAAATATTTTATTTAGTGTACGAGGAGTCACATGACACATGAAATATTTTATAAGATTACACACATATTTCCTAGCACATAAGCATACATTATTTTCCTACCTACGCATTAGACCAATTAGCTAGTGACTGTGGATTCATGTTCAACCATCATCCTACTTAATTTGTAGCATTCCCTATCTAGATAACCAATAAAGGGTATACTCTATTCTCCTCTCCCACATTCATCCCAATAGAGTGAGAATCATACTCTGCTTTGGGTCTTTTACAATGATACATTCACCTTCTTTCCCTTTTTTTACTCCTATTCCTACTAGCCCACTACCACATGCCCTGAGCATTAGATCCCAACCATTGGCAATGTCTGCTCAAACATGGTGGTCTTTTATTTTGTGCCAACTAAATATTCATTCATAGCAAGGGAACCACCATATTATCCTAGCCATGTAACCTCTTGTTGGTTAGGCCCAAACTAGTGAAACCAATAAGTCATTAGTTCCATAGAGCTGGGATAGAGGATGCAGACATGGCCACTATTTGTTTAGCCTACCCATGTAGCTCTTGGGTTAGGTAAGGTCCATCCTCTATCACTCACCATGCTTCTAAACTCCTTACTTGTAGAATATACTTGATCGTCAAAGAAATTCTTTATAGGTCATCACTTCGCTACTACCCTTAAAAGTCATCTCGTAGTGGTGATGAACCTTGGCCATAACAACTCTATAGATCTAGATAGATCCCCACCTCCTAAAACTTATATCTTTGTGGTAAACACTCTCTCCAAACTCCTACCCTCACATAATTTTAGGTGTAACCTCTTAACAAAGACACCTCTTCTTTAGATTAGTTCCACTGAAGGTTATTTGTGTTGCTAGGATAGTATTCCCTTCTTATTTACCCTACCTTACCCATCCACACCTCTCTTCCTATGACATGTGGGATTGTTATGGTAACTATTCACCAACTCACACCAAATACTTTCACCATTACCTTCACCATAACCCAACACCTCTATGCTACAAAACCCTCTACCATTAGCCCAAACCAACCCATGTGGTTCATCCAATTGGGGCAACCCACTTGGACACCACTAACCTAACCCATATTTGGAACTACATGGGCCTGATGTCTAAAGACTATGTAGGCACTACTTACAAGTAGCTGAACCACTCACATTTCCCTTTCCTTCCCTTCACCATCAATCATGAGCAAACCAAAACCAACCTTAACCAGTTTTGACCTCTTGCCAATTTTACATCCAACCAACTTGACCTAAACTTTATGGCCTTTCAAATTAGGGCATCCCATTTAAAAGCCACCAACCATCCTTTTAATATAACTACATGAGACTGATGTCAATTTCAACTATGGAGGCACCACTCATGCGTAGCTCAGCCATTAACAACTAAATCCCCATTTCCTTACTAATTTCTTCCACTAACCATGCCCCTCGCTTAGGGCATCCTAAACCAAGACCACCTTAAACATTTTTTCTTGGGACCCTTGGGTTCTAATGCCACCTACCTTGTCCACCATTTTTTTCTAGATTATCAATCTCTTTTAATCACTTTTCTAACTTGTTAATCTCTTTTAACACAAGGGTTGACAAAATTACCCATTGGACCCCTTAACTCCCATAAAGCCACCTCCTACTCTACTTCATTGGCCTCCCCATCATCTTTCCTTGTGCATGCTTTGTGGCCCACTTCCCCTCCCATATTTTGCATTTTATACCTATCTTTCATCTTATTACCAACCTTGACCTTTATACCCTTCAACTTCTTTCTCCATCTTCATCATCTCCCCTCCCCCTTGGCTATTTGGCATACCCCCTTTATCACTCTCTTTTCCTCACCCATTCCACTTCATACTATGCATCTTGCAAGATTTTTGTTTCTTCTATTGCTACAATTTTTCTTTACATGTACCACGACTCTCTACCATTCTATCACTCTTCCCTTTGTACCCATTTTCCATTCTTCTTGTTTGCTTTTTTTTCATCCTTTCATCCTTTTTATCATCCCTTTTTTCCTCCACAACTATTTTCTCCCTAGGATTTATCCTTTGAGAAGCCTTCCATAATTACCCTTTTCTTCTTACCTCTTTTTTCCTATGGCCCTTTTTGCATTCCCCTTTTTCATCTTTTCATCTTGGTACCCACTTGTCTTTTGCATCTATGTGAGTATATGTGCTTTATATTCCTACTTCAATTCTTCCTTTTTTCATCCCTAATTTTCATCCCTTGTCTTCATCTCATTATTTCCCCCCTTATGTTTCCTTTTTCTTTCTCTCTCATTTTCATCACCAAATCCTTCTTCCTATTATTTTTATCCTTATTTTCATGCCTTTTGTGGCCACCCAAACACCAGGCTTGTCATCCTTCATTCTTCATCCTTTTTATTTCTTCACTTCTACCTTTTATTTTGCTTTTCTCTTCATCATTACCTGACACTCCTTATTTTTCATCCATATGACCATGCCTAGCTCCTTTCATCCCCCTCAGTCACTTTGATGCTTCTCTTTTCATCCATCTCTTGCTTATCCCTTTATCACTTTCTATTTGACACTTTTCAACACTTTCTCTTTTTGCCTTGTTTGCAAGTCATGTAACCAACAAGCATGCACAAGCACCGCTAGCTATTTGGAAGAAGTTTCCTTCCCATCCCCCTAATCTTGCTCATTTTATATCCCCTTTCATATCCTATTCATGACATTATCATGGAGTATGTATAATGTCAGCTTATTTGGACGGTGATGAAAGACCCTGTTGGATCACCATGATAATTCAAGTAGTACCATATTTCCTATAGCTTGGTATAACCTATTTCTCCCATTTTTTTGGTGACAAAATTTTTAGAATTATTACCCCTTTATTTTATTATGACCTTATTTTTCTCCTACCCATGTTTGGACTCTCCCATCCTTTTACACCTTCATTTTGATTTTTGAACTCATCACCTTTTCATATTGAAGCAACTAGTTACCAAACACTCCCAACCTCAAAAGAACTACGATAGGATTGAAGTTTATTTTGGACACTATTTCCATGGAGATAAGTAGGTATCATCCACTTTCCCAGTGCATATAGCATCTATTTTGCCACCCCATTCCAACCACCCAACCACCTTGTCCACATCTACCCAGACATTGGCTATTTTTGACTTGACTTATTTACATGTTTTATGATTCCATTATCGTAGTCCTTTTAATCACACAAACTAATTTTACCAAGTTGAACATTTAATATTTTACACCACCTAATACATGACTTGAACATTGGTGTTTTACATGGGATCACTTCCAATTTTAGTCACCCACACATGGGATCACTCCTAAATTTGGATACCCAGATAGACACCACCCCTTTTATTATGAAGGCTAATAAGTGTATGCAACTATCATAATAACGGTCATGTGATCTATTGGTCACCTATCTTCTTATCACTAACCTTATTTTACCAACATTAGTAGCTTTCATCTTTATGCAATCTTGACTACCATGCTTAGTCACATTTTATGCACCTATTGGCATCTCACATGCCCCACCACCTTGCAACACCACCTAGTGCTTCCCCACTAACTCCTTATCAAACCTACACTTGATTTGGCCTCTCTTCATCAACTTTCAATTTGAGAGGCAACACCTGCTCCCATACTCAGGGTACTATAACCTTTGACCAAACAATCTATTTTTGTTTTACAACTTGTTAATTCAAAGCTGCATAATAAAAAGGGGTAAAATGTAGACAATAGAAAACTACACACTTGTGGTTCTAGGTGTCTAAATGCCTCAAGACCACCTCAAATCCTCCTAAAACCTTCCTAACCCCTTTTTCCACCCTTCTAAATTAACCAAAGTCCCTATTCTACCCATTTCTATTCAAAAATTATTATTTGAAAACACCATTTAAAAATAGTTTTTGAAACCACTATTCACAAAACACTATTCATGAAACACTATTCACATTCACTATTCACTGTGGGACCCACTTTCACTATTCATGATGACATGGTATGTGACATCACAAAATGACATGGAAACATGATGTGGCAAAGTGACATGACTTGGTACCCCACCTCTAGCCCCTTTTTCCAAGATGCTTAATGATCTCATTTAAGCATCACAAGAGTCCCCACTAAAAATGGGTCGAATTTCTCCTCAAGGGTAAGTCAATTAACTTGGTTTTGCATTTTAACATGAAAATAGCCTTCAAAATTGACTTACCTACCCCTTTCACACCTTGGGGGAGATAAAGAGCCCCCATTTTGGACTTAGCCCCAATAAGAGACTTATCAACCCAAATTGGAATCTTCACCCACCTCACATTGACTCACCCATGACCCCTTGAAAAATGGCACAATATTTGGTGGGATAACTCTTAAAAGTCATAAATGAGGATAAATAAGGGTGTTACAAAGTCTTCGGTCCCATTTTCAAACCATGTGCATAATTCCTTTTAAACTTGGACTTTCATGCGAGGTAGGGAGACTTGACAACCCCGATAGGAATCTTCCACAAACCCCATCCTTGAACTTGGGGAAAAATAAACCATAATTTCAAGATGCCCTCTTTTGGAATGTTTCCTGAAAAAAACTACAAATACCTCCCCTCTCCTTCACCCAAGGGAGAGGTGGAAAAGTTAGAGTATTGCTACCCAAATTTTATTGCAAGTGTTCATCCATTTCAAGGAGGCCATTAATCTTCCACATATTGGAGGAAAATAATTCAAAGTAATGAAGCTCTACCTAAATTGCCTCAAGACATCTTCATCAAGCATCTTCAACAAACCATCTTCATCAATAAGCATCTACAAATATTGAGGCAATATTTTATTTTATTATTTCAATTTATTTATTTATTTAATTTTTGCCTCCCTTCCCTTAACCTTTTCACTCCCTTCACCATTATTATCTTTATCCCTTCCTCATCCTACCATTTACCCTTTTATCCCTTTACCCCATTTTTCCTCTTTGCCATATTCCTCATTTGACCTCTTTCACCTCTTTGCCACACTCGACATGCTATCTTCTTTGACTTATCTATCCATTTACCCTTTTGTCTATTTTAATCCTTGATCATTTACCCAACCCAAAAAAAAATCCTTTTGACCCTTACCATTTTACCCAAACCCCAAAACTATGGCCTTGTCTTGACTAGATTTAACATGTGTTAGATTTAGTCATCTTTCTTTGAATAAATATTTCATTTATTTTTGTACTTAGCATTTAATTTATCATTGATTTAAATTCAATTACCTTTATTTTATTTTACCATCTTCATTTTTTATTAGGGGAGTGGATTGACATCCATCTAAGGAAGCTTTAGCTTCTTGGATCTAGCATATGCTAGGTGGTCCACCCTACATCTTCGTCTAACCAACAAGATTATGGTAGTGTTGTCTTATTACATGCATTATTTCCAAGATAAAAAGGAGTTCTCTCTTCATCTAGTCATCAATAATCACACATTTACTAGGTACACACCCTTCATCTTGTGTTTCTATCTTTTCTCATAAAAAATGAAGAAAAAAGTGAAAATTTATAGAAACACAAATGATTGGGTAGAAGGTGCTATGTATCTTTGTGGGTTAGAAACATATGGGTAAGATGTCATGGGTAATTTTTTTAGGGATAATTTCATTTAGTTTAGAGGTATTTTTTGGGTTGGTCGATAGTGGTGTAGATGTAGATTGGGTTGGAGGTTTTAAAGTGCCAGTTGGTTGTTGGTGGGTGGTAACTCTAGTGTTAATAGGTGGAAGTGTTTAAGGTATGAGAAGTACTAAACTTTGAAGTGGGGTAGAAAGTGGTGGGTTAGTTGAACTAAGAGGAATGGTAGAAATAGGGGTAGAAGATACCCCCATGATATAAGGATTATAGGTAAGAAGAGGTAAAGTTGATCCTATGTTGGAGGTATTGGTTGGGGTAGTAGGTGTTTCGGTATTAGCTGGGATATTGGATAGAGTTTTGGGAGTGGTAATAGGTGGGATATTAGAAGAAGAAGTGGCTTTGGTGAGCATATGTTGGGTTAAGGTGGCTCCCACTAGAAGATGGGAAGGCATACCATAGGGAAGATCCATAAGGGGAACTAAAGCAAAAGGGGTATAGTTAGATAAGGTGTTTAGGTAATGTTGAAGAGCCATGGTGTTGTTATCAAAGAAGGAAATGAAATTTTGATCACCCTCAGTAATAATCAGAGGCCTAGAAGGAGGGGGAAATGAGGGGAACTCTCAAAATCAAAGGTATAATCCATGGAGGAAGAATAAGAAGGTGGTTATTGGTTAGTTTGTTTCCTCAACTGTTGTCTAGTAAAGACCATAAGAGGAAATAAGAAATAAATAATAAAACTCACAACTCAAATAAAAAGCAAGCAAAAGGAAAAGATATCAAGGAAATCAAACATACACTAAAGTACATTTATCAACTTAGAATTCTTATTAAATCACTTTTGGCATATGCCTTGGAGAGTGTGAAGAGGAAATTTGGCTTATAGATTAGGTATTAAAGAGGAAATCTAAGGTTAGTTTTAGGGTATGTTTAGGTGCTCAAGAGAAAAAATTATATTGATCTTCAGTATATGGATTAGTATTGGGGCCCACCCCCTCACTTCACACACTGCAGTGATAATGGTGTTAGGTGCTTAGCCAATATATACTAAATTTTAGAGTTTATACTCAACCAAAGAGTTGAGTGGGTTTTCTCTTTTTTAATGACCTATAAGTAGGATTATTGGGAAATGGTAAGGTTTACTACTAGGTGATGAAATCCTAGTCGGGCCTTGTCTCATGTTTGTTTTGATGTGTTGATTGGTTTTGTGGTTTGGATAAGTGTGTTATAATAAGAGTGAAAAATATGATTAAATATTTTTCCTTTAAGTTACTAGATGAAGTAAAACAAGCAAGTAATCAATGTATGCAAAATATTTATTTTAATCCTATTGGGTGAATATTCTGTCACTCAGCTAACTAATAGGCAAAATAGTTTTGTTCACCACAACATAGGGAGATTGGTTAGCCAGATGTGTAGGTTTACCACATAAAAAGGAGACTAATCTATCCTCTCATCAAGGGGAGGTTCCCTATTAAATATGTGGAGCTATATACTATATATTTATGCTAAAAATAACACTTGGGGTAGGACAAGACCATCCATCTCTCTTTTTTCAGAGATGATGTTCAAGGATCAAGGGAGAAATCTTAGGAGTAATGATAGAAAGCACTCCTCTTCTTTCATAAGTACTATTCAACAAACAACAAGAATCTTCCTAGTAGTAATTGCAATAGGTAACCAAGGGCATAGTAACACAACAGGATGAAATGTAGCACAAAGTCTCTACCTCAACTGCTAAAGAGTGAGATACGAAGGATAATGAGGGCACAAAATCATCCCAAGATTCTTTACACAAGAATAGAAAAGACAAACACACTAAAGGCAATTATGTGGGCACAAAGTCTCTCTACAATTGACTTCAGGACATTTTCCTAACTACTTTCAGTAATTTTTCTAAGGGAAATAAATCATATTAAGGAAACATACATAAGAACAATTTCCTAAATAACCAAGTTATTACAACATAAAGTTTGAAAAGTCACTTGCTTTCTTATTCCAACAACAAAATATGATCAATAATATAAGCTCAAAGTCTCAGTAATGCCTTTCAATTTGGGCAAAATTTAGTTTTTGATAACCAAAAATATCCCCCTAAAACCATAAGAGAGAGTCCAATATATATCTCTTCTAAGATAGACTTGGGAGCAGTAATACATCATGTTGCATTCAATACATTTTAAATTTTGTCAAGAAGATATGCTAGAATCAGGCATAGTTGCCCATTTGCTTTTCTCAATGTAGAGAAATGGGTCACGCCATTGAATGTTCATGTTCTCCAATGTCTAGTTGGTGGACTACTTCACCTTCTAGAAACATGTCCCATGCATGGGTATTTCTGGTCCTTCTTCATCATTCCTCCTTTTCTAGCTATGTTTTATCCCTTTTCTGAGATCTTGGGCTATTTCTTTGGCTAGTCACTAAACTTACAATTGACACATGGCATGTTTCACTATGAAATAGACTAGGACACTCGGTAGTATCTGTTGGACTCTAAGAGAGGCTTAGGAGAAGATTAGAAACTAGTAAGAAAATTGAAATGTTCATACAAACACTTGTCATGCTTTACTGAGTTATAATGGGACACGTGGCAGCTTTCACTTTGAAACAGGCAAAGACACATGGCAGATTCCATTTATTTATAGAAGCTTTAGAAACATTTTTGAAAGTCCTATGGAAGAGGACATGTGGCAATCTTCACTAAGCTTTAGATATACTATAGAAACATTTGAGACTCATTTTATATTTAGTTAGATGCTGACACTTGTTAGCTTCTGCCACACTTTACCTACCTTCAAAAAGTCCTCAAGACTCATATTAATTTCCTATAGAAGATGACATGTGGTAGTCTCTGTTATGCTCTACCTACCTTTAGAAAGTCTTACAGAAATCATATTAGTTTCCTATGGAAGAAAACATGTGGTGTCTTCTATTACTTTATAGAGAAACATATTGAAACTTTCTTCCATTGCCACTTGGTGCCTTCTGCGTACAATAAGAGATGCTTTAGGAGAAACTACAGATGCAAACATGTGTCACATTCCACTTACTTTTTAAAGATAAATTATAATGTGTCTGGCAGATGACACCTGGTAGCTTCCACTCTCAAGGTTTTTCCTTTTCTTAGCTACTTAAACCGATCATTTAAACCAACATTGGTTCAATAGTTCAATGGTTCAATATTTTGTTCCACTCATTCAATTGATGACTTGAATCAACTACATTGAACCAAATTGCATTGAACCTTTGAACCTTTGCTAAAGATGTTAAACCTTGAACCCATTAAACCTTTGAACTAACATGGTTCAAGGTCAATGGTTCAATGGTTCAATCATTGCTTAGAATCTTGTTGATGAACCCTTTTTGGCTGAACCAATGCATTGAACCAATCTTGAAAATACCTAAGTGTTGGAAATTTGCCCCTTTTGATTGAACTCACCTATTAACGTGATTGAACCCTTTGAACCAACTAGTCCCTTTAATGAAAAAGCTTGTAAAATGAGGAATTAGAATGCTCATAACAAATTTTGAAAAGGGAAGAGACAATTTTGGTCTTTGCAAGACCAAAATAGTTCATATGTTGTCCCATAAAATGAGTGACATTTTTTTTGGGGACAATGAATCCCAAAAGAAATTTCAAATTTCATTCTATGAGAATACAATAAATGAATAAAATGGGATGATATGTTGCATCAGGCATGGCAAAGGTTTCTCTTAATTTCCACTCATTTCTTAATTTGGAAGCAAGTAAGAAACTAGTAAAAGGGGCATGAAAAGGAACACCTAATAAAAGTGTGTGTGTGTGATCCAGATGATCATGAGAATTCCTATTTGGCTTGGAAAGAGTAACTCAAGATAAGAAATATGCTAGAAAAGGGGTTGTTAGGAAGATAGTTGAGTGGACTGTCTAACGTAACCTAGAGCTAAGAAGCATATGCTTGCTAGGAGGCCATCAATCCACTATTTATAAAAATTTAGTTGATGAAGATGAAAAGAATGAATACTTACATTCAATAACATGGAAGTAAATGCATGTAAGAAGAAGGTAAATTATTTTTCAAAGAAAATGACTAAATTTAAAAAAAGTGAGTCAATACCCATGCTAAGATAGTTGGTATTAGGTTTAAAAAATCCAAGGAAGTTCTATGAATAAGAAGGAACATAGAAAGTAAGATTTGATTGGGGTTAAGAGGGTAAAAATCATTTTTTATTATTTTGACATAGTAACCTTTGGTAGTTGGGGGACCTGTTGATGGTTGGGCTGACCATCAGTGGTTGGGTGACCATTGACAATTGAGGTAACCATCGATGATTGGTCTAACCATTAACGGTTGGTTGTGAAATTATGGAAATGTTCAGAAAAGGAATTGTAGTTTGGGTATGTGGTTAGGTGAGGGTTGGAATATGGGTTTGGTTAAAAATAGAAGGCTAGAAGATGAGTTTAGATCAGATATAGGTATCTAAAATTGAAATGAAATGAAGAAACAAGTACAAAGTTACCTTTAAATTGATAGATAACTAAAGTAATTTGGCTAGAGTGATAATAATTTGGCCTTCAAAAGTGATTTGAATAGAAATTCAAGTCTTCATTGTTGTTGCTTGCTTATTGAAGGGATGTTGGATAATTTTATAAGAAGATTTGATACTTAGATGTGGATTTATAGATTTATGGATCCTTTTCACTTCATACTTCTCTCCTTTTATAGGATGATGTTTCTAATTGAGTAGGATGAAGTTTATAATTAGATAGGAAGAAAAAAAGTCCATTTACAATGATTTAAATCTTATTAACATCATAAAAGGGAAGTTGATAAATTTTTCCATGCTTATCTCATACATAAATATAGATGGCTTTAAAGTAGGTTGATGACTTGATCATCGATGATCAGGCTAACCATCAATGATCGAGTGCCTTAAAAAAAAGGGTGTTTAAAGGCTTAAGTTAGTAAGTGAGCTTAGCTAACTAGGTGGTCAACTAAATTTAGGGTCAAGTAGGGGTCCAGAGTGTTTTGACATCTAAAATTGTGGTGTATAGTTTTTTAGTGTCTATAATATTTGAGTGTAAAAAATAACCATTCTCTCATCTACCAACCTATACATATGTTTACATCTTAAACTATATTGTTACCATATCCACATATAAGTAAATATGCAAGTTGCTAGATAAATAATAGAGTCCATAATGAATACTTAGATCTAATTTTATAAAATAAACATAATTCATTCTTAAACTAAAGCATGAAAAACCTTTTGAAACTGATTCTTTGAGTTCATATATACTACATCCTCAAGCTAGCTATTTATTAACTCATATAGACACCTTCAAAATCCCTAGGTTTTAAAAATACTAATACATGTGTGTGTGTGTGTGTGTGTGTGTGTGTGTGTGTGTGTGTGTGTGTGTGTGTGTGTGTGTGTGTATTATGAGTCCAATCTAAGTGTATACACACACACAAACCATTTTTATAAATAAACCATATTTTTATACCCAAAAATCCAAATAGGTCTTCACAGTCAAGCCCTTATATAGTCCAAAGTTTTTCTTATCTACATTTGTAATGACTTTAATGAATATATATCATATTAGTTTGAAATAACTAGCTTGATCTATATCATATATATATACCCATTAAGATTAACATTTCATAATTGAATAATGATATTTGAATTGAAATATGAATTTAGGATAGAGCTTATTAATAGTCTAAAACACCCATGATAATTTCTATGGCTCTACCCAATACCTCAAGTTACCTTGGGTTGGATGTAGGGTTTTATGGAACTACATATAGCATTTTTATATAATATTTTAGACAATGAAAACCTAGTAACCATATCAATTCAAAAACACATTCAACATTTCACACACTGGAATTTAATTACAAAACCAACTTGTGAATATGTGAATGCCAAGGAAATTGAATTACTCTTTTCCTCAACTCCTTCACTCTTATTCTCTTTCTATATCCTACTGTAGACACCGCAAACGTGTCTGCACCTTGGTTCTCCCCCTTGGCCCTTTCTCCCACCTAGTCCCCCTTGGCCCTTTCTCCCACCTAGTCCTCCTTGGTCCCTAACCCACCTAGGGCTTATTAATTAGAAATTAACATCTATTTTTAATTAAATTAGGCCCCCTTTCCACCCTACCCTTGCCACCTTGGATCCTCCCTTGAATCCCTCCACCTTCCCCCTAGCATTTATTAGGCCAAATCTCACCATTATATCCCCCCCTCGTCCATTTTGGCATCCTCGTGACCGTTCTGCGCATGACCCCTCGCTCGGCGGCGTGCAAGAGTGGGCAGAGGCTATTTTTAGCCTCTGTGCCCATCTTGCGACCGCCGACGTCGGCGACCTTTCGGCCGACGTCGGCGAGACTGCCGACGTCGGCAGCCTTCAAGACCCCGTCCTGTATCCGTTGCAACCCCTGGACTCCTGAGCTCGCAAACAGAACTCTCTTGGCGTTTGGCATTCGTCTTGTCTTCATTTTTGAACCTCGTGCAACAACAGCAGCAGGGGCAAAGGCTCTTCATCAGAGTTCTCTTCTTGCAGAATCCTCCCTGGCTCCAACAACAGCTCCTTCAACTCTTCATTCAGCAGGCAAAGAGGTAAGCAAGTCTATTATTTGATTCTGTTATTTGAGCTTTCAGTTATCTATTGTTCTTGCTTTCCTTCTACCCTTCCCCCCTGAGAGGCTGCAAGGCCTTCTCAGGACTTGTCCTCTGTCCATCCTCCTCTCCCATTGCCCCACTCTTCATTCCAGTTCCAGACAACTCCCCCATCCCCCTTTTTGTCCACAAAAGACCCTGTATAGGGCAAGATTATCCCACAGTCCATTCAGACCCGTCCCCAGACTCTGTCTCGACATCCTCAGCATCCCGGACCTGTCCACAGTCCAGAACACATCTCAGACCCGACCACAGGCCATTACCCCGACCGACGCCGGTCACTTCCCCAACCGACGTCGGTAGGATAACTGACGCCGGCAGGCCTCATAACCAACGCCGGCAGAACTTTCGACATCGGCGACTGTCATAAGCCCGACTGCTTCCTTCAGGTAACCATTTGGTGTTTTCTTTCATTTTCAATCTATTCATCATTTCTGTATTCTGGTATCTTATACTTTCTCAGTCTTTTGTCTGTCTTGCATCTGTGGGTTGACCTCCCTTTGAGGAAGTTTTTACACTTCCGGGGACAAGCTTTCGCTTGGCAACCCACTGTCTATCTGTCTAACATCCCCTTGTCCAAGTTTCCTTTTTTCTTGCAGGTGTCATTCCTCCACAGCCAAAGAGGAGTGCTCTCAATCGTCTGGATTTACGGTGCGCAATCTTTAGTCCAGGTACTTCCAAGCCTCGTCCATTATTTCTTTAGTTTCTTCTTTCTCTTAGATCTGAAAAGCGAAATTTTGAGTGGAAACACCTACTCTATACAGTCCTCACTCTTCTTTTTATTCTTCTCCATTATCTTACTTGCCATATTCTTCTCCACCATTAATGATTTACTTAACATACTCAAAAATATGTATGCAAAAATAACTCAATAGAACTCCATGTATGTTATGGTTCACCACCATACAACCAGATCAAAAATCCATGAATTTTGAATAAATGATGGTTAACCCAAGTCAACAAGTGATAAGAAACCCTAATCATCTTGATACTTATAAAATAATCCATAAAATAATTATTTTATAATCTTTATAAAATATGCATGATATTGACATACACAATCCCATCATCGACTTCCAAAATCAACCAAACAAACCAAATAAACCACAAGTCACATAACCAAAATTTATTATATGAAAGTTGAGTATCGACTAGTCAATAACCATTGTATTTCCATGTAAATTCGACTATCGAATAAATAGAATAATGACTATATAGCATGATAATACAATTATGTATTAGAAACACTATTTTTTAACATTACCAAGTCATCCTCGAACAAACATTATCCTAACACAATGATTTCACTAAATCATTTAACAATATATTCAATGTCTAATATGTATATGAATATTAAACCTTTGCTCAAACATTTAATAAAATACAATGACATTTTTAAAATAATGTTATCGATATCATTTGACATTAAGATATACATATATTATAATAACAATCTCTAATTATTATTACCTTAATCTTATAGATCAAATAACTAAAATGGAATCATTTTATACTTATTACAATATTGTATACATGACATCATAACATTATAATACACAATCATACCCAATAAGATAAGTAAAAATATATACAAATTCACTCATTCAACCAACAATTACATCATACAAGATAAGATACGTATGATCACAAAATTAGTGAAATCATTCAAACAAATCAACATGGTTATCAAAAGAAACCAGATTAATGAAATCATGTAATCCTATAAAATTATCTAATAACACAAAATATCAGAGTATTCATTCAAATGGAAAATAAAACATACTACAACTATCTATCAAACAATTAATTATGAAACATGATATACTATGTGGTGTGTGCAAGGGTTTCTGGGTTTGTTTTATGTTGCCCCCCAACATCTCCATCTAAACCACCCTCTTCGATGATTATCTCACTCCATCATCTTTGAGGGAAGAATCTGTCTTGCATCCACCTCACAACAATGAAGGTAGTTAGCCTGAAACATCATTATGTCCATAAAATAATGTTGTATAATTAATAAATATGATCACAATGTACAAAATATAAAAGTATTGCTAACTCATAGCAAACTAATCATGTAAATTAATCATTACATACCTATCTCATTATTATCATATGACATAAATCATAATAAAACATTAGTAAATCAGCTAATCAACCATAATTATCTATAAATCAAATAGGTTATTCAACATAGATAAAAATCAGAATGTGACAAGGCATGATTCCACATACACCTAGTTGACAAAATTAGTATAATTTTATATAGTTTACATTATTTAAATATACACATGAGAGAGAATATTATACATTTTCACCAATTTTCATAGATTTGGGATAAATATTTTCATATTTATGACACATTTTACATACAAATTACACATTGAATGTTACATTTTGATAAATACTTCAGATTGAGACATATTAGAGGTGCATATACCTTACAAATTCACTAAATTACATATACATTATTAACATCATAAAAATATTCATATAACAACCTTAGCAAGATGCATTGATTTAGCTTTTATCCACTGTAGCATTTGTATCCCTTGACTAATATGATCAACATTCATCATACATGATGGCTTTGACACTAATCACTTTTTTTAGGTTGATAAGATTACACAATTTGACATGGGTGAGATTAGATAGATTAGATAGATTATGTTTACACTTGAGTTTTGATTCAGATTTGCTAATCTTGATAGTCTTGGCACAACTCACTCTTACACTGGACTAGGGTACAACTACCTTGCAATTCCCTTCTTCACATCTCTAAGGTTTATTTTTGAACCTCTCCCAAATGATTTAACTAGGAAGAATCATCATAAAATAATATTACCAAAGGGGAAACATGGTTGGAACAATACATAATTATACTCCTTTGCTAAAAAAAATCTAGAATTGTTTAGTGTAGATAGTTTCATGTTAAATATGTTAACATTGTGTTATCCAATATCTTCTAGTGCTTTGGATGATATTATATCCTACCATATCTTTATCAATTGGAGTTATATTTTTTAGTGATACCTTAATTTTACCTTCCTCAACATGCTAGAGTAAACTTGATGGAACTAGGATGGTGGATGTATTTTCTTCATGCTTTTCTAGCTCTACTTTGATTCATGTTAGTGGACCCATAAGAGTTTTTGTAACATCCTAGCCAACCCCCATTGTGTTAAAAGTGTTTCATATGGAAAATTGGGTGGTATACTTGACACTTGAACTTATATACTTTTCCTTCCCTTTCTCTTATGGAACCACTTTTTATTTTGTGTGCTTCTTTGTTTCTAGTTCTCATTTTCGTGTGTCCTCTTCCTCTTTTTATTTCAGCAATGCCAACTTTTTATTAATTTCTTCCTATAGTTTAATTTTTATTTATTCTTGAATTTTCCTTTATTATTTGTATATTTTCTTTTCCTATTCTTATTTCATGGTTTTCTTCTATTTTTTATTTTTATTCTCTTCTTCTACAATTTTTTTTTCCTTTGATGCTCTCTTCTCCTCCTATTCATTCATACTCTTTTCTTCCTCAATTTTTTTGTTTTTAAAGTCTTTATGTTTATAATTTCCTTTAAATTTCCTCTTATTGTTATTTTTTTTCCTTTCCACTTCCTCCTTCATTGCTTTCTTTTTTTCTAATAGTTATCTAGTCTGTTGGGTGGCTAAATTTCCAATTTCCTATTTTCTCCTTTGAGTTCCTGTTCTAATTGTTTGTATTTTCTAATCATTTATTCTTATAGTGACTTCAAATTATATAATTATTTTATTTTCTCTAATTCATAAAAAATTAACTATGCATTATATTTAAATATAAAATCTATTTGTTGGAGTTGTTGCATTATTTCCTGATCAGTAGGGGACATTGGTGACTTGATAGTAGTTTTGTCTTTTTTATATTTCTCAACATTAATTTAGCCTCATTATTTTCCTTGGAATTCATGAGGATGTCTTGTAATTACTATTGTATTATACATATGATATCATCTAACTCATATGGACTGATCTCAACATAGTCCAAAATTACTCTTACCACCTTACTTTGTCCTATGATGTCTACATTTTTATGCAGGATGCTTTCTTTACTTATTATTACTTTGGTTTTGCACATACCTAAGAGGGTATTTTTATATGGTACATATATGGTTTATTATTTCATGGTATCATTTATTACTTATTATTTAGCCTCTTCCTCAGGAGACTCTGATTCTGAGTTTGTTACCATGTTTTTGGCTTGACCCTTAAGTTTTGTCATTTTTTTTTATTCTTTCCCATATATTATACCTATGATGAGTGGATCCTTCACATTTTACTTCCACTCATATGTTGTAAAATTTTTCTTGAAGTGAGGATGTTATAAGAGATACCTCAGTTTATTCAGCTATTTCAAAATTTCATTTTTATTTTGAGGATAAGTCTTCTCCAAGTGAGACTTTCCTTTCTATGAGTCAGTAGGGGGGATTAAATTTTTATACCATTTATACTTCTCCTAACTTTTCTCCCATGATAGAATCCCTGATAGTGAATATGGTTATGTCTTCTTCTTCTTCCTCCTCTTCATTCAAATCTCACAAATCCATAAATTGTTTCTTTGGTCATGAAGATTTTTAGGTACCAAACTATAGCTATGATGCTTATGTTCCCCAAATTGTAGTGGAACCTCAGTTTCCTCTTATTACTAAGAACCCTCCCCTAATTAACTAAAAAATTGGTGTGACCTATTTTTATTAGACTCCTAAACCTAATTATGATTATCTTAACTTGCTCAGTGGTAACTTCATAAAGCAGAGATGGAAGAGGTAAGACTTTTATAGTAAAGGTTTCAATTAAAATATTATCTATGTCTAAAAAAAATTAAAATTTGATGAGGATACTTAGAAACTTGGTAGACTGAATCAATAATAAATTCCCATGAGGAATTCAATTAGGATTGTATTGAGAACATCAATTAACCATGTCATATATATTTAGATCCATACCTCTTAAAGGCATATTATTTAGTGCTTATATGTAGGCATGATAATGATTGATCCCTTACTCATTATTTAGTTGGGCCAAGATTTAATTCTATAAATAAAATTAGATACATGGATTAGTCTTGATCTATGATAGTTTTGACATCCAAATGGATCATCAATTTCATGCTTGTGACTTATTGACTGCACAGTCAACGTTTCCTTCATTCTGATAGGATTCTTGCCATTTAGATCCTTCTCACTTTCCTTATGCTTTTCCACTTGCCACAATTTGTTCTAATTTTTTGGGCCCTAATTAATAATTGGTAGTTTATTGGTTCTCTTGGGATTCTTTATTATTTTATTTCTTTAGCCCTTCTTATGGCCATGTGGTCACTTTTCATTCTCCTAATCTCTTAAGTTTTTGACCTTGTTATTTTCATGCATATTCATCTTGATGCTTCTCACTTTTTTGTGAAACTTCTCCTTTGTAATTTACATTGTCTCATGTTTAATTTAGGATATTTGTTTGGAATTTGTTGTAAATAAAGCTTCTGACAAAGTCTCAACACTTTTGTAGAATCCCTAGAGCTTCAAACACTTTTGCATAGTCTTCAAAACTTTTATTCATAAAAATTATTCTAACTACTTCTTGAAATTTTCTTTGAAGAGTAAAAGACTTAGGAAATTCTAGCAAAGACAAATTATGTGCAAATCATCTGACTATTCACTTACACAAGTCCTAACTTTACAAGTTCTAAAGATCTAATACTTGACCAATCTTCGTGAAGTCTTTATTTTTTTGTAATTGAACTTATGAATGAAAATTAAAAGAAACCTTTGAAAATTTTCTTGATGAGAAAGACTTCATTAATTTCAATTTTATAAACACAAAGTACAAAGGTCAACTTGTGAACAAAACATGTGAAACATAGCTAGTGATTTATGTTTTAAAAACTAACAGATATGAAATTAAATTCTAAAGGCTAAGTGCAAGGTTGAAGGAATGATTATGTATAAAATAAAATCATGCAAAAAATTATCCACTTGATTGATTTAAATGGTGTTTCACCCATTTACATGAAAAGTGACTAAATCAAAAATTGAAACCTTATAAACATTTATTCATTCATATTAAACTTGAATTAGAAATAGATTGAATTTCCCAAGAAAATAAAAAACAAACTTTTGAAAAATTTAGCTAATTTACATAAACTTTAGGTGAAATAGTCTGAAAGAAAGTTTAAACATGTGTCTCAAAACATGAATAGAAAAGTAGAGTAAGATTTAGTAAACTTATTCAAATTTAGATATTAAATAAATTCATTTCTAAATTTAAGCTTGGACTGAATTGAACAAATACAAAGACATTAAGCTAAACCCATTTAGTCACTTGTAACTCAATCATTTAGTGAATTGCTAAGAAGCTTAAATTAAATCAACAACAACAATGAATCCATGAAAGGCATAAGACCAGACTCCAAATCAAAATAGGGTCCCCATTTTTAGATTTAAAATGGGGCATGTTGTGCAAGAAATAAAAAATAGTGACTCTTGTTAGGAAATACTCCTAAGTATTTCAATAATCTAGAATCTCTAATTTCATAAGGAAAAATATTAGCTACAAGTTATTAATAAAAAGAACTAGGATTCAATACGTACTAAAATTTATAATAATAATTAACATTCTAAGTTATGATCTTGTCAAAACCATCTATGTGTGTGACCAATTTATTTATTCCTTTCTTTTGCATTCACATAGTAATTTAGATTTCCATAAGGCTAGCATTGTTGAAGGAAAAGATTTTACAATTCATCTTTAGGGGGAAGTGGTTTGGGCATTGCTCTCCTACTAGCCAAGCATTCATATCTCCATTAGAGATATATATGGTCTATTCTAATAGCCTTTCTCTACTACAAACCAAGACATAAATCTTATGGTGGAGGTTGTTGAGATCAACCTTTTGAGGAGAATTTTAGATTTTATGTTTATCTCAATTTTTTCTAAAGGAGATTTTACAATTCATCCATAGAGGGTTACAGACTAATCCACAAGTACAAGGAAATCAACAAGTTCATGATAACTTAGTACAAACTAGAATTGAAGCAATGTTGCATTTTTATTTAGATATTTCATTAATTGCATTATATGGCTCCAAACAAGAATATATATTTTTTTAAAATTCAAAATTCTTATTATGAATCATTGATCTTTATTACTCAATAAATGATCAAAATAATAACAATAGTTTCACATAAAATTTGTAATTAGGCTCCATGAGTGAAATTTGTATTATCTTTACAATAGCCTATCAAGTCATTCTTATGATTAGAAAGGGGACCACAAGGCTAAATACAATTGGGATATACCCAACAAAGAGGAAAAATAGAAAACAAATGAAGCAAAACCTAGAATCATAAATAAGGGACCAAAAATAAAAACAAAACTCAAAGGAGAAGCTATTTATAGGGGCTTGAAAGCCACTCTAGCTTGAATGTAATGCTTGAATAAGTATCCTTTGATAGGAAATGAGACATCCTCACCATTTAGACACCTTAGGTGGTATGTGTTATCACCAAGGATTTCAAAGATTTGGTAGGGACTGAGACATAATGTATCACATTTTGCATGTTGTCCTTTTTATTCATGACCCCTATCTTATAGAAGGACTAGATTTAAGATCCAAAAAGCCTTCACTTTGGCCACTTTGTCAAACTATAAATTTAATACCTCATAATATTTACTAAAGTGTATCAAGGTTGCATCTCATTTTTATTTTAATTGAATGATATTTAAGAGGCAGACCTCTATTAGGTTATCAGTTCCCAGGTACTTTTTAGTGAAAAAAAGGAATGGATTCTTAGGTTGGTTATGAAGATAAGATTTTGGCCATATATAAAATGATAGGGGGAGGTCCCCAATGTAGATTTGACCCTAGTTTTATCGAACCATAAAGAAACTTTAAGCATGTTATACTAATCCCTTCAGTTTCTTTCTAAGGATTTCTTAATTATATTCAATAAATTTTTATTTGTTGACTCAAATAACCCATTACGAAATGGATAATAATTGAAAAAAAAAATTAATATTTAAAAAATGATCACCATAAGCCTATTTAAGGAATTTTGTGGAGGAAAAATTAGGTTCATTATCACATATCAACGTGGTGGGAATATCAAACCTTGTATCAATGTGTTCATCATAGAATTGAATGACTATGTCTATGGTACAATTCTAAAATAGTTGGGATTCAACCCAATAAGTACAATAATCCATATTTATTAGGACAAATTTTTGTCTAGCATAATAATTGGCATTAATTCCTCCCATGAATTCTAGTCCCCACTTTGCAAAGGGATGATCCTCAATGATTGAATATGATGGCATTGTTGGAGTGTGTTTATGAGATGCAATGACTTGGTAGGTGTGACAATTACTCACATATAGGTGAGCATTCTTGAAAAGATGCAACCAATATTAACATGACCCCAATATTTTTTAATCTATAATACTTCTTAAACCATGCTTGATTCCATATTTCCCATGAAAGTTTATGACTACTTCAGTTGTTTCCTCTTTATTTTGGCATCTTAGATATATGCCTTCATGGTTTCTTCTATAGATAATGCTAGACTTGATCATGAAACGGTTTCTTCTAAATCATATAATCCTACATTGCAAGGAATTCAAGTACCTAAGACACTCATTATTTATCAGATATCCAACAACATCTATGTACCAAACATCATCTGTGATGTCATGTATTGAGTATTATTAGCGAATAATTTGGGGATCTACCCCAACAATGGCTTTCCAGAGTCCTTGACCTTAGATAATATTCATTGAATATAAATGTAGGTCAAACTCTTAGATTATGGTTATCTATTTACCATGTCAATCTCCCAATTCATTTTATATCAGTAGTGCCTTCACAGATAGATCAAGTACCAAAACAAACACTTTATAATGCAAAATGTAATATCTAAACTTATTAATAACTTGATCAAGGCAAAGTCTTGTTTATCTAGTATAGAGTATCTAATTTTGGCATTATTGAGTGGGTTGATCATGAAATACATTGTTATTTTATCTTCCAACTCTTTCTTTTATGTTAATACTACAACCATAGAGTGCTCTAATGTAAATGAGTAAAGGTAAAAGGGTTGTATATAGTATGGGGTGATGAGCACTAGCATTTTTGTAATGGAAATCTTGATTTGGTTGAATGCCACCTTCATTTCAATAGTTCAATTCACCTTGATATCCTTATTTAACATGATATTGAGTGGTTTGATTATCTCAACAAAACCTAAGATTAATTTTCTCATGAAATTAATCTTGTTAAAGAAAATCTTCAGTTATTTCTTGATGTTGGGCTGAGGGATCTTTAGGATTACTTCTACCTTGTCAAGATGTACATAACTACCCCTCTCAGAGATAATGTGGCCCAACAATTTACCTTTAATCACCACAAATATACATTTCTTTGGATTCAATGAAATTTCATGGTCTTTACACCTCAACATCACTTTTCTCATATATTTTACATGATCTAATCTCTTATTAGAGAATAATATATGGTAATCCATGTAAATAACTATGCACTTACCTATTAGGTCCTTGCAGGCAATATCTATGGCCCTATGAAAAATGGAACCTATGTTGATCAAGCCAAAAGGAACTCTTTTATAGGCATATGTGCCCCACTTGGTAGTGAAAGTTGTCTTGATCTTATCTTCATAATTGACTAACACTTGGTTATAGCTCGAGTGCTCATCAATAAAGGACATAATTTGGGAACCATTTAAAATATATAAAACCTCGTCTAATGAAGGCAAGGGGTAGTTATCCTTTGAAAAAGCTTTGAAGAGGTTAAAAAAATCAACACATGGTTTGATCTCATCACTATTTTTCCTCATTAGTACTAGTTTTACAACCCATGAAGAATGTATCATCAAGAAGATGATCCTTGCTACTATTAATTTATGCAATTATTTGAAAATTATAGGTTCTAATAGTGGATCTACATGACTCTATCTTTGTCTAAATGGATTATTTCTAGGATTGAGGGGGATAATGTGCATTAAAATAGAAGTGGTGAAGACCTTGACATATTCATAACTCCATGTTATCAGGTCCTTGAATTACTTGAGATGTTGAACAAAATATCACTTCTCTTTTATGGTGCAAGTGGTGCCCAAAAACACATTCTTCATTCCTTTTAAAATATATAGGTTTCACTGATTATGAAACATACCCTTAAGTAGGGTGTACTTTTTTTCATTTTCATGATGGTCCATGTTGAATAACCTTTCAAATTAGATCATACCTTTAGGTATGATATTGTTTTACAAGTTCATGATCTTATTCTCCTCTAATTCAAAGTCTTCTTGACCATCCTCATCAATAATTTGATCTACAAACACTTTAACATTGGTGATGAATTATACTATGTGATGGTCATCATTAATGATTTGGAAATTATTGATTTTATCAGGGATTGAAGGGGTAGATAGTAAATCTACTTAGAATATTCTCAATATTGAATATGCAATTAGTTTCAAGGTACTTGTAATGGTAGCTAGTGCATCTACTAAATAACTTTTTTGTCTATGAAATATTTCAATGCCAAAGGCATCAAAGTCTTTTATTAGGTTCCAAACTCAACCATGATATTTGGATAAAAACATTTAATTTTAAGAATTTTGGCTTCTAACCTAACTACCAATTTAGAGTCACCCAATACCATGATGTTCTTTATTCTATTTCTAAGGGAAAACAATAGACCATAAACCAATGCTTCATACTTAGCTACATTATTGGTACAATCAAATTAGATATGGAATTCAACCAAATGAGACATTCCTCTTTGATTGATCAATTCCACCCCAACACCGCATCTATTTTTAGACTTTAAACCATCAAATTTCAATGTCCACAATTTTGGGATTACAGTTAGTATTGGTGTATTAGGGAGTAGTAGTGTTGATTCAACATTTTACTCTTGATGAATAGTCAACTCTAAACTATCATCCATATTTATGTTATGTCTTGTAATTACTTGAAAAGAGCATAAACATTATTATTTTCTATTTGATTTTCCACATCTTGGGATATCACATGCAAGAGTGTTATTCAAGAAGGCTAGTAACTCAGGTGATTCATAAAAATGTTCTTCATTTAAAAGATCCAGTTCTTCCACCTTTAAGGTTTACTACAGACTAAGAATGTTAATAAAGAGGGTATTCTGCCTCCATTATTATTTATTCCCCACATACACTCCAAATTTAGATTATTTATAGAGGATCTCATTTATTCTATTGTAATTAGTGATCATATGGACCACCTTGGGTTACCCTTCTATTCTGATCTGGTTAGGAAAACCATGTTAGAATAATGAATATTTAAGCTTACCTAAGGTTAATAGGGTAAGTTATTTATTACCTAGGGTTAATTTTATTTACCTCGGTTAATTTGTTTTATTGCTGAGAATCTCTCAACAATATATTTGTTCATAGTATGTGAAAACAAATAGTTTGTTTTCTCTATCTTGTAATCACAACAAATAGTTTGTTGTCATAAAACAAACTATTTGTATTATAAATACGTTACAATCTATGAGAAAATAATGAGAGATTAATGAGAGAATATAGAGAATTTATAGGATTATCACCTTTTTTTAGGTGTGAGAAATTTATTTTATTCTCTGATATTATTTACAAGTTATTTGTTGTGGGTTCTTTCTCTTGGATTGATCCTATGGATCCTATGTATCTCCTGCTCATTCTTTCATGGTATCAAAGCTTGGAGTTCTAGTTGAAGATCCTCTTCCCTAAAATTTTTTCATTATTTTTCATCTATTAACACATTCAAAAACATTATTTTATTGATGTGTTACAGATATTTGTTATTCTCTCAAATTTGGGTTCTTGTTTACAAGTTTTTTTTGGAAAATTATGTACTTTATGTTCATTAATGACCATAAAAATTTCCAAAATTAGAATTTTTTTCATAGGGGCATAGAAAATCAAGTCAAGAATCCATTTCAACTTGAATTTTTTCATTTCATGCTGGCCATACAACTATTTTATTCAAAAATTGGCTAACTAGTTCCTTTTGGCAGACTATAGTGCATGTACATTTTTCTGATGTGGCAGATCATACGATCAACTTTTTTGAAATATGAGACCTGTTTGTGAAAGATGACTATGCTATATTTCATTCCATATAAATTAGTATGGATTTGAACCAGCCATACAGTTTTTTGGAAGGTTACAACAGGAATTTAAAAAACTATTTTTAGTCTGCAGCATAGCCATACGGTTTCATCCATTTTGAATGCCTTATACTGCATAAAATCAAAATATGATAATTTTATGTGTTAGAAAACTTCTCAGGCTTTCATTTCCTGCTGAGAAGGATGGATTTGGACTAGGCCATATAGTCCTTTGGGCAGATCTAGTGGAGCCAATTCTGTATTTGCTGAGAGGTGTTTTCCTTGGCATGTGTTTACAAATTTCTCAAAAATTTCCCTGATCACCATGGCTTGCTAGAACAAGAGATTAATTATGATAAAGCCAAAGATTATTCAGCATTTATCTCACATGTGTGAGTCATTTTGGCTTATTTTTTATTAATTTCTTAATTTTAGTGATTTAAATGCAATTCTCTAGCTCTAAAAGTACAAATTTGACTTGGCTAAAGTGGCTAGAGGTATTTTGTTAAAAAATTGTGGGGAGGAAGCCTTGGGATCAAATCCCCCTACATTTGTTTTTCATAAAGCCATTTTTTTACTTTTATATAAGCTAATGCTAATTTTTTTTTCGTTGGGAGACGTTAAATTGTAACAGGAAGGGTGTTTTGAGGAAAAATTAATGTCTAGGTTTTTCTTGTCAACTTCATCATCTTCCTTGGGAATGGAATCCCAATTATTTGAACCCCTAAATTCTATAAATTACCATGTTTAGAAGCTAAAAATGAAACAACTCCTTCAATCAAAGGGCTTATGGAGAATTTTTTTCTAAAACAACACCTGTAACATTCACCATTGAAAAAGACAAATATGCATATGGTTGTAAGAAGGATGAGGCTCTTGGATTGATTTGTCTCAATGTCTCAAATAATCTTCAATTTCACATTGTAGATGCTACTATGCCAAAAGAGGTATGGGAAAAAATTTAAAAACCCATTTGGAAAAGTTAATGATTTAAAAATTTTGCAATTAGATGCAGAATTGAGTACTCTCTCTCCATCAGATTTCCCTTCAATGGATGAATTCTTGGCAAAATTCAAATTTATAAGGTCACAGTTGAAAGTTGGTGACAAGGATAAAAGTGATCAAGAGTGCATTTTCATGATTTTTTCAAAGTTGAAAGGACCATATAGTGTTTTTTCCTCTACTTTTTATACTATGATGGATTCATTAGGTGATGAATTCAAATGGCCTTCCTTTGAAGTTTTTTGTGAAAGATTGACTAGGGAGAAAATAAAATTAATGGCCTTAAATGCTCTACATGGTCCTAGTCATGCTCTAGTTGCTAATTCTTTTAAAGGAAAACCTTCACCTAAGTCTAAAAAAAACCAAGCACCTTCAAATAACCCTCTAAAGTCCACCACCCAAACACCTCATCATTCTAAATCTACTAAGACCAAAAAATCGTTTAAGAAAAAGAAGAAAACATTTGGTCCATGTAATTGTTGTGGTGGTCCTAATCATGATGAAAGTAGATGTTTTAAGAAGATGGAAGCATTAGAGGTAGTGGTCAGACAACACAAAATTTCCATTCTGTCTCTATCTCCTTCTACTTCTCCTGTAGGAAAAGGGAAAACACTTTCAACTAGGGCTATATCTTCATGTCATGATCAGTGGATTTTTGACTCAAGTGCTTCTCACCATCTTACACATTCTAAGGATATATTGTCTTCTCTTACAAATTGTAGTACATCACATATTGTTATGGGTAACTCCTCATAGATTGAAGTTTTGGGATCTAGTACTATTGACAATTAAGATGGATGTTTTAACAATGTATTGCTTGTACCCCAAATCTCTTCTAATCTTCTCTCTGTATATCAAATATGTAATTATGGTACTAGGAAAACTATGGATTTTACTTCACATGATGTTGTAATAAGAGAATGTAATGATCCTAGTGAGATAGTTGCTACAGGTATAACAAACCATACTACAAGACTCTATACTTTTGATAAGTTTGAGTCTTTCATGTCTTCAAGTTATTCACTTATAGCACATGGTAATAATATTAGAAAATTTTGGCGTGAGAGATTAGTACATTTGAGTTATGGATATATGCAACAAATGAGTACAAAACATCTTGTAAAAGGCCTTCCTAAGGTCTCATGTATTGATGGGGTGTGTCTTGGTTGTCTAGTTGGTAAACAACACTAAGATCCATTTCCAGTTGGTAAGACCACACATGAAAATGCACCCTTAGGGTTGGTTCATAGTGATTTGATGACTTTTCCAACTCATTCTTTTTTAGGGGCTAAATATGCACTCGCATTCATTGATGGTTTCACTCATAAAACTTGGGTATATTTTATCAAGTTGAAAAGTAAAGTTTTTGAGACTTTTAAGGCTTTCAAAACCTTTGTTGAAAAACAATCATCTCTTCATCTTAAGAAGATACACACTAATAATGGGGGGGAATATGATAGTAATGCTTTCTATGATTTTTGTATTGAACATGGGATACAACACTAGTTCACTATACCACACACTCCTCAACAAGATGGTGTAGCAGAGAGGAAGAATCAAACATTGAAAGAGACGGCTAATTGTATGATTCACTCTAAAAATTTGGGTCCACAATATTGGGCTAAAGCTATAAATTGTGAGAACTACATTTAAAACCATATGCCTCACAAAGCTATGCAAAATATGACACCAAAAGAAACTTGGTCTGGGATCAAGCCTGATATTTCAAATTTTCACATCTTTGGGAGTCAAGCATGGGTGTTTGTTCCTGATGACAAATGTAAAGCATTGGAGAAGAAAATCCAACCACTCATTTTTGTTGGTTATTGTGAAGATGTAAAAGCCTACCATTTTTTTGATCCTGTCACACATGATGTGTTATTTCGACAAGATGTTCAGGTTGATGAGCTACCCACTCCACATGAGTGTACATATAGTTCTTCTTCTCCCCCTCCTTCTTCTACTAAGGATAGTGAGGATTTGCTTTCTATTGTTGTTGATGATGATGTTGCACTTGTTCAGCCACCACAGCCATCTTCTTCACCACCTTTGCCCAAGTGGGCAAAGAGCACTCTACAGATAACTAGTTCTTTCATTGGTGATCCATCTGATTCTCATTGCACTCACTCACAAACATCTAGTGTTGTTCTTTTAGGACAATCTTGTACAGATGATCCATGTAATATCCCTTGTTTCCCTTGTTATCTAAAACTGAATATTATTGAATTGCTTATCTGTATTTGTGCAAAATATCTTCAAATAGATAAATAAATCATAGTATAATATCTTATTTATTTTCTCATATGCTTAAAATAGAGGTCCTTTGTCAAGTATATAAAGAATATTGAAATACGGCCTTAATAGCCTGAGTATTTCCACAAACTGGGAAATAAATCTAGATCTGGTATGTCTCAGCCTGCTGTGTCAAAAACACATTCACCGACGTCAGTTATACTGCCATCATTAGTCGACTAGCATTGTTAACCTATCAATGTCAATGAGAGGTGGGCTGATGTCGGTCTCTATAGGGCTCTACCTGCTGATGTCAGTGTCTGATCTTTCTACTGATGCATATGGATTTTCATGGATCTATACGGACTTTGTACGGCTACCAATATAGCACAACCTATATGCTTGATCTTGATCTAAAGGACTATGGGCTAATATAAAAGATCTATATCTGGATAATTATTGAATCAAAAACCAAAATAAAGAAATACCTGTGAACCCTTGTGATAGCTTCTGTATGAATTTATCTCTCAAACTTGTAAACCCCTGTGATAACTTCTATATGAAGTTATCTCTCAATTTGGCAATAGATCAGCTGGTCTCTCACAACCTCTGAATCACACACAATGAAGAGTGGACGTTCTTCAATGTAAATGGAATCCTGAAACCCTTGGCTCAGTCTTCATAGAAGAATTCTTAACAAGAATCAATATTAATAATCAATCATGCTTCAACTCTCTCCCGTGAGAAACCCTTATACCCTCAAAAGGTTTGCTTGCTAAAATTAGATTTTCCTTAAATTAGACTTAGGGTTTCTTAAATTAAAATTAGGGGTTTTTTAAAAATTAGACCAAAGTATTAATAATTAATAATTAATTAATATTTAATTAAAATTAGACCAAATAACTAATATTTGATTAAATCAATCAAATATTAATATCTCCCTTAATTCATGTCTGAAAGAGCCCGAACGAAAGCCAAGCCCAGCTCCATCAAGACCCTCTATCCATCCCATCAGCCTATGAGGGTTGCATAATAGGCCAATCATCCACTAGAAATGATGTCAACTAAAAGGGGACATGAAAATCCAGTGTTGTTTTCTGAGGCCATTGGTATACCCAAGTGGGATGTTGTTATATATGATGATTATTCTTCATTGATGAAGAATGATACTTGGGATCTTGTCCCTCTTCCTAAGGAAAGAAAACTTGTAAAATGTAAATGGGTCTAAAGGACCAAATATGCTATAGATGGATCAGTAGATAAGTACAAAGCTAGATTAGTAGCTAAGGGTTTTTCATAGGTTAAAGGGGTTGATTTCTCTAAGACCTTTGCCCCTATAGCTAAGATGGATTCTATTCAGCTTGTATTCTCTCCTGCTGCTTCACATTCTTGGTCAGATTTTTCAAATGGATGTGAAGAGTGCTTTCTTGCATGGTGATCTCCATGAGGAGATCTATATGGAGTAGCCTCCAAGATTTGTGCAAGACTCATCATTGGTTTTTAGACTCTATCATTCCCTTTGTGGCCTCAAACAAGCTCCTAGAGCTTGGTATGAGAAGATGGATAGTTTTCTTTTGAGTTCTGGTTTTATTCATTGTGAGTCAGATCATAATGTATACATCCTAAAGTAAAGTGAGGAGCTTTTCATATTGGTTTTGTATGTTGATGATCTCATCCTCACTGGTAGTTTAGATTCCTTAATACATGACATCAAGGACAAGTTGGTAGATAGGTTTGATATGATAGATCTAGGACTTTTACATTATTTTCTTGGTCTTCAAGTTTTTCAATCTTCTGAGGGCATCTCTATTGGACAACATAAGTATGAGATAGATCTTCTTCATTGATTTGGCATGGCTGATTGTAAGCATGCCCCCACTCCATATTAGTCAAGTATTATGTTGTCTACCACTTGTATGACTCCTCTTGTTGATCCAACTTTGTATAGGCAACTTGTAGGTTGTGTGTTGTACTTGACTCATACCTGTCCTGACATTACATTTATTGTGAACCTTGTCTCTTGATTCTTACATGAGCCTCATGAGAGTCATTAGTAAGTAGCCAAGCATATTTTGTGCTACATTTAGGGCACCACTCATTTTGGTATACATTACACACCATAGAGTTCTACACAGCTTATTGGATACACTGACTATGATTGGGCTAGTGATGTTGACACTTGCAAGTCCACTTGTGAATTTGATTTCACACTTGGTTCAAGTCTAGTTACTTGGGCATGAAAAAAGTAGACTGCTATTACATTGTCCTCTATTGAGCCTCAGTATCAAGGTGCTATCAAAGCTAGTCAGGAGACACTTTGGCTTTGACAGTTGCTTGGAAAGTTTGGCTTCACATAGTAGGGTCCTACTACTCTTTGATGTGACAACCAAAGTGTGATTTCTATTTCACATAATCTTATTGAGCATCAGTGGACAAAACACATTGAGATTCACATACACTTCATTCAACATCTTATTTAGGATGAAGTTCTTTCTTTGGAGTTTGTGCTTATAGTTGAGCAGATTACAAACATCTTCACTAAACCTTTGGCTTCTCCTCGTTATCTTCAATTATGAGAGATTCTTGGGGTGAAGGAAGTTGTCCTTAGGGAGGATTTCCCATGAATTCCTTCCTTCCTTTATTTTTCATATATTTTGATTGGTTTGTACATGGGTACCTTATCAGGCCTAGTAGCCAGGACCCATATTTGTTTGTCATTCTCCCTATGTTTTGCTTAAGGGAGGGTGTTAGAATAATGAATATTTAAGCTTACCTAAGGTTAATAGGGTAAGTTATTTATTACCTAGGTTTAATTTTATTTACCTTGGTTAATTTTTATTATTATTGAGAATCTCTCAATAATATATTTGTTCGTAGTATGTGAAAACAAATAGTTTGTTTTCTCTATTTTGTAATCACAACAAATAGATTGTTATCATAAAACAAACTATTTGTATTATAAATACTTTACAATATATGAGAAAATAATGAGAGATTAGTGAGAGAATATAGAGAATTTATAGGATTATCACCTATTTTTTAGGTGTGAGAAATTTATTTTATTCTCAGATATTATTTGCAGGTTATTTGTTGTGGGTTCTTTCTCTTGGATTGATCCTGTGGATCCTATGTATCTCTTGATCATTCTTTCAAAACATGCCAAGGTAGTCACATGTGGATAAAATCAATTTCTACATAGCTATTTAGGGTCTTTGACTAGTCCCAAATTAGCAATATGCCATAAACATCTAGGATATCCACCACTTGGATATCAATATATTTCTAGAGCCTAGGATCAAAATCGAATTGCATTAAAATATTGTATAATGCCCAAACTAACATTACTTATGTTTTATCTAGTTGGATAAATTTCAAATTTGATTTCATAGGTGTTAAGTCTAAATTTTGGTAGATATCATAAGGCATGATATTCCTCGAAGCACCTAAATTAACCAAATAGTTATGTAACTTTTTACCAAATTCCTCACTATTAAGAGGAAAGGAGGAGTTTCGGTATTTTCCTTATAGAGAGCAACATGAGTATTATAAAAATTATTAAATTCCTTTGATTTACCACTATATAAATATTTCAACATCAAATCCTTTAAACTATAAATTTGAGGTAACTCAAACATAGTTATATAAGCTTTAGTTTCCTTAAAATCTTCAACTATATCATAGCTAATTTTGGTCTTCTTTGGTTGCTTATTATTTAGAGTATATATATTAGGATTATTGGGTTGATTATTAGGTTGAAAATCCTATAGGAATCCTTTACTAGCTTAGATACCAAAATGATGTAGAGCATACACCAAGTTATCTCACACTATACCTTTTCTCAAAATGGACTTCTCTAATAATGGCTTACCACTCCTTGTTAATGATTATCTAGTTTATTCATCATGCAAGAAAATGAGTTTCATTTAATGGATTTATGGTTTTATTATCTTGATTATGCTTATACATGTCTTTGTAACCCTCTCTTTTCAATCACCAACTTTGACAACCCTTCTAGTTCTTAACCCCTTACTTTACTCAACTTTGTATACCCTTTACACAGTCTTACTAACCCTATTTTTCCTATTTATTAGGTTTTATAGGAAAATTACAATGATTCAAAAGAACCATAAGTATTTATAGATACCCTTTTCCACATTTTTTCACCAAACCAAGTATTAATCTTTAACTCATAGCTTGGACCACCTTTTCAACCTTCTTTATGCCTCTATTTATGCCTATTATGCATGTTTACCCCTTTTACACTCTCAATCAACTTTAGACCTAAAAAATGGATTTGTACACAATAAAAAGTATGAAAATACATTAGGAAACCTTAAACATATTCTAATTACAAAAATTGGGGTTTTCTTAATGGTTGGAGTGTTTTATACCTTCCTAACCCTAGTTTAGGGTTTGCTTATCTCAGTATTAGCTGAAAGCACACTAAATTCCACTATGGATTACTTAGTGGGTTTAAAATATTTAAAATAAATTTTATATGTCTATATTTACCTTTTTCATGTTTATTAATTTTTATATGATGTTTATCAATCCTCTGTTATGACTTTCTTTGTCAAAATTCACTTGACTCTGTAGGCAAAATGACCATCTACAAGTCTGTCTATAGTTTTAAAATCTTATACCACATTATTACTCAAAAAAATATCCAAAAATCATTTAAGGGATTCATACATACATACCAATACATTTTAAATAATATTGCAATCACTTCTTTGATCTTTTCCTCTCATGTTTCCAATGCATAGTCTACAAATAGGGAAACTTGCACAAAATAGGGGTCTATACACAACATGTCTGAGCACCAGATAACTTTATTTTTATTAATTACAATCAAAATATCAAATAAAATTACAAAAAAATTTAATAAACATTAATAATCATTATCAATTTCTATTTATTATCCAAATTTGAATATATAATCTACAACACCAATAGACAACTCATAAATAGGGTTTATATCTTACCACCCTCAATAAGGTTATCAATTTTATTTGTCTCTTTGAAGTTTGATATTAAAAAAATACCTGAGAATATATCCATTCATAACACTTTAAAACCAATTATCAATCTCATTCTTTCAAAACAAATCACATGCAATTAGTTATAACAACAGAGATCTCAAATAGGGTCTATATTATTTCTTCCTTCAACTAAGATTACAACCACATCATAATTATATTTATACAAAAGATTCAATACATTATCCATCCATATAATTCAAATGGAACCTATCTCTCTCTAACAACCTAAAACTGACTCCTTTATTCCTAAAAAGGATGCATAACTGAATCTTGGTTCCTTTTCCACGTAGAGATTTCTTGTCACCTTACATTGTCTTTATGTTCACACCATATAAGGTACCTAAAACTAAAATAATAGGTTAAAGAAAACACTTTTTAACCTCATAAAATTATTAAACACTTAGACACATTTTACACATCTTTCCATCCTCACTAATGCATAAAAATATTTAGACAAGACTTGACAACATTCAAATTTTCAAATAATGTTTTTGGTGGGAAAACCAAAAATTCAAACTTTAAATAACCTAAGACTATCTAGACTCCACCTAAGGACTATTTAGTACCTATAAAAACTATAATACATGCAATAGACTAACTTGAGAAAAAAATGGATCATCTTTTGGGTCCTCATAAGATGCCCTTGCATGATAGGCATAATCTCCATATTATCCACCTTCTTCTAGAAGATGTTTGAAGTAGACAAGAATTATATGAAGTTCATTTCTATGTGGTTTATGATATTTTACAATCTACACCCTATTTTTAAGGCTTGTTTAATTAAATTCATATAATTTTAAGTGTGTGTGTTTTTTTTTAATTTCCATTGTGAAGAGGACTGGGCATATTATCATTTTTAGGCTTGGAATTCCATTACCAATTAGGTCTTTAGAAATTAAAATTCCTCACATGAGGCTAGTTACTATTATTTTGGTTAGAACTATGTGGTCCTTGCCTATGAAAGTTGGTCATATCATTAAGTATTTTATAAAATAATTGTTTCAAATTTCTTACCTTAGAATTTGTGTTAGTGTTAGATTGTCCAATTAATTGAGACTATGAGATAGTCATGGGTATCTAAGTGCAAGTATTAATAATAGGGATTTTTGTATTTAAGTAGTATGGAAGGGCCTAATGAGCACTTCCACATGTAATGTACCCAGAATTACATATATCATCAACATTATTATAGACCATTGGGACCAACTATTGGCTATTCACCTGAGGGAATACATGGTTGGGAGGCATGTAAAGTAGACCGTTGGTTTGCTATTTTTTTGGAGTTGGGTTATATATTAGATTATGACTTTCATATAGGGTGATTGGGATAGGATTCATTAGTGGAGTGTTTTTTTTAGGGCTTGATTAATAATTTGTATTTGGTTTTATGCACCTAGATGACCTAATGAAGGTAAATGACTTAGTCTGTAACCTTGTGGCACCATCTGATACTAAATATTAATAGATTCATTATAGGATAATGATAATGATGCCATTATGGCTAAGGTTCTTCTAAGGAAAATAAATATTATTGAATCTAGAGCCTTAAGGTAGGTCTATATGGTAGTTGCTTTAGTCTAAATATAAGAGTCCTTCAAATGTTAATACAACTTGTGAAACCAAGCATTGAACATACTCAGGGGTTTAATTTGTTCCCTTTTGGTAGTTGCAAACTGATGATATAGAATTTCAAGGTGAATGGGTATTTTAAAGTGGTTTACAAATATCATTTTTTAGCTCAGCCCCTATAGTAATAGACCTAATGGGTAACTTGAAGTACCAATCATATATTTCTTCCACTAAGGAATAGGTAAACAATCTATAGGTAACATATTCATGCTATACCTAGGTTTTGATTAAGGCACCCTTAAAAGCTTGGATGTGTTCCTCAAATTTTTGGACACCTACCATTATGAACTTAGGATGGAACATATCTAGAATTTTGTGTAAATTATGATCTTTATGCCTGGAACATTCACATAATATTGGCCTCTTTGTCTAATCTAGGTCATATTAGTCATTGGTAAAGACTGATGGATTAAAAATGGGTTAACAAAAGGGGTAGGTGTAGTTATGGGTGAACTACCAACTAACTAGATGGGTTTAACTTTTAATTTACTTTTGTTAGCTCTTGGTTTTGATACTCTATGGTCAAGGAACTTTGATAGTTCTAAATTATCCCAAAAAACTTGGATTTAGTGTTGATCCTTATATTCTCTAGCTTAAGATAAGGTTTTGCTCAATGGGATAGATGGTTTATAAAATTCCTTAGTAGGATATTCTAACTAATGAATTCAATTCATGGTCATTGTGGTCTTCCTTATATCACCAAAACATGTTGATGTAGGGTTTGACATGTAGCAAAAAATTAGGTAGAGGTTGTTAATACCCTATCCTAAAAGGAAACTCATGTGAACAAGTCTCCTCAAGGTCCTAGTTATTAGGTCTTGGTATGTTAGTCTTAAATTAGTTAGTTAATTTGAACTATTCCATGCAAGGGACCTATTTAAATGATTTGAATAAAAATAAATAACTCTCACTAGGGTATTCAACAAAGGTCATGTTTCTAGGAGTTAGTTCCTTTCACAAGCTAACTCTTATCATTAGTTTATCATGTCCATGAATACAATAATGCAATAAATATGATAAACTTTATGAGATGGATTCATCAAAGCAATTAAGATAAATAGTTAGATTCATATTTTTATATTTCTAGATTAAAGTGATCATAAGTAAAGAGCAAAAAATTATCGGGAAAAGAGGTTAAACACTTGTTGTAAACATCAATAAAATTGAAGTTATATAACTACCTAAATTCCAATTTAAACCAATATCTAGGTGTGCCAGACTTAGCATAACTCTAGATGAATACAATGCAAGAGACTATGAGGGAGAGTGACTATAAGTATAAACTACATTGCTACCATAAAAATGTGTAATGAATGAGTAAACAATCTTAATAGTCTTCCAATTATCAATATTTTTTATTTTGATTAACAATATCTTAAAATTCATACAATCTTCAGACTCAAAAAATAGTTATGCCACAATAAGCTAAAATGAGAGAAAGGAAAATATTATCCTATAAATCAAAGGAATTTTTTTTGGTTTTATGTCTCCTTTCACAATCCACAAAGATCTAGCCCTTTTTATGGTACAAAAGTTGATCTTATATAGGGACACAGTCCTATGGAGTTCAAATGCAAATTCAAATGTAGATTCATACCATTAGGTAGTTTTAGGAATATTTGACATGGATATTCCACTTGAGGCTTATTGGGAATGAGCCCCATTTAATTTCATTATGAGGATAGCTAGAAATGTGATAGACTAAATCAAGAAAAAATTCCCACAAGGAATTTAGTTGGGATTGAATTAAAATCATCGGTTGTCCATGTATTGCATAGTTAAATCCATGCCTCTTAAAGGCATATTCTTTGGTGCTTATGCATAGGTCATGATAATGATTCATTCCTCATCGATAATTAAACTAGGCCAAGATTTGATTCTATGAATCAAATTGGATGTGTGGTTCATTCTCATCCTTTAATAGTTTTGACAACTATACAAGCTATCAATTTCATGATTTTTCCTTGCTAACTATGTAGCTAGTATGTCCTTCATTCTGATAGGTTTCCTATCACTTCTATATTCATCGCTTTACTTATACTTTTCCCATGTGGCAAGGCTAGTTTTGTTTCTATGGGACCCAATTGACACTTGTTGGTCTTTTGGTGCTCTTAGGATTCCTTCTTATTTGATTGATTTAGCCCTTCTTATGGCCACATTGCCTCTTTTCATTCTATCAGGGTATTAACTTTCTAACATTGTCATTTCCACACATATTTATCTTATCACTTATTGATTTTTCATAAAACTTTTACTTCAGTATTTGTGTGTCATAATTTTAGTTTGAGATATTTGTTTAGAATTTTTTATAAACAAAAATTCTGACAAAGTTTTAACACTTTTGGGTAGTCTTATAAACTTTTATTTGTAATAATTGTTCCAAATACTTCTTGAGATTTTCTTCAAGGAGTAAAAGATTTAGGAAATTTTAGTAAAGATAAATTTTGTGAAAATACTCTAATTGTTTGCTTCAACAAATTTTGACTTCATAAGTTTTAAAGATCCAATACTTGAATAATCATCATGAAGTCTTCAGATTTTTTATAGTTAAACCTTTGCACAAAATTTATGACAAGCTTTTGACAATTTTACCAATGATAAATACTTTGGTAATTTCACTTTTCCAAACACAAAGTCTAAATACCAACTTGTGAACAAAACATACAAAACATAGTTAGCAACTTAGGTTTTAAATTATAATGACTATGAATTTGAATTCCAATAATTAAGTACAATGTTAACGGACTAAATAAGTATAAACAAAACCATGCACAAATTTAGCCACTTACTTGATTTAAAAGAAGATTTCATCCATTTGTATGAAAAGTGACTAAGTTAAATAGTGGAACATTATAAACATATAGTCATTTATATTGAAATTGAAGATGAAATGGATCAAATTGCCCAAAAAAAGAAATAATAAACTTATGAAAAAGTTAAATAATTTGTATATACTTAAGGTTAAATAGTCTAAAAGAAAGCTAAAACAAGTGTCTCAAATAACAATAGATAAGTAGACTAAGACTTAGTACACTTACACAAATTTAGATATTAAATGAATGCATTTAGAATTCTTGGACTGAATTGAAGAAATACAAAGACATTAAATAAAACTCATTCAATCACTTGTAACTTTTTCATTTATTGAATTTTTAAGAAGGTTAATTTGAATCAACAACCATAATGAATCCCTGAAAGGCATAAGACTAGACTCCAAAGTAAAAGGGCCCTCATTTTTAGACTAAAAATGGGGTGTATTGTGCAAGCAACAATAAATGGAAACTCTTTCTAGGAAATACTCTCGAGTATTTCAAGAATCTATAATGTTTAATTTAACAAGAAGAAAAATCATTAGCTTCAAGATATTAACAAACCATAATTCAATAGATACTAAATTTTTTAATCAATGACATACTAAGCTATGATGTGTCAAAACCATCTATGTGTGTGACCAAGTCATTTATTCCTTTCTTTTGCATTCACACATAATAATTAAGATTCGCATAAGGATAAAACTATTAAAGGAATATATTTATAATTAAAATTGGGGGAAGTGATTTGGGCATTGATATGTTATTAGTCAAGTGTTCATAACCTTGACAAAGATACCTTTGATCCCTTCCAAAGGCCTTGCTCCACTGCCAACCAAGATATAAAGCCTATGGTGGAGGTTGCCAAGATCACCCTTTCAAGGATAATTTTGGACTTTATTTTTAGATCAATTCTTTTTAAATGATATTTTTTTATTCATCCATAGAGGCTTTTGCACCAATCCATATATATAAAGAAATCATCAAGTTCATGACAACTTGGTACAAACTATAATTGAAGCAATGTTACATTTTTATTCAAATATTTCATTAAGTGCATTAGATGGATTCAACTAAGAATATATCTATTCTAAAATTCATAAGTCCTATTATGAATTATTGAACTTTAGAACTCAAGAAATGATCAAATTAATAATAGTAGTTTCACATACAATTTTCAAGAAAAATTTGATATTAGGCTCTCTGAGTGTCATTTCTATTATCTTTACAACAACCTACCATGCCATTCATTTAATTAGTAATGGGACCACAAGGTAAAAACTAGTTGGGACAAACCCAACAAAGAGGAAAAATAGAAAACAAATGAATAAAAATATAGACTAACAAATAAGGGATTAGAAAGAAAAATATAAAGCAAAATAAAAGTTATTTGTAGGGGTTCCCAAACCACTCAATCTTAGAATTAATGCTTGAGTAATTTTCCATTGATAGGGAATGGGATATCCTCACTAGTAAGACACCTTAGGAAGAATTCATTCTCATCCAAAACTTCATAGATTTGGTAAGGACTGAGCCATAATGCATAAAATTTTACATGGTGTCCCTTTTGTTCATGAGCCATGTCTTATAGAAGGACTAGATATGATATCCAAAAGGCCCTCACTTTGGCCCTTTTGTTAAAATAGTGTTTGACCAACTTATGATGTTTTTTGAAGTACAACAAGGCTAAATCTCATTTTTATTCTAATTTCATGAGATTCAAGACGTTGGCCTCTATTTGGTCATTAGTTCCTAGGCACTCTTTAATGAATAGTAAGGTAGAGATTCTCAGGATAGTTGGGAAGATAAGATTTTATCCATATACCAAATGATATGAGGAGGTCCCCAACACATATTATACCCTAGTTCTATCTAACCATAAATCAAATTTAAGCATGTTATGATAATCCCTTAGGTTTCTTTCTAAGGTTTTCTTAATTATATTTAATAAATTCTTATTTTTTTACTTAGCTAACCCATTACCTTATAAATAATAATTGTAAGAAAATTTAATATTTATGTAATGATAATAATCCCATTCAAGGAATTATGTAGAGGAGAAAATAGGGCCATTACCACATATTAACATTGTGGACATACCAAACCTTGTAGCAATGTGTTCCTCTAAGAATTAAATGACTATGTCTATGGTGTAATTTTGGAATGGGTGGGATTCAACCCAATGAGTACAGTAATCTATCAATGTCAGGATAAATTTATAGCCACCAAAGGAATTAGCATTCAAGGCCCCTATGAAGTCCAATCCCCACTTGGAAAAGGGTTGAGCCTTATTGATAAAAAACATTAGCATTTTTGGAGTGCGTTCATGGGATGCAGTGACTTGGAAGGTGTGGAAATTACTCAAATGTAAGTGAACATCATTGAAAAGATGCTACTAATAGTAATATACCCTCATTATTTGATGAGTTGTAGAACTTCCTAAACCATGCTTAGTTTCATATTTCCCATGTAATTTTTTGAGTAATGCAATTATTTCCTCCTTATTCAGGAATCTCAAATATATGCCTTCATGTCTTCTTCTATAGAGAATTCTAGGTTTGATCATGAAATGACTGCTTCTCAAGATCAACACCCTATATTGTGTGGAATTCAAGTGCCTAGGACACTCATTGTTTAACAAATATCTAACAACATTTTTGTAATAAACATCATTTATGATGTCATGTACTAATTATTATTGACAAATAATTTGGGAATCTACCCCAATAATGGCTTTATAGATTCCTTAACCTAAGTGATATAATTTTTTTGTGAATATTGGGGTACTATTATTAAGTTATTTAAGGGTTTGACTTAATTATATTAGTAAATAATATTGAAATAAATAGAGTAATAATGTGTATAATTTATTTGACCTTTGTATCTTTTTAAAATAGTAATGAAAGAGGAGAAATGTAAGTTATCTTAAAACTATGCTGATATAGCTATGATAGAGGCTAATAGTAGTTTTGAAACATTGGGATAGTGTCATGAATCTAGATCTAGTTTTCATTTGGTGAAAGGATAGGAGTGTCAAAAACAAGACACTTTAGGGTCTAACATTATAGTCCAGATATGTTGTTATTGTCTAAACTAGTCATAGATATCTGAGTTTTTTAGGTTTTGTCTACTAGCCATGTGTGAGCCTACTTGTGAAATCTAGGATCTTGATTATTAATAGAGTTCTATGTAGAGATGATTCAATATTGAAACCCTAGACCTCCATTGTGCTTGAATGAAACCTAAGAAAGAGGGGGGTTAGTGTGTGTAAGATGTACCAAATGTGTATCCACACCCCTTATGTAGGCATGTTGCCTACATACCAATACTCTAAAGAGGGATCAAGCCATATGTAGTTATCCCACTTGATGTTCTTTATGAAATAGTGTTATGTTGATGCAAAAATATTAAATTAGGTGTGCTTGAGGTGGTTAGGGACTAGTGTGAGGGTTTGAATATGTTGGTAGTTGTATTGGGTGGCTGTATGCAGAGAATAGGGAAATTTGCCTTAGTAGTCTTGTTTGTATTCTTGATTGCTTTTGTAATATTTTATAACCCCTTCTAAATGAACTTTGAATGGGATTTTATAAAGATATATTAGTCATGGGTTAAATGTATTTACACTAGGTTGACATAATGAAGAAGAAGAATTGAGATAAAATGGTCATTTGGGCTCAAAATGTGATTGGATAGGAGCAATGAAAATGGGACACCTTAGGTTCCATTACTATAGTCCAACCCCATCACTCATGTCCTATAGGTTCAGGACCTAGGGAAATGGAATAATCATGGGAAACAAAGCTTGACTAAGATGGAATTAGGTTTCAAAATTCTATGAATGTCTGGGTATCATAAGCCACACTCAAGCTACTAATTTTGACATTTTATATGACTACATTTCCCCCCCCCCCTTTATTCTAGTGATACAATAAAGTGGAATACTAGGATAAAGGAAAATTAGAAAGTGTACATAAACTTACCTATAAGGGTAAAGCTCATGATGCTATGTGATATTAGATGTGCATAGAGAGAGAACATTGTGAAGTGTAAATATTCAAGATAAAACAAAGATTAGATTAGTTCTTACTAGATACTATATATCTAAAATAAGAACTTACAAAACTAGGTAAGAGAGAAAGAAAAAAAAAGGATTGAATGCACCTCACTAGGTACATAAACCAATAAAAAACCTATTATGATGTTGAGTAATGGTGGCTGATGTTGAGTAATGTTGGGTATGCTCTGTACCAAAAGGAATATCACAAATGAATCTAAGTGCTTAATTCCCTGAGGGTGGCTCAAGAATGCAAAGGTTGGCCCTTTGCCTCCATCATCACCCACTAAGTGAATTTATGTGATCATACATGTGCTAATCTATGTTTAGACTATTTGTCTAATCCCTCTAAGTAGGTGGCTCAAAATTACAAGGCTAGTTAGTCTTTTGGATCCATCATTATCCATGAAGTTAAGCTATAAACTAATACTGGTATAAATTTGTGCCATATGAGATGGCTCCCAAATCTCGTGAATGCTTTGTAATCTGAAAATATGGTATGAATAGTTGAATGTGTACTAGAAATTAGGCTAAACTTGGTCAACTCTGGAAGGAGATTAGGCTTGTATTAAAGCCACTCCAAAACTAAAAATTAGGCTTATGTGGAATCCACTCAGGAATGTGGAGGTTTGGCTTATATGAAAACTACTCCAAAATGATGCCAACCACCTGCAGATGGAATAAGGCATGCAACTATTGAGAATGTCTAGGTAATATACTAAACTTAGAAAGAAAAGAAGAGTCATGTGCCATGCATATTTTCCTCAATCACTAGTGTCTGTAACATGGATTTTGATCTAGAAGTTATACCAACTATCTAATCTAAAACTAGAATTGATAGCCATTATGTCACGTATGATGCCCATTGTATCTAGACTTTTTGAGAAAAATTGTATTAAAATTGATAAATCTAGACTGATTTATATCTGATAAAACTATAACTAAGCTGACCTTTCTACCTATTTTTAGAAAATCTAGGTTTTTTCTATTTGGACAAGAGCATCAAAAATATGACACCCTAGTGTTCAACACTATTGTCCATATTTGATGTTGTTTTCCTTTACTGAAACTAATTATTGTTATATAATCATCACTATTTTTTTGGTTTGTTATACCTGGTTTAACCTCTGATTGTTGTTCCTCAGTGTTTTGAAAACTAATTTTTTGATCAGTAGGGTCTCTGATCTATGTGACAAAACCCATGTTTGTTGCCTCCTCTTCTAAGGGTAGGAATGAAGACCCTACAATGATTTACCTCAAAAGAAAGAGACTTGCAGTTATGTTATGCTATGAAATACATGATATAGTAATGATAATGGAAATGATGTCTCAATATATAATGTAGTTTGTAAGAGAGATTGTTAGATCAACATGGGTATGCCCATATAGATATAACAATGTAATAACATGTGTAATGTATTGAATTGAAACTAAAAATGTTAGCTATTAGTTATCAAAAAGGGATGGAACATGATGGCCATTATGGCATCCAAGAAAGTAAGATAATGCATGATGTAGATCATGGCATTACAAATAATTGAAAAGAAATAAATCAACAAGCACACAAGGCAAGAAACAAGAAGCATACAAGAGTGGCCAATGGGCCAAGCAAATAAGGGACATGGGTACATGTTACTTAAAAAATAAAGTAAGCATACAAGGCATGTTTAAATTCCACATACACATACAATTGAAAATAAGTAAGGTTAGTATGAGGGCCATAATCACATAGAAGAGTACAAGCAAAGGACATTGGGAAATATCCTAAGGCACACACAAGAATAGAAGCACATACAAGAGACAAAATAGGAACTAAGAAATATTATTAAGGCACATACAGTAAAAATATTATAAGGCACATACAAGAGACAAAATAGGAACTAAGAAATGCCATCACATCTAGCTATGCAAAGAAAGAAAGGAAGGCGTGTAATATGCTATAAATAGAATCATATCTAACTAATGAAATAAAAAAATGAAAGTATGAAAAAAATGGAGTACAAGACTAGGTAAATGCTAAGAAATATTCATGTTCTATATACTAATGAGTGTCGATAGAATAATTTGTGTAAGCTAGTAAGTAATGTACAATAAAAGACAGCAAAAGACAATAAAAAATATTATAAGGCACATACAAGAGAAAAAATAGGAACTAAGAAATGC
This sequence comes from Torreya grandis, assembly GCA_037957365.1. NCBI lineage: Eukaryota > Viridiplantae > Streptophyta > Pinopsida > Cupressales > Taxaceae > Torreya > Torreya grandis. The sequence continues at coordinate 1,365,042 of JARHVA010000067.1, read as the reverse complement.
CATCACATCTAGCTATGCAAAGAAAGAAAGGAAGGCGTGTAATATGCTATAAATAGAATCATATCTAACTAATGAAATAAAAAAATGAAAGTATGAAAAAAAATGGAGTACAAGACTAGGTAAATGCTAAGAAATATTCATGTTCTATATACTAATGAGTGTCGATAGAATAATTTGTGTAAGCTAGTAAGTAATGTACAATAAAAGACAGCAAAAGACAATAAAAAATATTATAAGGCACATACAAGAGACAAAATAGGAACTAAGAAATGCCATCACATCTAGCTATGCAAAGAAAGAAAGGAAGGCGTGTAATATGCTATAAATAGAATCATATCTAACTAATGAAATAAAAAAATGAAAGTATGAAAAAAAAAGGAGTACAAGACTAGGTAAATGCTAAGAAATATTCATGTTCTATATACTAATGAGTGTCGATAGAATAATTTGTGTAAGCTAGTAAGTAATGTACAATAATATGATAACTAGAGTGTGTGGTGTAGGAATGACATAACCTAGATGGTGTAATCATGTAGAAGATGCCCCTGATGGGTAGATATATTGATGCATGTCTCAAATGTAGAAGTAGTATGCCCCCTCAATGGGTAGAGTGAAGCAATCAAGGATCTAGATGTCATTGCACACACTTAAACAAGATCAAGTGAAGGATGGTAATGTACATAAATTGACAAATAATAACATAGAATAGCATAACATAAGTCTAGCATGGTAGTAGAAATGTAAAGCATGGATAATGCATACAATTGAAATGTCTTTGAATTTTTGAATATTTAGATGTTCTTTGTATTCTGAAATTTTGTATTGTTTTTGGTATTTTGGACATATTTTAATGCTTTTATATTTTTAAAATTTTGAATATTTTTATATTTTTGATATAAGCTATGTATAATCAATCATGAGAAGACTATGTACAAGAAATACTAAGGAACTATATACAAGTAAGCAAAAATAAACTATGTATAAGTAATTGAAAGAAAGTTATATACAAGTAATTTTAAATAAGCAATATGTACATAATGATGTAAAATACTAGATTAGAGGGGGTAAAGGGTCAAAGGATGGAGCTCGCTAGGGATAATTATAGAGGAAGGGATCATGGACATCATCAAATGACTCAAGATCATCATCATAAGTATCATCAAATGTCATATATTTTATATGCATTATGGCTATCTCCTCAAGTCTCAATAAGATCTATGTTGTTTGTGTAGTCAAAGATCTATCACTCATAATGGTGTCATCCTATCGACAGTGAACTAAAGGTTGATCTGGTGGTGAAGATGATGAGTATCTTATAAGATGTTAAGCTTTGGTAGTAGATGGCTTTGGTAGAAGTGGTAAAGTTGGTGTTAGTGGTGATGTAATTTGAGTAATATCATAAACATATAGTTTATCCAATCTCTAATACAAAGTTGTACATGATTTTGTATTATAGCCTATGATATTATGAAAAAGACAAAATGGGTGACCATATTTCCATTATAACATACTAATAGATATATGTCATACTGTAGGTAGTGTGATTAATCCATGATCAAACTACATCTATAGTATAATCTATGGTTGATGTTGTGTGCTACCTGACTGAATCTAAATGGCTGGATCTATATCCATAGTAGTAACCATGTGAAATATATTTACCAAGTGATCTATATATGGCCATGAATGTGGAGTGTATCTTGAGAGTGTAGTGTGAGATGTTAAGTGTGACAGAGGATGTGTAATGAGAGCTCTAGATTCATCTTGGTACTCTCTTAGGCCAAATGGTCTAAAGCTTAATCTACACAAATAGTCATTTGTGACTGTGGGTGTCATATCATATTTTGAAGTAGCCTAGAAATCTTTATCAAGATCAACATCATGTACATATGGTAACTTAGAATTTACCACAAGGGGTAACTATGATATGAGAGTTTCATCAACTATAGTAGTAGAAGATGGTGGTGTTGTGAGACTATCTATAACTATCAAAGTAATTATAACTATTAGAGGATCTAAATCTATAAAATCAATTGGAACTATTGGAATTAGTGTCAGTGATTGTATAATTTTAACAAGTGTAAGAACCATCCCTGATGGAGTAGCTATAATGACTAAGCTGCTATGACTGGATGAGTATCTAGAATTAAGGACATAACTATAAGTAGAGGAGCATGAGATGTGTTAGTCTCTTGTAACTCATATGCATGTATCTAATAAATACAAATGTGATGAGGTGGTGATATGAGGTGTCCCATCTAGAAAAATAGTCAAAGATGACTTTGTAATTTGATAATATGTGAATGACTAGTTATCTATTGGGCATGTGTATAGGTATCCTTCATGGATAAATTTAACACATCAATTAAGAGTAGAAGGAAATTCCCCCTTAGCATGTATCCAATGTCATCCAAGTAAAATATTATAATGAAGAGGACCCGACATGACCTAAAACTGTGTAGAGAGGGTTTTGGGCCCTATCATGATATCCAAAGTAATGGTACCCATTGTTTGTCATTGTATATCATCAAACCCTCTAATATTTGTATATGATTTTTGAATGGATGCCATATCTATGCCCATGGTCTATAAGATTGTAATATTATATATATTAAGTCCAGAACCACTATCAACAAGAAATCTCATAACTATGCTAGTTTTGACTTGAGCTTATATGAACAGTGGTAAATTTTGATCAATAACTATTTGAGATGGTATGTCCTCACAATAAAAATAAATAGCATATTCTATAGTTTTTAATGTGTTGACCATTTATGAAAAATAAGAAGTCTCTAAATCAATGGTCATAGAAGTTTGATTGAGTGCTTGATAAATAATGTCCTTGAAAACATTGGCTTTTTGAAGTAGTTCTAACATGGAAATCTTAGCTGGTGTATTTCTCAACTAATCAACAATATCATATGTCTTATGTGGATCTGCCTTTGCAGGTGGGTTGGGCCTAGGATGGAAAGTAATAAGAATATAGTGGGGCTAGTGAATAGGTGTGGGAGGCATGGTAGCATGTCAAGTAACAACTCTAACTATATTATCTACTATCTATATAGTAATAATAGTATCTACTAGAGGAGAGTGAAGATAATCAATAGGTCAAGGTGGTGGAGGGACAAATGGTGTCCACTAGGCTCTTTGGTGATGGGTAGTGACCTGTGGAAGAGTAAAATGGACCATGCAACATAACTCAGCATGGGATAGAGGCTCTAAAGGAGGTGAGGCAAGAGGTATCTTAACATGTTTAACATTGAATTTCTTAATATCATCTCATATTATAAAAATTAAGCATGAAATGTAAAGAATGAAGCTTTATATTAATATATGGTAAATTTCATCATTCATGTACATGATAAGACCGAGTATGTTTTCCTTATTATTTGAAAGAAATGCAATAAATATATGTAAATAAGTGAGATCCATTTTTGTTATTATGTGAAATCTAATTTTAAATGTAAGGTGATACCTCAAGAAAACAAAGGGGCCTAGTATATGTAACTAGGGTTTCAAATAAAATATATATTTTTAAAAATTACTATGGAATTTTAAAAATTAAAGTGAATTTTTGATTTAAATATGTAGGTAAAAAATTTAAAAAATTCTAAAATTAGTAAGAAAATTTTCCTAGGGTCTCTAGGTGTTTGTGCATAAAAGGACCTAGTAAATTCAACTAGGGTTTGAAATAAATTATTTTAAAAATTAGTCAGGTAAATTTAAAAATTAAATATGAATTTATGATTTAAAATATGCAAGAAAAATTATCAAAGAATTTACCCTAGGGTTTGTACAGTTTTTATGCGAAAACAAAGTAAATCAAGTTCACTAAATTATTTAATATTTTTGGGAATATTGGATTATTATTCCTAATTAAGTTAAGGATATGAGTTGATTAAATCAATAAATAATATTTCAATAAATAGAGTACTAATTTGTATAATTTATTTGACCTTCATAGCTTTCTAAAAATAATAAAGAAAGAGGATAAATGTAACTTATCTTAAAATTGTTTTGATATGGATGAGATAGAGGCTGATACTAGATGTGTAAGACTATGATAGTGCCATGATTATAAATCTATCTTTCATTTGGTGAAAGGACAAGAGCACTAAAAACAAGACACTTTGAGGTCTAGTACCATAGTCTAGGTCTTACCATTGTTGTCTAAACTAGTCACATAGATCTAAGTTCTATGGGTTTTGTTTAATGTCCTTATGTGATCCTACCTATGAAATATTGGATCTTTCTTATTGATGAAGTTCCTTATAGATCTGATTCAATATTGAAACTGTAGACCTCCATTGTACTTGAATTAAACTTAAGAAAGAGGGGGGTTGGTGTGTGTAAGATGCACTAAATGTTTATCCACACCCCTTGTGTGGGCATGCTACCTATATACCAATACTCCAAATAAGGATCAAGCCATATGTAGTTCTCCCACTTGATGTGCTTTGTGAAATAGTGTTATGTGGAAGAAAAAATACTAAACTATGTGTGTTTAAGGTGGCTAGGGACTGGTGTGAGGGTTTAAATATGCTAGTAACTATATTAGATGGTTGTATGTAGAGAATAAGGAGATTTGCCTTAGTGGTATTTCTTGTATTCTTGCTTTCTTTTGTATTATTTTCCAACCCCTTCTAAATGAACTTTGAATGTGTTTTTATAGAGATATATTTGTTATGGGTTAAATGTGTTCATTTTAGGCCAACATAATGAAGAAGAGAAATCATGAGAAAGTGGTCATCTAGGCTCAAAATTTAATTGGATAAAATAACTAGAAATGGGACACCCTATGGTCCAATGCTACAGTCTAACCCCAACACTCATGTTTTATAGGTTCGAGACTTGTGGGGATGGAATAAGCATGGAAAATAGAGTTTAGATAAGCTAGAATTAGGTCTCAAAAGTCTATAGATTATTAGGAATCAATAAAAAGGTGCTTAGAAGGGTCAAGAGAGCATGTAAGAGAGACCTATGGGTTGGGTGCCACAAGATACACTTAAACTATCATTTTTGACATTTTATATGACAATAATAATATAATAATTATTGAATATAGATCTAGGTCAAACTCTTTGAGTATGATAATTTATTTACCATGTCTCTATCCTAATTCATTCTACGTTAGTAGTGCCTTCATAGTCAGATTAGGTGAAATAATAAACACTTTCATGCATAGAATGTAAGGTCTAAACTTCTTAACAACCTTGATCTAGGCAAAGTCTTGTTTATTTAGTATATAGTATCTATGTTTGACATTATTGAATGGGGTGCTCATGAAAGACACAAGTATTTCATATCCTAGCTCTTTCTTTTGCATTAATACTATGGCCATAGATTTCTGTAATGTAAATGAGTACAGGTAAAAGGGATGTGTATACTCTAGGGTGATGAGCACTAGTGTGTTTGTAATGGAAATATTTTTTTTGTTGAAGGCCATATTCATCACAATAATCCAATTCACCTTTTCATCCTTCTTCAACATGATATTGAGAAGTTTTATTATCTCAACAAAACAAAAGATAAATTTTCTCACAAAGTTAATCTTGCTGAAGAAAATATTCAATTATTTCTTGGTGTTGGATGAGGGATCTTTAGGATTGTTTCCACCCTATTAAGAACTACATAAATTCCCATTTTAGAGATAATGTGGCCCAACAATTTACCTTCGGTCACTCTGAATATGCATTTCTTGGTATTCAATGAAATATTTGTTAGAACAATTAATCCTAAGTGGTCTTATATGTCCCTTAGTCTTGGTAATTATCAAATAATAAATAATATATTATTTATTAACTCAAGGTATAAGCATCAAGTAAATAAATAATAATTATTTAATTATTTAATATTTACCAAATATTAATTAATTGGTTTCTATTAGGATGGATGGATCTGTTATTTTCACAATGGTCACCTCCCTTGATATTTCACTATAAATAGATTTTTTACCCTATTGTAAAATCATATCATGAATGTGAAATTATTTTATCATATTCAATTTGTGAGTTTTGTGAATCACTACATGAAGAAGTGAGAAGGAAAAGTTAATGTATTGGGTACAGAGTTTATCATATTTGAATAATTATCATCTTATGGTTTTTTCACCTCTTTGAGGTTTTCCCACCTTAAATCTCTGTGTTATGTTATATATGTGATTTGTTATTCATTTACACTTATAGATCCATCATGTGTATCCATATTACATTACATGAATTTTATCATGGTTTCAGAGCATGGTGGATGGATATGATTGGCAAGTAATATGTAATGAAATTCTTTCAAGTAAATTTAATTATTTTCAAGTTTGGATCAACCTTGTGTATGATAAGGAGGGAGAATAAAATTATTTATGATTACTTAAGAGGCTTGGTTAAACACTTTAAAGCCTTGGATATTCATCCAAAAATCATTAAAGCATCCAAATCTCATTACATTCAAAACCAACAATGAAAATTCCTTCTTGAAATGTTATTTGTTTCTTCACTTATATGGGTGGTTGCCTCGGGCAAAGTCAAAAATAATTATACTTAGTGTTTTTTGGGACTAATTGTTGATAAAAGGTAATTATAATCATATTCAATCAATCTCAAATTGTTTTCAAGCCTTGATAAACTTTGTTCCACCCCCTAAAAGTTTTCTTGGGCAAATCCAATGCACTTATACAACACTAGAATTAAAAATTAAAACTTGATCAAAATCATTTTTTGAAGAAGTATTTAGTTTTGGAAGATAAAATCATGAAGACCCTCTAGTTTTTAGGGCTTTTAGTGGCCTTTAGAATGCTCTAACTTCACCTCTTCTACTACAAAAGCACCATATATGCATGGAATTGTTCCATAGGTAAGTAATAAAGTCATTTTTAAAATATTTGAAAAATAGTAATTTTTTTTATTCACAAAATTTCAAAAGGGCCCCACTCTTTGTTTAAAGTTTTTTACCAAAAAGATAAAAAGCCAAAAATAGTTTTTTACCATTTCAAAATTACATGCATATATATATATATATATATATATATATATATATATATATATATATATATATAATTTTAAAAATTATTCTTAAAAATAAATAAATATAAGTTGGTGCATGTAAATGTTTGAGTAAACATACCAAATAAGTTGGTTAACTTTATTTTGGTAAAAAAATGTAAATAATAGGTCAAGGGTTCAAATAACTCAACCACTTTTATTTTTTATTCAATTTTATTTCTTTTTGGACAAAATAATAATTAGATAATCTTCTTTGATTTGTATTCCAAGTTTCACGTGTTCAAAACCCTAGTTAACCTATCACACTTGTTTCAACTTTTGACCTAGTGAATGTTTTGATGAGCATAGTCATGTAACCAGTTGATACTTTGGTTTTGGAACCTTCTATATGCATATACATGGTCCATTTTGTGTTTTCAAACATCTTATTATAGGTTTTACATTTTTTTAATAATAGTTCTTAGGTTGTCATTTTGAGTGCAACTCTTTTGACACTTAGATTTGTACAACTTTAATTCAATTTTTAAAATTATTTGGCATATAAATTACCTAATTAAATATATTTGAATAGTTGATTCACCTTATTTTGAAAAATAGTTCAAAAACTTATTAAAAAAAGTTCTTTTTTAATAATTTTATTTTTTACATTTTTTATGACACTTACAACACCTTATTTTGTCACAATCTTGTACAAATTTCTTAATTTATCTAGAATTAAATTAAATAATTACTATGTATTTTCACTTGAAATTTATTTTTATTATCAATTAATTTAAAATTCACACTAAAAAAGGTTCATTTTGAGCATTTAGTTACATCATATTTAAAGGGAAGCTACGACTTCACCTCACTTTTTCTTAGATAAATATCAAATGTTTAATATAAATAACTATAATATAAAGAAATTTGTGTTAAATCTAAATTTATGCCTCCCAAAAATTATGGAATATTTTTATTAAGACTAAAAAATCCCCTTCTATCTAACATGTAACCCCTGAGCTTACCAATGTATTTCATCAAAAATTGTAGAAAGTTATGCCCATTATCTTGCATAATGTTAAGGATGAATTCATTCTCTACATTGGTAATCATGAGTCTCCTAGAAATGCTTGGAAACTCCTTGAGTACATGCATTAAGGCACTCACCTTTCAAGGATAACTAAAATAATTTTTGAATTGCTAACTACACCTATTAAGGATGATGAAAAAGTTGTTAATTTTATTACTAAAATTAAAAACATTAAAGCTTAGTTAGTTGGATGTAAATATAATTTGATTCAAGATCAATTAATTTATTTTATCATTCAGTTAAATATTCACAAAAAGTTTAAAAATTTTATTTTATTTTTGAATTCTAAGTATCAAATTGAGCAAGATATCCTTGACCTTACCACCTTGTCTACTCTCTTGATCCAAGAAGAAAACATGATGTCTAATTTAGATTCTAAGGAGAATTCCACTCAATGACTTCTCACTCTTAATAATGTTTATAACACTAAATACTAAAAATCTAACCCTAATTCTGATAAATACAAATATGAGAAGAAGAAATCTTGTAATAAAAATCATACACCTAGGTTTAAAGAAAATTTAAAAATATGTGGTAAATTTGGTCATAGAAGGGAAACTTGTTATAAAAATAAATATATAAATAAAAATAAAACTTCAAAAAATAACAAAGGAAATAAATCTAATGAAAATAAGAAGAATAATCAAAACCCTAATCAAAATAATAATCAAGATTCAAATGTTATTACTTTATGTGCTTCAAATGAAAATAAATGTATTTTAAATAGCAGTGCTTCACACCATATGCCATTATTGTCTAATATTTTATGTGATTATAGAGATATCTTTGAAAGAATTTACTTAGGAGTTAATTTTTTTTTAGAAGCAACTACATATGGAAAACCAAAAATTTTAAGGGTTAATGATGTTTTCTATGTACCTAAGCTTAAAAAGAATTTTATTTCTTGTTCTCAACTTAAAAATGATAATTTTATTATAACATTGCTTAAATATAGTTGGTCCATTAGAAATCAATTTGGTTCCTTGATTGTTTAAGGTGTTCAAAATATAGTTTATATATCTTTTCTCCTTCTACATGTTTATTTTCATCACATTAAAAAAATGAATCTCAGTTATGACATGAAATATTAGGATATTTAAATTTTATAAGTTTACTTGATATATGTATAAATAATATTTTTTTTTTGGAAATCCTTCTATCCCCTCTCATCATGAAACTTGTAAGGGTTACTTACATGATAAGCAACATACTAACCCCTTTCACACAAATCATGATGCAAATTTCTCCCATCCTTTAAAATTGATTCATAGTGATGTTGTAGGACCTACTGAAACTGTATCTCTTAATGGTTCTTTATATACTATTACTTTTATTGATGACTATACTAGAATGATTTTGGTCTTATTTCATTAAAAATAAATTTGATATTTTTTCTAAGTTTAAAGAATTTAGAGATTAAGTTGAAAATGCATCTATTTTTTCTATTAAGAGATTAGAAATTGATAATGGTGATGAATATGCTAGTAAAAATTTTGATTATTTTTGCATTAATTGCAGTATTCAAATGAAATTAACAACTCTCCATTTCCATTAGCAAAATGGTATTGTTGAAAGGAAAAATTAGACCATCATAGAAATGGCTAGAACAATGTTGCAATCTAAAAGTTTTACTAAGTTTTTATCAGCCAAATCTATGAACATTGTTTTTCATATTATGAATAGAGTCCCTACCAAAGCCTTCCACCTTTGTACCCCTTTAAAAATGTGGACAAAAAATAAACCTAGTGTGGCTCATCTCAGGATTTTTGGCAGTCCTACTTCTATCTTTGTCCCTAAAGTTAAGAGAAAGAGCTTGGCCCCACTTCATATTATTGCATTTTGTAAGATATGGAGGTAAGAAAAAAGGTGTAAGAGTGTATGATCCCTCTAAAAATTAGCTTATTGAGAATAGAAAGGCTATTATTCTTGAAAAAAAATTGTTATCCCTCTGTGAATCTTCCTCAATCTTCTTCTATTGATGAACCTAACTCTCATGTTTCTCCTTTTGATGAAATAGATGCCCTTGAGAAAGTTAATCTAGTTATGGATAACTGAGCATCTGAGGAAACCCCTAAGTTTTGTGTTCAATCTAAAAAACCTAAATGAGTAAATTCCCTAATTCAATCTTTTTAATATTGATAATATTAATAAATTAGCTAGAAGTAACATTCATATGATGATTTAATGATGATGTAAGAATGTAAACCTCAATCTTTTGAGGAATCCACTCAAGATGATAGATGGAATGTTTCTATGCAATCAAAATATAATGAATTAATTAAAAATTAGATTTAAGATCTTTTCTCTCCTTCACTTAAAAGGCATATTATCAGTTGTAGGTGGATTTATAAGATCAAATATAATTCAATTGGTAAAATTGACAAGTTTAAAGCTAGAGTATTTTCTTGTGGGTTTACTTAAAAACCCAAGTTTGACTATGTTGAAACATTTGGTCCTACAATAAAAATGAGTACTATTAGACCTTTTATTGCTCTTTCAGCCAAAAATGGTTGGGTTATTCACCAAATAGATGTTAATAATGTATTTCTAAATAGTTATTTAGAAGATGAAATATACATGACTCAGCCTAAAGTTTCACTAATCCAAATAGAGAATATTGTGTATGCAAATTAAAAAATCTTAATATTATTTAAAACAAGCTCCTCTTACTTGGTATTCTAAACTTATATTTTTAAATAATTGTATTTTTCTAAATATTATTCAAATAATTATCTATTTACTAAAGTTTTAAATGGTTATTTAATTATAATTGTATTATATATTCATGATTTGTTGATTATTTTTTATCTAACTAGTTTAATTCATAAATATAAAGATAAACTAAGCCAAATGTTTCAAATGAACTATTTATGCATTCTACATGATTTTTTTAGGAATGGTTATATTTCAAGATAAAATTATATTATTGTATCACAATCTTAGTATGCACATAATCTTCTTGTTAAGTTTAACATGATTTATTATAAATCTACCACTACTCCTATTGAAGTTGGTTATAAACTTAATCCTAAACTTACATGTGAAAAAACTAGCCCTACTTTGTATAGACAACTTATGGGAAATTTGATTTATCTAACCATTGCTAGGCTAGATATTTTATATGTTATTAGTGTTGATTCTAGATTTATGCAGGATCTTTATTTGGATCATTAGAAATTAGTTAAAGGTATTCTTAATTATATCAAAGGAAATGTAAACTATGATATATTCTCTTCATCTATTGATAATGCTAATTTATATGGTTATTATGATGCTCACCATGATGGTGATACTTTAGATCATAAATCTACTTCTAGATATGTGTTTAATTTTGGTAAAGGTGCTATCACTTGGAGTAGAAAGAAGCAACCTACTATTTCTATCTCTTCTATAGAATTTGAATAAAAAAGTGTTATGGATTCCACTAAAAAATCCATTTGGCTATGAAATCTATTAGGAGAATTTTGTTTGTATGTTTCTCAGAGTACCATCTTTCATTGTGATAACCAAAGATGTATAGCTCTAGCAAAATATCTAGTGCAACACCAAAGAACTAAACACATTGAAGTTCATGTGAATTTCATCTAATATGAATTCCTCAATGGTGATATTAATCTTCATTTCTATCCTACAAATGAATAAGTGGTAGATATATTCACAAAACCATTTTGTGTTACCAAGTTTTGTTAGTTTTATGTAATTCTAGGCCTCTCAGAGTTGCCATTGAGGGGGAGTGTACATGACAATGTCACTTCCTAATGGCCATGTATTTATTTTATTTCTCTATACTTCTTCTCATTGTAAAGTATTATAAAATTTCTATGAAATTTATGTGATATGAGTAAAATTCATGTGGAAATTTTAATTTTGTACCTCAATCATTTAAAAAACATGATTTGTAATGGAGGTCCTTATGTTATAAAAGGCTCCAAATATGCTTAGATAATTATTCAAGAGAAACTATGATATATAATCCCATGATTATGCTATCCTAATTTTACTTTCAAGTAGTCTATGGATTATAATTCCTTTTATTTCAAAAGGTGATGTTTGGCATGATGAGGGTTCTTAAATCCTTTAATTATGTACATAGTATAATTACTTTTCTTAAGGTGACTATGACATTAATCTCCACTTAGCATTAAGGGGGAGTGTCTGAAAATTTAATCTTAAGTGGGCCTATATGTCCCTTAGCCTTGGTAATTATTAAATAATAAATAATATATTATTTATTAACTCAAAGTATAAGCACCAAGTAAATAAATAATCATGTTATAATTATTTAATATTTACCAAATATTAATTAATTGGTTTCTATCAAGATGGATGGACCTGTTATTTTCATAATGGTCACCTCCCTTGATATTTTACCATAAACAAGTTTTTTACTCTATTGTGAAATCATATCATGAATACGAAATTATTTGATCATATTCAATTTGTGAGTTTTATGAAGCATTGCATGAACAAGTGAGAAGGATAAGTTAATGTATTAGGTGCAGAGTTTCTCATATTTGAATAATTATCATCTCATGGGGTTTTCACCTCTTTGAGGTTTTCAAAACTTAAATCTTTGTGTTGTGTTATTTGTGTGTTTTTATATTTTTATACACTTCTAGATCCATCATGTGTATGCATATTACATTACATAAATATTATCAATATCATGGTTTATACACCTCTGTAGCACTTTTCTTAGATATTTTACATGATCTGATCTCTTCTTGGAGAAAACTGTGAGGTCATCTATGTAAATAACTATGCACTTATCTATTAGGTCCTTGAAATTAATATCAATGGCCTTTTAAAAAGTGGCACCTACATTGATTAGGCCAAAAAGTATTATTTTGTAGGCATAGGTGCCCCACTTGATAGTGAAATTTATCTTTATCCTATTTTCATAATTGAATACCACTTGGTTATAACTCGAGTACCCATCAATGAAGGACATCATCTGGGAGCTATTTAAAATATGCAACACCTTATCCAATTAGGGCAAGGGGTAGTTATCCTTTTTAGAAGCTTTGTTAAGGTTATAGAAATTAACACATAGTATAATATCCCCATTCTTTTTCCTCATCAGTATTAGGTTTGAAACCCATGCAGAATGTCTCATCAAAAATATGATCCTTATTTATAATAGTTTTTGCGCTTATTTAATAATTAGCAGTTTTAATAATAGATTTATAGGCCTGTATCTTTACCTAAATGGCTTGATTCTAGGCTTGAAGGGGATAACATGCATCTGAATGGAATTGTTTAAGACCTTGATATATTCATAAATCCATGCTATAAAATCCTTCAATTCATTGAGAATTCTAATGAAAACATGCTTCTCTTTTATGGTGCAAGTGGTTCCCAACAACACAATATTCATTCATCTACACTACCTAGGTTGAACTTATAATGAAACATACCCTTGACTGGGGTGGACTTATTTTCATTTTCATGATATTACATGTCAAATAACCTTTCAAGTGAGATCATCCCTTTAGGTATGATATTGTTTTTTAGGTTCATCATTTCATCCTCCTCCAATTCAAAGTCTTCTAAACCATCATCATCAATGATTGGATCTATAAACACTTCAACATTGGTGATGAATTCTAATATGTGTTGGTTATCATTAAAGACTTGAACATTATTTATTTTATCAAGGATTGAAGGGGTAGAGACTATCTCTAATAATAATCTTCTAATTCTTGAATGGGTAATGAGTTCCAAGGTACTTGCAATGGTATCTAATGCATCTACTAAATAATTATTCTATCTATGCAATGTTTGAATGCTAAAAGCATCAAATTATTTGATTCAGTTCCAAACTTGACTATGATATCTAGGTAAACATTTTTCATTTCAAGAATATTGGCTTTGAAATTATCTAACTAAAAGTCTAGAGTCACCCAATACCTTGATGTTCTTCACTTTCTTTCCAATGCTGAACAATAGACCATGAACCAATGTTTTGTACTCAACTATGTTATTGGTGCAACTGAATTAGATATGAAAGGTAGATAAATAATAATTTCCTCTTGGATTGATCAATTCTACCCAACACCACATCCATTTTTAGACTTTGAACCATAAAATTTTAATGTTGACAATTTTGGGATGATAGTTAGTGCAGGTGTCTTGGGGAATAGTAGTGTTGCTACAACATTTACCTCCTAATGGATAGTTGAATCCAAAATATCATCCTTGATAGTGCATTAGATTATAATTACTTGAAAATAACACATATTATTCTCTTCTATTTGATTCACCGCATTCTAGGATATCACATGTTATAGTAGTGTTTAGGAAGGATACTAACTCATGTACTTCACAAAAGTCTTATTAATTTAGTAGATTTAATTTTTCCACCTTTGGGGTCTATTAAACACTAACCATGTTAATAGAGAGGGTATTATGATTCCATTATTTATTAATCACATACACTCTCAATTTAGATTCCTCATAAAGGATATCATTTTTATATTATACTCAGTGATCATATTAACCACTATAGGTTCCCCTTCTATTTTGATCTCATTGGGAAAACCATGCCAATGTATCCATATGTGGCTAAAATAAATTTATACATATCCATTTAGTTTCCCTCACTAGTCCTAACTTAGAAACATGCCATAAGAATCTGGGATTTACACCAATAGGATATTGACAAATTACTGGATCTTATGAATAAGAGCCAATTATATTCAAATATTGTTTAACTCCCCAACTACCTTTACCTATATTTTATCTAGTTGTATAAAGTTTTGGTTTCATTTAATATATATTAAGCCAAACTATTGGTAGATGACATAAGGCATGACATTTATAAAAGTACATGAATCAACCAAACAACTATGTAAGTTTTTATCGAATATCTTGATTGTTAAGAATAAAGGAGGAATTTTAGTATTTTACTTATAGATAGTAACATGAGTCTAATAAACATTAGCAAATTCCTTTGCTTTACCACCAAACAACTCTTTCAACAAGAAAATCTTTTTGAATAGAAATTTCAAGAAACTCAAACATATTCATATTGGCTTTAATTTTATTAATACCTTCAACTATATTATAATTGAGTTTGGTCTTCTCTAGTTACTTATTATCCAGAGTATATGCAATAAAATTATTAGATTGATAATAGGTAAGATGTCCATTGGGTGGAGTAGGATTACTACCTGATTTCACATCAAGTAGAACCTGAGAGTTATTTGGTGGAGTAAAGGTGGTTAATGGACTATGCAACTTACTCTTGAGTTGGTAATTATTACCTCTCTAGAATTATTTAAAATCATGGACTTATTCTATACTATCTTCATACTCAAATTTCTTCTTCAAATGGAAATTCGTAAGTGTCTAGCACAAAGGCTGTGTTTGGGTTCCCTCCTTCCAGGGTTTGGTTATATTTAGGAGTAGGCACAATCTCCATATTATCCATGTCCTTTTGGAAGATGTTTAAATCAAATAAGAATTTTGTACAATAGGTTTATGTGTGGTTTATAGTATTGTGTAATCTATATCACACGTTTAACGCTAGGTATGTGAAATTTATAGAATGGGAAGCATTGTTGTTTTGATTTCCACTATTAAGAGGACTGGGCACAATCTCATTATTAGGCCTAGAATCATTATTGATTGGGTCTTTGGAAATTAAAATTCCTACCCTAAGACTAACTAATATTATTTTGGTTCAAATTATGGGGTCCTTACTTGCGTAAGCTAGTCATATCACTTTCCTAAAATAATTGTTATAAATTTCTTACCATAGAGTATGTTCTATTATTAGATTGGCTAACTAATAGAGGTTATAAGCTAGCCTTGGGTGCCTAAGTGTGATTATTATTAGTAGGTATTTATGGATTTAAGTAGGATTTAAGGGCCTACTAAACACTTATAGATGCAATTTACCAACACATGGATTATTAGAAATGTTGTTATAGGCCGTTGGGACTAACTGCTAGTTTTTCACCTGGTAGAATACATGGTTAGGAGGAACTTAAGGTAGACCATTGGGTTTATAATTTATTAGATTTAGGTTATAAATTATATTATGACTTACATATAAGGCTCCTTGGATAGGATTCATCAGTGAAGTGTGTTGTTGTAGGTCCTAATTAATCATTGGTATTTGGTTGTATACACTTAGCTAACCTAATCAATGCAAAGGACCTAGTATATAACCTTGTGGCACCATCTAATATTTAATGTTAATAGATTAATTATAAGCCAATAATAATGATGCCAATATGATTGGGGTTCTTCTAAGGAACATAGATGTCATTGAATCTAGATCCCTAAGGTAGGTCTATATGGTAGGTGATTTAGCTTGAATATAAGGGTCCTTAAAACATTAATACATCTTGTGAAATTGGTTTCTTTTTGGTAGATATAGACTAATGATATAGGATTACAGGGTTAATGGGGATTCTGAAGTGGTTCAAAAATACCCTTTTTAGCTAAGCCCATGTAGTAATAGACCCAGTGGGTAACTTGAGGTACCAATCATTTATTGCTTCCCTTAAGGAATAGGGAAATAATCTATAGGAAACACCATCATGTTGGACCTAGATTCTGATTAAGGCATCCTTAAAATCTTATATGTGTTCCTAAGCTCTTTAGACACCTCCAACTATGAATTTTGGATAGAAAATGTCTAGATTTTTGGGAAAATCGTGTGTCATGCCTAAAACATTCACAAGATAGTAGCCACCTTATCCAAGATAGGCTATGTTGGTCATTGGTAAAGACCAAGGAATTATAAATTGGTTAACAAAAATGGGTTTTGGGTGAACTACCAACTGATTGGATGGGTTTAAATTTTCATTTACCTTTGGTAGATCTTGGTTTTATGGTCAAGGAGTTTTAATAATTCCAAATTGTTCCCAATAGACTTTAATTGGGTGGTGATCCTTCTATTCTCCATCTTAAGATAAGGTTTGGATTCATGGGATAGATGGCTTCTAAAATACCTTAGTAGGAGATTTCAACTAAAGAATTCAAGTCATGGTAAGGGAGACTCTCCTTCTAATGATATAACATGTTGATGTGGGTTTTGACATGCAACCAATAATTATGCAAGGGTTGTTAATAAGTATACCCAAAGTCCTAATTACCAGGCCTTCATATGTTTAACTTCACTTTAATTGGATGATGTGAATTATTCTATGTAAATGACCTATTTGAACTAATTAAATCAAAAGAAATAACTCTCATTAAGGTATTCGATAGAGTCATGCTTCTAGGAGTTAGTTCCTTTCATATTATAAATCTTCTCATTAGTTTATCATGTCCACTAATGAAACAATGTAACAACTATGATAAACTTTTTGAGATGGATTAATAAAAGCAATTAAGATAAATATATAGATTCAGATTGCTATATTTTTAGATAAAACTGATCACAAAGAAAGTAAAAGATCAAGGGAAAAAGAGATAAAATTCTTATTATAAACATTAATGAAACTAAAGTTATCTAAATGAGTGAATTCCCATTTAAACTAATATACAGCTGAGCCAAACATAACACATCTCCAACTAAATACTATGTAAGATTCTAGGAGGGAGAGTTACTATAAGGAGAAAGTACATTACTACCATAAAAATGTGTATTGAATGACTAAAAAGTCTTAACAATATTCCAATAATTATGACTATTTATTTTTATTAAAAATATCTTAAAACTCATATAATCTTTAGACTCAAAAAATAGTTATGTCACAGCAAGCTAAAATGAGAGAAGGGAAGATATTATCCTAGAAATCAAAGGAAAAAGGCCCAGTTCTATATGTCTGTTAGGGTGTGGAGCTAAAAGCTTCACCCATGAGCAAGTGTAGAAGTTGTTGGAAGTCCATAGTTGCCATCGACGGTCAGGAGTAGACTAGAAGCTACCAGTGTCGGTAGTAGGTTGGCCAACGTTGGTCACAGGTAGGCATATAGGGACCGACATCAGTCACCTGTGCATCCAAGATCTATTTTCGTGTGAGAATAAAATGTTTGCATGATGAGATCAAGTGTTGGTTGTAAGTCCGCATTTCTAATTTAAGTAGAACTGATTAGAACCCTTGATTAGGAGGTGCATCTAGTGGTTATAATTGTATGCTTAGGAATCTCTAAAGTTATATATTAGGGATAGATCTTCATAGCTTAGTAGACACTAATGTAGAAGTAGAATACAGATTGTATATGTGAATCAATCCAAGTTGTTGGAGTTGATTGTAATTGAGAGAGAGAACTCTTGAGGGAAAGAGATCTAAGAAGAGATCTATACATCTAAGAGAGGTGTGAAAGAAAAGAAGTTTCTTCAATTGTAATTCCTTCTGTAAAGAGTTTAATACAAGTTTTCAGGGTGGTTTCTTGTATCTCTTGTTCTTTTCTATTTTTGATTTTAGTTACTTATCATTCTGGTTTAATTTTGCATTTAATTGCTTTCATATAGTAATTTATTTTGTTGACTAATCCCCAACAAGTGGTATCAGAGCCTGGTTGTAGGTTCAGAGCTTGATATCCAACAAGTGGTATCAAAACTCAGGTTGACTAATAGGTGTTTTAGATCTGGTTAGTGTGCATTGATTATAGGTTACTCACAGGGATTTTTGTTTGAGTGGGAGAAGTAATGGTAGAAGAAAGTAAACTGAGAATGGAGAAGTTTAATGGCAATAACTATCAATTATAGATAATTATGATAGAGGATTATCTGTATCAGAAAGATCTATACTTACCGTTAGGTGGGATTGCTAAGAAGCCCATAGACATGGAAGATGAAGAATGGGAAGTTCTTGATAGAAAGGCTCTTGGATCTATAAGATTGAGTCTAGCATCTACTATGATATCTAATTTATCACAGGAAAAGTCTATGGTGGAGTTAATGACTACTTTAGCAAATTTATATAAAAAACCCTCAGCTTCAAATAAGGTATATCTTATGAAGCAGTTATTTAATTTGCAAATGTAGGAAGGTGGATCTGTATCTAATCATCTAAAAGATTTCCATGGAATTGTGAATCAATTAAATTCAGTCAAAATAGTGTTTGATGATGAAATTAAAGCTCTATTAATCTTATGCTCTTTACCTAAGAGCTGGCATAGCTTGGTAATGGCAGTTAGTAATACTACATCTGCTTCAAATATTTTAAAAGTTGATGATGTTGTTAGTGTAATCTTAAATGAAGAAATTTGTAGGAAAAGTATAGAGGAGACATCAGGGAATGCTTTAAGTTTTGAGAGTAGGGGAAGGAAAAAAGAGAAGAGCAAGAAAGGGAGATCAAGGTATAAGTCAAAGATGAGAGGTAGATCCAAATCCAAAAATGGCAGGAGGATAGCCTGCTGGAACTGTGGAAAGATAGGGCACATAAGCAAAGATTACTGGTCAAAACCTAAAGAGGACAATCAGCATGAAGGAAAAGAAGAAGCAAAAGTTATAGGTATTGTTGCACAATATGCTCTTATATTCTCTTTACATAATAATATAGAATCTTGGGTTTTAAATTTTGGTGCATCTTTTCATACAACCCCCAATAGAGAATATTTCAATGACTATGGCCATGGAGATTTTGGAATAGTTTACTTAGGGGATGACGAGCCTTGAAAAATTGTTGGTAAAGGAAAAGTGCAGTTGAAAATGTAGAATGGCAACACATGGGTGTTGAGAGATGTCATGCATGTTCCCAGCCTGAAGAGGAATCTGATTTCTGCAAGAAAGTTAGGGGATGAGGGTTGTACAGTCTCTCACAGCTGAATCTTGGAAGGTTTCCAAGGGTGCACTTGTAATGGCTAGAGGTAAGAGAGTAGGTACTCTCTATTTATGTAATTGTATTACTGATAATTCTACTTCTATATTCTCTACTTCAGCTGTAGATGCAAAGTTGTGGCATCAAAGGCTTGGCCACTTGAGTGAGAAGGGAATGACAATTCTTAAGTCAAAAGGTATGTTTCCAAATTTGAAAAGCATAGATCTAGATTTCTGTGAAGACTATATTTTTGGAAAAGAGAAGAGAGTGAGTTTTCTCAAGACTGGGTCAACAAAGAAGAAGCACAAATTATAGCTTGTTCACATAGACGTGTGGGGACCAGCTCAAGTTGCTTTTATTGGAGGATCACAGTACTATGTTTCCTTCATAGATGATGCTATAAGAAAGGTATGAGTCTTTTGTATTAAGAAGAAATTTGATGTTTTTGACACGTTTAAGATTTGAAAAGCTATGGTTGAGAATCAAACAGGCAGGAGATTGAAGTGCATGAGATCTGAAAATGGTGGTGAGTTTTGCAGCCACAAGTTCAATTGGTATTGTTATATGCATGGGATCCATAGGCAAAGGACTGTTCCATGAACACCTCAGCAAAATGGACTTACTAAAAGGATGAATAGAATAATCATGGAGTGTGCAAGGTGTATGAGATTGCATGCTAGATTGCCCTTAGAGTTTTGGGTAGAAGCTGTGGATACTGCAATTTACCTGATTAATAGAGGACCCTCTATAGCACTGGATGGTGGAATTCTAGAAGAGGCATGGATAGGTAAAAAGGTAGATCTATCATTTCTCAAAGTTTTCAGTTGTGAATCCTTTGTGCATGTTGATAAGGAAAATAGAAAGAAGCTAGATGCTAAGTCTATGATGTGCACATTTATTGGCTATGGCTCTGATGATTTTGGATTCAGGTTTTGGAATTTAGGAATTAACAAGATAATTAGGAGCCATGATGTTGTTTTCAATGAAAAAGTGATGTATAGTGATCAACTCAAGAAGCTAAATCAATCTGACCAAATCAATGGAAATTTGGATGAGGTAAAGGTCCAAAATAAGCTCATGAGAAAGAATAAACATAGATAGGAAAACACAGAGACCAACATCGGTCAAGCAGGAACTGACGTCAGCCATACAGGAACTGATGTTAGTGAGATAGTGACCGATGTCAGCCAGGTAGGAATTGACGTCGGTCATGAGGAACTGATGACAGTCAGTTACAGGCCTGAAAGTGACCAAGCTCGATCACTGTTAGAGAATTTGGGCAGACGACGTGTTGTGAATGAGTCTCAGATGCTTATCAGGAGGTTAGAAAGGGTAAGTAAACCTCCAATTTGATATTCCCCTTCATTATTCTATTTATTTCTTACTGATGGTGGAGAACCAAAGAGTTTTGATGAAGCAATACAGGTGGAATCCAAGGATCAGTGGGAGCTAGGCATGAATGAGGAAATTGATTCCTTGAGAGAGAACCAAACATGGGATTTGGTTGAGCTGCCAGCGGGTAAGAAGACACTGAAGAACAGATGGATCTACAGATTGAAAGAAGGTGAGAATGGATAGATGAGATATAAGGCCAGATTGGTAGTGAAAGGATTTGCACAAAAACTAGGTGTTGACTTTGGTGAGATTTTTTCTCCTGTAGTTAAAATGACTTCTATACAGACTGTATTATCTTTAGTTGCTATTAAGGATTTGCATCTTGAGAAACTTGATGTTAAGACATCATTTCTTTATGGAAATTTGGATGAAGAAATATATATGGATCAGCTGGAAGGATATGAGGTCAAAGGTAAGGAGACACTTGTGTGTAGATTGAAGAAAAGCTTGTATGGCCTCAAGTAGGCTCCTAGACAATGGTATTTGAGATTTGATAGGTTTATGACTGAGCATGTCTACAGTAGATGTCAATCTGACCATTGTATGTATTTTAAGAGATTGGATAATGGTAGATATATTATTCTATTATTGTATGTAGATGATATGTTGGTTGTAGGATCACACATGTAGAATATCTTTGAGCTTAAGGTGAAATTAGCTCACACATTTGCCATGAAGGATTTGGGAGCAGCAAAGAAAATCCTTGGCATGAGTATTAAGAGAGACAGGAAAAATCATAGGTTGATTTTGTCTCAAGAGGATTATGGGAACAAGGTGTTGAAATGTTTCAATATGTAGGATGCAAAACTGGTAAGCACACCTATGGCTAGACATTTCAAGTTGAGTAAAGAACAGTGTCCTAATTCACATGATGAGGTAGAGTACATGAAGAAAGTTCCATATGCTTCCACAGTTGGGAGTTTAATGTATGTAATGGTGTGTACTAGACCAGATATTATCTAAGTAGTGGGAGTTGTCAACAAGTATATGGCCAATCCAAGAAAGGAACACTGGAAAGCAGTTCAGTGGATCCTCAGATATCTGAGAGGAACTAGCAATAGGCATTTGTGCTATGGTGGTTTGAAACTTCTCTACATGGTTATGTAGATCTAGATATGGTAGGTGATTTGGATGGCAGGAGAAGCACCACAGGATATGTTTTCACTATAGGTGGAACGATGGTTAGCTGGATATCAAAGTTTTAGAAGGTTGTTGCCTTGTCAACTATAGAAGTAGAATATATTGCAGTCACAGAGGCTAGCAGAGAGATGATATGGATGACACAGTTCATGGAAGAGCTAGGAAAGGAGCAAGAGAGTTGCAGACTATACAGTGATAGTCAGAGTGTAATTCATTTGTCTAAGAATTCAGCCTTTCATTCAAGAACTAAACATAACTAGCTTAGGTACCACTTTATTAGATAGGTATTGGAGGATGGTGAGTTGAAGCTGGAGAAGATCCATATAGATAAGAATCTTGCAGATATGTTAACCAATCCGATTACAAAGGAGAAGTTGAATCTTCATTCAACTTTTGTTGGTCTTCATGATTGAGGTTGAAGATAGAGAAGCTAGAAGATGTTGCTATATAGGTACTGGTGCAGCTGTTTATCTCCAAGTGGGAGATTGTTAGGGTGTGGAGCTAAAAGCTTCACCCATGAGCAAGTGCAAAAGTTGCTAGAAGTCCACAGTTGCCATCGACGGTTAGGAGCAGACCAGAAGCTACTAGCGTCGGTAGTAGGTCGGTCGACGTCGGTCATAGGCAGGCATATAGGGACCGACGTCGGTCACTTGTGTGTCTAGGATCTATTTTTATGTGAGAACAGAATGTTTTCATGATGAGATCATGTGTTGGTTGTAAGTCCATGTTTCTAATTGAAGTAGAACTGATTAGAGCCCTTGATTAGGAGGTGAATTTAATGGTTGTAATTGTATGCTCATTAATCTCTAAAGTTATATATTAGGGATAGATCTTCATAGCTTAGTAGACACTACTATAGAAGTAGAATACAGATTGTATATGTGAATCAATCTAGGTTGTTGGAGTTGATTGTAATTGAGAGAGAGAACTCTTGAGTGAAAGAGATCTAAGAAGAGATCTATACATTTGAGAGAGGTGTGGAAGAAAAGAAGTTTCTTCAATTGTAATTCCTTCTGTAAAGAGTTTAATATAAGTTTTCAGGGTGGTTTCTTGTATCTCTTATTCTTTGCTATTTTTGATTCTAGTTACTTATCATTTTGGTTTAATTTATCATTTAATTGCTTTCATATAGTAATCAATTTTGTTGACTGATCCCCAACAATGTCTCCTTTCACAATCCACAAAAATCAATCTCTTTTCATGGTATAAGAGTTGATATTATATAGGTACACAAGACTATGGAATTTAAATGTAAATTCAAACATATATTCAAATTTAAATTCATCCTATGAGGTAATTACAGGAATCTTTAATGTAGCTGGCCCACTTGAGGCTTGTTGGGAATGAGCCCCATCCAATTGCATCCTGAGGATTGATTGAAACATGCTGGATCAAATCAAGAACAAATGCCCATGAGGAATTTAGTTAGGATTACATTGATATAATTAGTTTTCCATGTCTTGTATAGTTAAAGCCATGCATCTTAAAGTCATATTATTTAGTGATTATGCACATTCCATGATAATGATTCATTCCTTATCCATAATTTAGTTGGGCCAAGATTTGATTTTGTGAATTAAATTAAATGTGTGGTTCACTATCTATTTTTTATAGTTTAAACAACCAGATGATCTATCAATTTCATGTTTGTGCCTTGCTGACTATGCATCTAATGTGTCCTTTATTCTGATGGGTTTCCTACCACTTGGCTCCTTCTCACATTCCTTATAATTTGCACCCATGGAATTTTTAGTTTTACTTCTATAGGATCTAACTGAAAGTTAGCACTCCATTGGTGTTTCCTATCTTCCTTCTTCTTTGCTTTCTTCAGTGCTTTTTATGGCCATGTGTCTTATTTTCATTCTCTCAGGCTCTTAACTTTTTAACCTTTCCATTTCCATGCATCTTCATCTCGATGCTTCTCACTTTTTTTTTTGAAACTTTGCCTTTAGCATTTCCATTGTCACAAGTTTATTTTGGGATTTTAGAATGTTTTGTAAACAAAACTTTTGACAAACTCTTAACACCTTTGCCAAAGACCTAGAGATTCAAATATATCTACTCAGTCTTTAACATTTTTTTTAACAACAATTATTACAGCTACTTCTTGACATTTTCTTTGAAGATTAAAAGACTTAATAAATTCTAATGTAGGAAAATTCTATACAAATCCTATGACTATTTGCTTGCATAAATTCTGACTTCATAAGTTTTGAAGATACAATATTTGAATAATCCTCATGAAGTCTTCAATTTTTCTATAGTTGAACTTGAAAAAGAAAGTTCTAATAAACCTTTGAAAATTTTCTTGATGAGAAAGACTTCAGTAAATTCACTTTGCTAAAAACAAAGTCCAAAGGCCAACCTATAAATAAAACATAGTTAGCAACTTAGGTTTTAAAAACCACCATCTAAAAATTTGAATTCTAATGGCTTAGTTCAAGTTCAAAGGAATTAATAAGTTTTAAAAAAACTATGAAAAAATTTAGCCACTTATTTGATTTAAAAGGGGATTTCATCCATTTGCATGAAAAGTGACTAAGTCAAAAACTATAAACTTATAAACATTTAGTCATTCACATTGAAATTGAACTAGAAATGGATTGAATTTCCTAAGAAAAGAAACAATAAACTTATTAAAATTTCAAATCATTTGCATAAATTTAAGGTGAAATAGTTTGAAAGAAAGCTAAAACATGTGTCTCAAAACACTAGTAGACAGATAGACTAAGACTTAGTATACTTATGAAAATTTAGATATTAAATGAATGCAGTTCTAAATCAAATCTTGGACTAAATTTAATAAATTGTAGACACAATAATCTTGTACCCTATATATGACAAATTAGGTGTTGTATGACCACATTTTTTTAATCTCCTAAATAATCCCTATCTTAATGTTTAGTATATTTACCATTTAAAATTTGGTAACTTGCCTTTACTATTACCTTTTACCCTCTCTAACCTCCTAAATCCATTAATAACCTAGATAATATACCTCCTAACCACTTTACCACCATATAGTGTCATTACCAACAATTTCACATGTACCAAAGCCAATTTTACCCACAATTAAAATAAAGGTGCCAATTTGGATAAATAAACATCGATTCACCCATGATCAGTGCCTTTTTTCTAGATCAGCATTGATTCATAAATACCTAGCCAACCTTTTTATTCTATAACCCAAAAAATTAGAACCTTGAATTGTTGTTAGATTTCTTGGAGAAGTAGAGATGTCCTTAACGACACTCTACCAACATTTTGATGCATTCAATCGATATCCTCTATCATAAGCTTCATAAATTCATGTGTTTGTGGAGAAAAAATTAATTCTATTTGTGATCATGTCCAAGGTAAGTCATCATGTTTTATTCTTTCATTTTCTATCAATTCATCTACAGTTATTTATTTGTATAATCTCTAGAATACCATTTCCATCACTCTACATCATTTTATTTATCTATGTCATCCAATCTATCTTTTTTATTATCTATTTTAATTAAGTTCAGTCATAGAGAGAATTGATGCCGATTCATTCTTAATTGGCACCAATTATATAGATCGACATCGATCCTATTAATATTGGCATCAATCCACTATTTAATTTGCAAAGCTTGACACCTTAATCTTATACCCTTGTTTGTAATCCTTAATGATTTTCTATCATTTTTAATATGGCCTTTGTATGTAGATGACTTTACTAGGCATAATACATGACATAATCAATATCACAAATACCCCTATAGTTTCCCAACTCCTATTTGTTGATTAGAGTGACATAAATTTTCAAGCTAGATCTTTGTGCTATTATTTTTTCTTCCTTTTGTGAAACCGCTAAAGACCAACTAGGTGTCATAGAGGATGATATAGATGCCATTATAGCTTATTAGGATGAATATTATGGTTGTATTGATAACTTAAATGAGGATTGAATCTTAATTATCATTGTTATCATATATTTTACCTATTATAATTTCATATGTTGTTTATCCACTTGATTATGTAAACAAGTGAGATGACATCCATTTGAGGAAGCTCACAACTTCTTGGGACTAGTTTTTAACCAAGAAACTCAACCAATTATCTATTAATCCATTTTTGTCAAGTGTTTAAATGTGTGTAAGTTATTCTTCCTAGCCAAAAAGAATCTCTCACTATTTTTGGATTCAAAATGGTGCATAACATCTCCTATTCCACAGGTATTCCCCCATAAACCCTATTTTCATTTGAGTTTTTAGTAAGTAATATTTAATTTAAAGAAAAGTGAAAAACTACTTAAACATTATGGCATGCCCATTGGGACCCCTAAAGTCTCACCTTTATTATTAAAATTCATTTTTAATTTCTCTCTCTCTCTCTCTCTCTCTCTCTCTCTCTCTCTCTCTCTCTCTCTCTCTCTCTCTCTCTCTCTCTCTCTCTCTCTCTCTCTCTTATTTGTTGAATTCATTTAAAGAAAATATAAAATAACTTTTTCCTTTATAAAGGTTAGAAATAATCTACATCCATTTTTCTTTTTTAGGTAGTTCATATAGAATAATTGAGGTAGTTAAATTTATTGTAGCTATCACTTCTCTCACATAGAGACCAAACCACTTGCATAACAAACTCATTAAACATTAATATAAGGGAACTGACTAGGATTTCATCACCTAGTGGTAATCCTCTTCCTGGTTATCCCACTTGGTTCTCACCATCAAGGGGAGAAATAACTTATTACTCTAACTAAGTATAAACCTTGGCCTTTTGAAATATTTTGGCTAAGCACCCAACACCCTTATGTTGTAGTGTGTGAAGTGAGGGGATAGGCCCCAATACAAGGCCAAGTCTCATCCTAATACTAAAATCTCTTCGAGCCTAAACAAACCTAAAATTGTACTTCGATTATTACTTTTTAGGACCCTTGATAACCTTTTATTTTATTAAAAGTTAAAAAGTAAAATATTTTTAGGTATGTCTTTAGTGTTGTGTATTTTCATCTTCACTAAAATATGATATAATCAAAAAGAACTTTTGTGTGTTTTTAGTTTTTATTTCTTACCTTTTACCTTTATTGAGACATGGTTTTGATGTGACAAAAATCAAAAATTAAAATCAAACCCCCATCTTCATACTCATCCATGGATAATTCTCCTAGCCCTCTTACTTCCCTAAGTCCATAGGGGAAGATATTCCTCAGTATTATACCCAGGCAATCCTGAATTTGCCATAATATTGGATAACAACCCCATTTCACTTAACCATTATCTTAGCTCCCAAGCCATATACATCCCACTTTCTCCCTATATTTTGTTTTTTATTAACCCATATGGCATTCCTTTAGAGGAAGGTGAATGGTTTACCACTGTAGACAATGAAATCATGTCTACCCCTTTGGTTGTCCTCCCCCTTGGTCCTCTTTGTCCATTCCTAACCCTTGTCCCCTCCATTATTAAATAAAACAAATAATTTAATTTAGTAGCCCCCTTTTGCCACCTCACCCCTTGTTAAAACCCTACTTACCTAAACACATTCCTAACACTTCCTCCCACACGCATAAAGCCTACCTTCGACCGTTTCTTACCCCGTCACTTAAACCCAACAGTTGGGAAAATGGATAAAAGGCTATTTTTAGCCTTTTTCCTGCCTTCTAGGTATCGACATCGATCAACTGTCGACCAAAATCAGTGGTATTGCCAGTGTCAGTTTCCTTCATAACGATATTCCATCCGTTATTGGGTCTCTCTTGGCTAGCTCCCTAAATGATCATCCATCAATCTTTCAACCTGAAAGCTGAAGGTGAATCAGACCTCTCTGATATTCTCTCTCAGGCACCCACAACAAGGTACAACAATAGCAGGGACTCTGCATTGGTCTTCTACATCAACAATAGGTACAAACATCAGTAGGTACTCCTTTAGCAAGACACGGGTATGTATTTTGTCTATGTTTTCAGTTATTTTCTTCTAAATAATATCACCCCCTCCCCCAGACTAGACTATCAACCAAACCACAAACCCAACCTACTCTTCTCAGAGAGGCTAGAAGGCCTCCTCTACCCTTCTATCCATTTGACATTCTATCCATTTAACTCCCCTGCATCTCTGCATAGACTCTTAGACTACCTCCAACCAGACCTAGACCCTTTTTAGACCACTCTGCATGACTCAAGCCCTGTTCACAAACCACAGACTCATCTTGACTCTGTCTAAGACTACTACCATGACCGATGATGACCACAGAAACTATTGCCTTACTAACGTCGATAGACTAACCGACGTCGATAGACTTGACCAACTGACGTCGGCAGAATAACTGACACCGATGACTGTGTAAGGTAGATTACTGCTAAATAGGTACGCTTTTGATTTTAGTTCTTTCTTTTTGTCTTTTATCATTCATCACTTTCTATTTCTGATTAGCATTCTATTTTAATAGTGAACTGTCATCCTCCAAGAAGCCTTTTGCACTTCTAGGACCAAGCTTTTGCTTGGGAGTTCACCCTTTGGTCATCTAACATTTTTTGTGTTTTAGTGTCTTTCTCTTTTAGGTGTCATCCTCCACAACCAAAGAGGAGTTCTGGCTATTGTCTGAATTCTGGTGCGCACGTCTACAATCCGAGTATGTACAAACCCTCATCCTTTTTCTTTTAATTTCTCATTTCCTTTCTTGAATGTAAAGAGCGAATATTGTTTGGAAACATTTTGGCACGCCCAGTGGGACCCTAGGGGCTTCCTTGGGTTCTTTCTTTCTGTTCACATAGGTGCATTAGGTTTCTCCCTTTTCACATCTTTCTTCTTTTCTAAATGACACCATTAGTAGGATTAAAAAGAACTTTTCTTTCTTTTCTTGCATTTCTAGACTAGTCAAAAATCATATTCTTCAACCCTTTCTCAACTTGTTTTCATTCCAACTTCACATTTCAACTTGGGCTTAAAACACATTGCATTTTCATTTCTGCTTGCTTGGATTTCTTAGTCCACACCTAGTAATTAATAATCACATCATGAATTAATCATAGTCCACTTTATGTTACATGACCAAACCACTTGCACAAAACAAACATCTTAACTTACCTAAGACAAGGCCTGATTGGGATTTCATCACCCAACAGATACCTTACCCATCCTGGTGATCCTACTTGGATTTCATCACCAAGGGGAAAGCCCACTCTGTTCTCTAGCAGAGGATAATCTCTAGGAGAAGTATATACTGGCTAAGCAGGCCCAGCTCATCACTGGGTTCGTGAAGTGAGGGGAGCTTGCTCCTTAGCACTAGGCCAAGTACGAAACCTAACACAGACTTTTGAGCACCATAACTAACCCGAAACCATCCATAGACTACTCCTTCTAGGGCCTGACTCAAAAGCCAATCTTTCTCTACACATGCTAAGGCATAAGCCACCACGATCCTAATAATTTATTCCTAGGGATTTAACATTAGGATCTGCTTGTGTTCTTCATCTTTTCTATTCTTATCTACTTGTTGGAGCTTGTGAGGATGTTCTTTCTTTCCTTGAATGGTTCTGACTCGCAGTCAAGCCAAGGCTCTAGTTGACCACGCGAGGCATCACCCACTTCCGTCTACCCCGTCCATAACCAGTCCTATAATGGAGTTCCACTTGGAGACTGAAAGAACTCCTACTAGACCAACCCCGACCTAGACTCCCATTGTCCCAGAAGGGGACCAAGATTTTGCATGATTCTTGGACCTCAACGTCAAAGCCTTGCAGCATTATCTCGTGAATAGCCGAATGCGAGACTCTTTGGGCAATCCAATTTACGAAATTTTGACCTCTCTTCTCGAGACTGCGGCTGTATCAACAGCATCCATAGTTCAACCTTTAGACACCTAGGCTATTGCCTCGACCAATGACCAGCCTTTGACCAACCATCCAAGTGTGGCCTCTCCCTCCATCTTTGGGCCCACTTCCACCAGGGTTTTGGCCCCCTATTAACCTCAGCCCACTCAACCACTCTCTACCCCCTTTCAGAATCTGGTCGTCTCTATTCCACCTACCCTTGCTCTTATCAACACCAAGGTGGCTACCTATCCATTGGCCCATGTTACCACTAACCCACCTCCCATGGCAACATCGAGCCTAGTCATGCCTTCTACCCAACCACCCTTAGTCTCCTTTTTTATCCCTATGACTAGTCATCCATATGTTGCGCCCCTATAGGTACAATTGACTATGTCGTATGCCTCCTCTAGCCTCTTTCAAGCACCCTACAACCTAGGGGGAACTCCACCTACCAATCCATCAATAGATATCATTAAAATGCTGATGGATAAGATGTCTAGCCTAGAGACCTCCATTTTTGGCTCACACAATGCCCTCTCATATGAGCAAATTTGCAATGATCCCATTCATCCTTCTGTCTCGATCAGGACATATCCCAGCCAGTGGGAACTTCCTAAGTTTTCTTGTTTTCAAAGCAAGGAAGACCCATAACAGCACTTACGGGCATTCAGACATGCCTGTTACCTTATCGCCCATGACAATGCATTGCTTTTACGCATGTTTCCTATGTCTCTCTCTGGTGCTATGCTTGACTGGTATAACTCCCTTGCCAGCCATTCCCTCTTCACATTCACTTAGCTGGCCCAACTCTTCCTTGACTATTTCTCTATCAACATCACCAACAAGGTCTCGATCATAGACCTCTATTCTATTCACCAATTCGAGGATGAATCCATAGCTAACTTTGTTGCTTGCTGGAGAGGCCTCATCAATCAACTCTCCTTTTCCTTACCCCAACCTGAACTTATTGAACTTTTCTCCCAAGCCTGCACCAAACATACTTCTTCCACCTTGAGGGTTCAGACCTTCTGCACCTTTGACAAAGCCTTCACGATGGCCTGCAAACCTGAGTTACGTGCCATCGAGGAGAATAAAGTCAAGTTATGGAGCAAGAATCCCAACTCTAAGACCAATGACCCCTCTTCTAAACCTTCCTCATCCAATCCTAAATCTAAAGCTTCAGCAAACGCTGTAGTTGTTAGATCTTCATCCTCTTCACCTTCAACCAACCAACCTGAGCCATCCACGTCCCAAAGTGCCACCTGCCAATTCCAGTAGAGATACGTACAATGACAGTATACTCCACTCAGAGAATCATACGCGTTTGTGTTGGAAAAACTCATCAAATAGGGGGTCTTTAATCTCCCCCAGATCTGACCACCTCCACAATTTGATCCCTCATGTGCCATCCCTGCATGGTATAGGGAAAATGACTTCTACAACTACTACTGTGTTAAGGGACATGACATGGGAAACTACAAGACCCTTAAAAACATCATCCAAGACATGCTTGAAAAGGGTGACCTCATCTTAGATAATCCCAATGCACCTCCTAACCAGGGTATCGACATCTTCAAGCAACCATTCCCCAATCATCCTCCGACTCAAAACAATGTCCAGACCTTGATTGACGACACTCATGAACACAACATTTGAATAGTCAATATAGTCTTGCCCTTCATCTGTGACCAAACTCAAGAGGTGAGTCCATCTATCAGTCCATCACATGTGGATGAACCTCTTTCTCCAATTAGTTCTCCATCAACTTCTCTCATATTAGAGGATGCCTCGACCTTACCAGCACTGCCAGTTTCACCATTCTCCTTCTTGCTTCCTATGGAGGACCCGACGCTTCCTACTCCTCAACCGCAAGTGGAGGGCACAATCATCCCTGCCCTTTACCTGCTTGAGGAGCCTCATTCTCCAATTTCTTCTCCACCCAGGGAAGAACCTACCTCTCCTTCATCTCCAACCAAAGATGAATCTATCACGGCTTCATCATGCCTTAGGACCAAGACTACTACACCCATCTCGCCTTCGACCCCACAACTGTCAACATCTTCTCAAGAACCAAAACCCCATCCATCATCTTCTCAACCATTTTCCCAGTTAGTGGAGAAAATTAGACTTCTCCCTACAAGGAAAGTGGAGCATCAGGTATTGTGGGAGCGTCTCAAAGCTCTTCAACATGCCTGTGCCCTCTCATCTCATGCTGCCAATCCTCCCAAGGTAGAATCTCCTAAGACCCTTAGCAAAGACTAGACTCTCATTTCTAAACCTCAACCAACCCCATCAAAAACAAAACCCACATCTACCCCATCTAAACCTATCAAGTCACTTGATGTTCGCCCTGTCTCTCACCTCGCTCATCCATAAGTGAAGGTGGACTTAGACCAGACCTCAACCAATAGTAGTCTTCAACCCAAATCATAGAAGACTACCAAACCACAGAGGTGAATGCCTCCTCCTCCGTCACCATTTCCTTCCATTTTGGGCCCCCATCCTTCGACCTTAATCAAAGTCCTCCCCACTCTGACTTCTAATCAAAACCAGTTGCCTCCCTTGCTTCCTTTGCCTACCTCTAGCCTACCCTCTCCCAAAAAGGTGGTACCTCTCACGAACAAAGTGCCGTCTCCACCTGTCACTGCACCATCAACCCAAAAGGTGGTATGGAAGCCTCCTCCAACTCTGCCCAAGCAAAAGTCACCAGCATTGCACACATCAATGGGCATGGACCCTTTTATGGGCTCATACTCTTTGATATTGCACTGAATTATATAGACTTCTAACATAACCCTTCCACCCATCAGGCCTTTCCAACCCCTCGGGTCTAAGCCCTCTTGGTTTGATGATACAAAGATTTGCTTATACCATCGTATGCCAAGACATGATACCGAGACTTGATATGCCCTCAAGGCCATCATTCACTGCTATATGGAGAAAGAAACTCTTCTCTTTGAGGACACTCTCGATCGACCGCTAACTCCTTCCACACCTTCCCATCCAACCTCTTTAGCTCCATCAACATCTCATCAGCAAGCCACGATCCCTTCATCTCCTTCACCTCCTATCTTTGAAATCAATGCCATCCACATAACCACTAGGTCACAAAAGGACAAGGCAAAAGAAAAAGCCACCATTCCTTGGAACTACCCTTTCATCAAGCCACCTCTAGCGCCAAAGCCTAAAATTTCTATCCTTGGTGCATCTCAACCCTCCTCTTCTTCTTCTTCCAGGCCGATCCATGACTCCATGTTGAAACAGCTTCACCAGACGCCTATGAAGTTGTCCCTTTATGACCTCATCCAAACCTTGCCCCAACATTGTCAAGCCCTCATCTGAGCCCTATAGGCAACGAAGGTCCAACCCAAGGACCCCTAACCACTTGCTGCCCTTGTCCACTCTTTAGTCCTTGTTGCCTCCATCACATTCAATGATTTTGAGATTCCCACATCCAACATGGAAGATCAAGATGCCACCCTTTTCATCACTGGCTATGTTGATCAGACATGCATTAAATGCATTATGATTGATGGAGGTGCCAACATCAACATTATCTCCACCCATGCCTTTGATCATTTGGCTCTTCCAAGGAATTCTGTCTCCAAAACTAATGCAATCTTGCACTCCTTTAATGATACCACTGCCACGACCATTGGCACAGTCATCCTTCACATTCGCATTGGTCCATGCACACTCTTGGAGCTCTTCTATATCATCGAAGGAGAGTTTTAATACAACATGTTGTTGGGCTGACCCTGGATCTGTGCCATGGCCTGTGTCCCCTCCACTCTGCACCATTGTGTGAAATTTGAGCATGACAAGCAATTCCACACCATTCCCACTGACCCTTCACCCTTCAAAACTTGTAACACCACCTACCATCCAAATGACGTCCTCATTCCTATCAAGCCATCAATTCTGACACCGCCTCCATTCGTGGAAGCTTTGACCAGTTTGCAACAGGTGGTTGCCCTCATGCCTCCTCTACAAGTGATGACCATAGACCCCATGGAAGACATCTTCCAAAGAATTTCACTGGGAGAGTATCGATTGCTAGCCTTAGACATGTTCCAAACTCCATAAGAGTATGGATGCCTTCATCTCAACCCTAGTTATGACCATTGGATCAGGATGGTCGTGCCTTATGGTCTTCCTCATCTCTGAACCAACCTTGTCTATGGGGGTCTCGATCAAGCTCCTACTGATGGCAACCCCCTCTCTTCACCTCAACCTTTCACATCAGACTTCTCATTTCTTGGTAACCCTGCCTTTACACACACTTTCTTTTATAGGTGCGTATGGAAGCATTTTGGTTTTGGACGCTATGAGTAGGGCTCCCATCAACCCATCGAGCTACTCAATGATGAAGATGCCAAGAAATGATATGGCCTGGGATATCATGACCCCATTTAGGACCTTACAGACCTTTGTCCTGAGCCAACCATTAACCAATCTCCTCTAACCTCACCCATTCTTCCTCCTTCACCTACGGAGTCGATAGTTTCCATCCCTCCTAGTTTTTTTTACATAAACACCATTCACCTAGAACCCTTGACTTATCAGGTCAATGGGGTGTCCAGGTCTCTCCCTCTCATTTTTCCTAGCATGATAGAGGATGAGTCAGCGATCATTCACACTATCTACTGTGTTGACGACGATGCCATTCTTTCTTACATGGGCACTGACAATTCTTTCATCCAGCGCTCCCTCCCTTCTGAGACCTAGGTTATGTTAAATGAATCAACCATTGACATCAACCTCCCTTCTTTCGATGTTCCTCATGTCTTAAAGATTGGCCAATCTTTAGATGTTTAGGAGCAGTTAGACTACACCCAGTTCCTCTCCGACCATAGCAAGGCCTTTTCATGGACCTACAGTGACATGCCTGACATCGACCCCACCATTTCTACCCATAACATTGTCACCAAACCAGAGGATAAGCCTCTCAGGCAAAAGCTTCAAAAGATGCATCCTCGCATTGCACTCCTTGTCAAAGAAGAGCTTCAGCTCCTTCTTTTCATCTCTTTCATCTAGCCCATTGATTATCTACAGTGGGTCTCTAACATCATCCCTATCACAAAAGTGACTGGGGGGATCTGGATTTGCATGGACTATCATGACCTTAACCTAGCCTATCCCAAAGATGACTTTCCTCTTCGTAACATTGACCAGCTTGTTGATCTCACAGCCGGCCATGAGATGTTATCTCTCATGGATGGGTTTTTAGGATACAATCAAATCCTAATTGCACTAAAAGATCAGCACAAGACTACCTTTATCACCCCATGGGGGACATTCTACTATCGAGTCATGCCTTTTGGCTTGAAGAATGCAAGCACCACTTATCAGTGTGCCATGACCTACATTTTCTATGATCTCCTCCACAAAATTATGGAGGACTATGTGGATGACCTGCTCGACAAGTCCAAGCTTCGTCGTGACCATCTGACCATTCTCAAGATCATCTTCTCTCATCTTATTCAATACAATGTTTGCCTCAACCCCAAGAAATGTGTCTTTGGGGTCCTCTCAGGCAAGCTCCCAAGCTTCATCATTTCCTTTTGTGGCAACGAGATAGATCCTGCCAAAATTTGCACTATCTTCGAGATGCCACCCCCGACCAATCTCAATTAGCTTCACAGTCTACAAGGGAAGCTCGAGTCCATCTGCCATTTCATTTCTCAGCTTTTTGACTACTGCCAACCTTTTCATCACCTCCTTAAGAAGGATGTCACCTTTAAATGGGATAAGGACTATCAAGAGGCTTTTAAAGCCCTCAAATGCTATCTAGTCTCTCCACTAGTCCTCATTCCACCTAAAGATGACCAACCCTTCTACCTTTATATCTCATCCACTAATCATTCATTAGGTGCCATGATCATGCATCGAGATGAGCATCACCGTGAGCAAGCAATTTACTATATCAGTTGAACACTGGTTGACTATGAAACTCAGTACACCCATACTGAGAAACTCTATTTGGCATTAATCTTTGCCACTACCAAGCTCTGCTATTATCTTCTTAACCACTAGACCTTTGTCATCACCCACACTGACACCTTTAAGTACATGCATTCCAAGCCATATCAGAATCAACGTATGGCTCGGTGGCTCATGCTGCTTGCTGAGTTTGACCTCAAATTCATCTAGCAAAAATCTATCAAGGGGTAAACAATCATTAACCAACTGGTAGATTCCCCTCTTTTTGACAATCAACCTTCACACTGTGAGTTCCCTGACGAGTCTATCACCACGCTTTCCACCGATGACATTGTCTATCAGATGACCATGTTCTTTGATGGCTCCAAGTGTCAACTCAGTGGGGGTGTAGGTGTTATTCTCATCCCACTCGAAGGGGATCCCATGCCTCTATCTTTTAAGCTCAAATTTGATTGTACCAATAATATGGCCGAGTATGAGGCCTTAATTTTGGGACTTCAGACCACCCTCTCTCTCAGTATCAAGTCTATCAACATCTTCAGCGACTTGTAGCTCATCATAAATCAGGTCAATGGTTCATACCTCTGCAAAAATGAAATTTTGCAAAGGTATAAAAACCATGCTGACATTCTCCTTGCCTCTTTCAACCATTACCTCTTGCAGAATATTCCTTGATCCATGAATAAGTTTGCTGACACCATGGCTTCTCTCACCTCACATATCCCATCTTCCTCATTTACATCTAGACTTTTTGTCACAGTGCATCATGTGCCATTGCCTTCCTACATCTCTCCTAACATTAATCATGTCAACACTATAGATTCTAGCCCACGAGATGATTGGTATAAGTAACTTGTGGACTACTTGTCTCTTTCTGTCATTCCTCCCAACCTCTCTAGCAACGCGTGGCAAGCTTTCATCAAATGCACCACTCACTATACCATGCTAGGGGGTCTTCTCTATAAGCAAGGCTTTGATAGCCTCCTTCTTCACTGTCTCACCTCCACTGAAGCCTCTCATACCATTAAGCAAGTCCATAATGGGATTTATGGTGGGCACTTCAGTGGGAATTCAGTTGCCAAGCACATCCTTCATCTGGGCTATTATTGGCCTACCCTTCATCAAGACTGTAGCGACTATGTTCGGTGTTGCATCAAGTGTCAATAGCACTCTAACTTGCTTCATCTCCCCAGCCATGCCTTATAAATCGCTCAAGATTTTTGGCCTTTTTCTTAGTGGGGTTTAGATCTCATCGGTGAGATTAACCCCCACTCGTCTCTTCATCATCAATCCATCATCACCACCACTGAGTATTTCACCAAGTGGGTGGAAGCCATTCCTCTTGTCTCCACAAAAGCCAACAAGATTGTCGACTACATCAACACCCACATCATCTACCACTTTGGTGTCCCTCATAAAATCATCACCAATAATGGCAAGTCTTTCAAAAATAAAACTATCCAAAAGCTATGTGACTCATTTGGCATCAAGCTCAGTTTCTCTTCACCTTACTACCCACAAGCAAATGGGTAGGCTGAGGCTTCTAATAAAATTCTCACTAAAATTCTCATGAAGGTGGTCAACGACACAGGAAAGGATTGACACATTCACATTCCCTTTGCTTTGTGGGCCTACCACACTAGCATTTGAACCTATACGGGTGCTACCCCTTTTTCTCTCATGTATGGAATAGAGGCTGTCCTACCCCTCAAAGTACAGATCCCATCTCTCTACATTTCTCTACATGGCATCCTTTCCAACAATGACTTTCATCAAGATCTCTTATCTCAACTTGAGTTACTTGATGAGTGCCATCTTGCTGCCCTCAATCATCTCCATGTCTATCAAAATTGCATCAAATGAGCCTATGACAAAAATCTGTGAGAACAAGATTTCAACATCGAAGACCTCATCCTCAAAGAGAATCAGCATGTGACTAATATGGAACAAAGTAAGCAAGGAAAGTTCACCCTTACTTGGCTTAGACCTTTCATCATCATGCACAAGTATGGATCAGGGACTTATCATCTGTCTTCTCTCGACGGGCAGCCAGAACCTGAGCCTCTTAATGTGTTGCATTTGTGACCGTTCTACTGCTAGTCGAGTACTCATTCACTTGACATTTAACTTGAGCTCGTCCCTTGAGTAATCCCCATCCTCTTAGTCCTCACTCCTTTCAACCCTATTCCCCTTAATAAATCCTCTATAACCCTTTTATACAGTATGGATGCTTTGTCCTAATAAAAGGGAGCCCTTAAACTTCTATAGTCTTTTCCATGACTCCAATTTCTATCAAAAATCAATCAAGATGTCAAAATATCCAAGGTCACCAAATCAAAATCAAATTAAAAAGGTAGACTGCTCCCTCAAAGGACAGTTGTACTATCATTGCTGTAGCTAAATAGACTACTCCCTCGAAGGACAGCTATTCAAAAGCCTTATATAAAGCAAAAATATAGACCACTCCCTCGAAGGATGGCTATGACTAAATATTGCTATAAATAGCACTATCTTAGAAGCTTCTCGCATCGATTAGCTTCACAAATGACCACCAAGCAAAATGACATCTCTATGCAGGCTTCCCGCATTGATCAGTCTATGCAAAAAAAAAGGGGGGTCATGGAATTGACTTGTAGTTATCTCAAGGTCTCTTATAAAAAGGGGCAAGGTTATCTCTACTCTTAAAATAGGTTACCCTATTTCCACCTATCCTAACACCTACTCAAGGGACTTTGAGCTCACTTTAATGTCAACATGATTTGATTACCATTCTAACACAACATCTGGTCAACGGCGTAACGCATGAATGGGGTTCTTAGTTCTAACAACCCCTATTTATGTTGTCATTCTGGTCCTTATCAATGCAAGGGCGATTATGCCTTTCACCTTTTTTACACTTTAGTCACATTCAATCATTTGTCATTTATCAAATCAGCTCAACTCTCTTTTCAAATCACTCACCTAACCCATTCACACTAGTTTTTATGGACACCAATACACATGGGAATTATCAACTACTCAATTTATGTTCAACATAAACCATTTCTTGCTGGTGCATAAATAGACTCCCTTCATTTTTAGTATCTGTCTATTACCTAATGTGGACAATTGCTAAGGGTGAATAACCTTTGCCTTCTTTTCATCATTTCAAGCATGTTCCCTCAGACATATGGGACGTGCTAGACCATTCTCATGACTAGACCAGCTCTTGACCTCTTTGTCTCTTAGTCTGAACTACATTGGTCTAAGGCCCTTCCAATTAGGGCTATGTAGGCAGCACTCAGATGACACAACTATCTTCTGGGGTTAACTCGACCACCCTCATTTGTTCATCTACTCGATGGACAAACCCTATCCCCTTCTAACCTGTGACTCGACCTAGACCACAATCAATCAACCACTTTAACTCTTCCTCCCTCTTTGGGAGAACTACATTGG
This sequence comes from Torreya grandis, assembly GCA_037957365.1. NCBI lineage: Eukaryota > Viridiplantae > Streptophyta > Pinopsida > Cupressales > Taxaceae > Torreya > Torreya grandis. The sequence continues at coordinate 1,325,559 of JARHVA010000067.1, read as the reverse complement.
CCTGAGGCCCTTAGGACAAGGGCTATGTAGGCAGCACCCAGTTCACATGGGGTCTTCTGGGGTTAGCTCGGCCATCCTCTTCATCACTTTCTCTCATCTCATTTGCTCGTCACCTATCAATCACATCATAATCAATCACCAATTCTCATAATCATTAGCATAATCTCATTTTTATCATAACATCATAAGTCATTAGTCATAAATATCATCCATCATAACTCATTAAACATTCACATCATATAATCTGTAAGTTAAACATTTAAACATCCATCACATTAAAATCTAATCTAAAATCATCATCATATAACTATTTCATAAACATAGCATATCATTAGTCATCATGGTCATACACAACATCTTCACATTCATCATCACATAAGCATCATAAACATAATATCAACAACATACATCACATCAAAGTGTCATAAACATCAAAACACATCCATAATAACATTTTCTCATTACACATCAATAATCAAAACCATCATCATATATATCAATAATTTTTTATACAAAAGACACAATCTGTGTCTATCTCTATCTCTCATAAAGTACATCTCTCATCTTCAGCTCATAGTCTAGTATATACATCAAAAATCAAAATCATCTCAAAACTGGGCCTCATGGCTATGGCTATGGAGGTGGGGTGGCAGCCTAGACGATGGTGTATCATCTCTACTCTCAGATCTACGCCATCTATGTGCACCTGAAGTCGTCACTCATGACGTAGACCTCTATTGGTTCTGCTCAGCTCTCATCTCTAAGAATCATTGTATTTGAGGGTAATCTAAGATGACCCCCTCATAATACGTGATCTCCTCCACCGCAATCCTATACCTAGAATATGGCACAGTCTGTGATGGCCCCATTAGACCTGCTGCCGTGCCCTGCCCTGACCCCTGCAACTGTGAATATGTCGGCTATACTGACGCTGATGGTCTTGCCCCCTATGAAAATGCCAGCTACTATGACGGCTGCTGTAGTGGGCCCTACCCTCTTAAAAACTATCCTACCACTGCCTATGCCTAGGCTACAGCTAGCTATCCCTGTAATACCATGACCTGCCCTGTCAAAATGGTCACCTACCCTGTCACCCCTGCCAGTTGCCCCTATAAAACTATGACCTACCCTTACAAAATGGTCACTTAGGCCTATGCAACATCTCTCTCCTACTGCGTGGTGTCCCTATCTTTATGGGCTATATCTCACTCCCTGATCACTACCTGTAAATCTAGTTGTGGCCCTGCCTGAACCCCTATGTATCAACCTACCCACCATGCCATGTAGGCCTCTGTACAACTTGGGTCAGCCACCCTAGGTCCTACTAACAACTCCTCAAAATTTGGCCCCTCTGTCTCCTTTGGAAGTGGGAGCGGTGCCTCAATGTCATCCCACCTATACTATGGGAACATGGGTGGCACATCCTGTAGCAGCCCATACTGGCGCTGCACTCTCTCTGTTAGAACCCGCTCGAGCTCACCGGCTCATCTACCTCTGACCCATCTCAAGCTATGGACCCTAATCATCTACTTTGCTTGGTCTCAAAATGCTGGATACCCTAGGTATGGTCTCCAGATGATGTCCATTGGGATCAGGGCCTCTAGTACCCCTCTGTAGTGGTCAATATCTCTAACCACCCCATCCACTCATGTCTGTGCCATCACCTCTCTCCATTACATGAATCTAACCCTGAAGCCAGCTTGAATAGCCACTAGGAGGCCAAGAGGATGTGTGACCATGATGTGCTTGTAAGCCCAATAGTGTAGTAGGTGGCCAATGCATAGACTGTACCATTGCCACTAGTTGATGCCCCATAGCTCCCTATAAACTTGGGCCAAAAATACTAGTGCCCAGGTAAACACCATCTCCTACTCTAACATCTCTATCAAAACCCTAGTCATGGCGATCGAGAACCTACCACCCTCTGCATCTGGCAATGCGTACACTATGATCCCGATCATCATCAGGACTGCCAGCCGATGTACCTCCTCATCTGCTACGTATAGCGGCTCATAAGCAAAACTTGCTGAGTGATAGCTCATCTTTGTGATGTGCTCCCCAAATAGCATCACCATATGGATGTCATGTGCCTCTCACAAGCACGCATAGATGTTTGCTCCATGTACCAATAGCCACAAAATCTAGTACATGTCCTCGACCATCACTATCAACTCTCTTATAGGTAGGTAGAAGGTGTTGGTGGCATGGTCCCACCACTTGATTAGTGCCACCATGAGACTCACATCTTGTGCCACCCTATAGTAGTGCCTCAACCCACCTAGTCCAACTGCCGCCATGTGACCCCACTCCTCGATGGTCACGCCTCCACGTATCCACGTCAGTAGGGTCAGGAGGTGATCTCGTAGCATCAATGTCTGCCTCGCTTGTAACCACATCTAAGTCAATCTATTGTCTGCAATTTTTCTTCTATTTCCTATTTTGACCAACCTATATGACCCTCTATGCCTAACCCAACCTCTTAGAAGCCCTTAGCATGGCTCTAACCCTTCGACTTGACCTTTTTCCTCACCCCTTTCGACCAGGCAGCCACTGACATCAATTTGCATGCCAGCGATGGCACTCAACTAATCGACGTCAGTCACTTAGTGACTAATGTCAATGATTCAGTGACCAACATAAGTCACTGGTCAGTTGATGTTGATTGTTGGTCAGCTGATGTCGATGAAGATCGCTGATGTTGGTGACTGGTTTGGCCCTAGGGCCGAATGGGGTGAGCCCTAAATTTAGGACTTCCCCATTTTTTGCCTCCCTAACCCTCTAAAACCCTACTAAATCACTCCTAACCTCTCCTAGCCCTATCCCCCACCTTCTTAGTTACCCTCCCCCTCTTCTTTCTACCTAAAACAACCCAAAATTCAAAATAAAATAAAAAACAAAAACTTAACCAAATCAGGTTTAGGACCCTCCTACCTCATCCCGACATCGCTGACAGGGTGGCACAATGGGTGCCATTAGTGGTGGACCTCCTCTAGATCCTCTACTACCCTCTACCATCTCTTCTACACCAATGTCTCTGTCAGCTTTTCCTAGCCCACACACACTTCTGCAGCCTCCAATCTCTCTCTAACCTGCTCTCTCTCTCCACCAATCCTTCTCTGCCACCTAGCACTGCGACTTGGTCAACTCTGTGTCACTTTTAGTCTTTTAGCTCTGGAGCCTCTTTTCTCTCCAGTTAATAATAAAAAATGACTTTTAGTGGGCCACCAATCTAGTTTTGTCAGATTTGGTAGGCCACCAACATCGGCATCGGTGTGCCCTAGGGCACCGATGTCAACCTATTTCTACTGACATCGGTCCATTTGGGCCACTGACATCAGTCCATTTGGGCCTTCCCCCTCCTTTTTCATCCCATTGCCCCCCAATCATGCCCCCAATTAGTTAGTTCTCTAGACCAAGTGACCTTCACCCCCTGGGGTACCCTTGTAATCACTTTTGCCTCCGTCCCTCGACTGTCAGACCTTGGAGATTGCGACTATCTCCTCTGACCCCTTTTGAGACAACTCTATCATGGTTGTTTTGATTGCCTTTGCTACCTCATGCCTAGTTGGCCAATTGTCACCTAACCCTCACAAGTATCAGATCACGAGCACGTTGATCCTTCATGCTTGTGGCTTTTTTCATGTTTTCTAGGAGCACTTCCTGAGCCCAGGATACCTAGAACACAATGACTCTTTAGAGCTACATCTTGGACCGAATAACCTAATCAGCTATGACTACATGCTAGGGCCTAGCAATTTTGATTCTAGCACTCCTCGACCCTTTGACCATGACAAATTAACTTGCCTATCGCGTGGTGTGGTATACGTGCGATCTCACCCTTTACAGCGTTCACACTCTTTCTTCACCCTCTCCATCCATTCTCTCTATCAAATTGACACTCGATCTATGCTTTCCTTCCCTCGACTCTTGCTTTGAGGGGGGAACACCTCATCCCATACTTGGGGCAACCAACTCCTATTTTTGTCTTGCAGTTCGTCAAGAACAACCAACAAGACAAAAAAGGGTAAATGTAGACACCAAAATTGTGTCTACCCCTTTGGTTGTCCTCCCCCTTGGTCTTCTTTGTCCATTCCTAACCCTTGTCCCCTCCATTATTAAATAAAACAAATAATTTAATTTAGTAGCCCCCTTTTGCCACCTCACCCCTTGTTAAAACCCTAATTACCTAAACACATTCCTAACACTTCCTCCCACATGCATAAAGCCTACCTTCGACCATTTCTTACCCCGTCACTTAAACCCAGTAGTTGGGAAAATGGATAAAAGGCTATTTTTAGCATTTTTCTCGCCTTCTAGTTGCCAACATCAGTCAACTGTAGACCGACGTCGGTGGTATTGCTAACATCAATTTCCTTCATAACAATATTTTGTATGTTATTAGGTCTCTCTTGGCTGGCTCCCTGAATGATCATCAATCAATCTTTCAACCTGAAACTCGAAGGTGAATCAGACCTCTCTGATATTCTCTCTCAGGCACCCACATCAAGCTACAACAATAGTAGGGACTATGCATCAGTCTTCTACATCAACAATAGGTACAAACATCAGTAGGTACTCCTTCAGAAAGATACGAGTATGTATTTTGTTTGTGTTTTCATTATGTTCTCAGTTATTTGCTTCTGAATAATATCACCCCCCTCCCCTAGACTAGACTATCAACCAGACCATAGACCTGACCTGCTCTTCCCAGAGAGGCTAGAAGGCCTCCTCTACCCTTCTATCCATTTGACATTCTATCCATTTAACTCCCCTACATCTCTGCACATACTCTTAGACTACCTCCAACCAGACCTAGACCATTTTTAGACCACTCTGCATGACTCAAGCACTATCCACAGACCATAGACTCATCCTAACTCTATCTAAGACTACTACCCTGACCGATGATAGCCATAGAAACTATTGCCTTATCGACGTTGGCAGATTAACCGATGTCGATAGACTTGACCAACTGATGTCAACAGAATAACCGACATCGATGACTGTGCAAGGTAGATTACTTCTAAACAGGTACGCTTTTGCTTTTAATTCTTTCTTTTTGTCTTTTATCATTCATCACTTTCTATTTCTGATTAGCATTCTATTTTAATAGTGGACTGTCATCCTCCAAGAAGCCTTTTGTGCTTCTAGGACCAAGCTTTTTCTTGGGAGTCCACCCTTTTGTCATCTAACATTTTTTGTGTTTTAGTGTCTTTCTCTTTCAGGTGTCATCCTCCACAACTAAAGAGGAGTTCTTGCTATCATCTAAATTCTGGTACGCACGTCTACAATCTGGGTATGTACAAACCCTCATCCTTTTTATTTTAGTTTCTCATTTCCTTTCTTGAATGTAAAGAGTGAATATTGTTTGGAAACAACCACCATTATGGTATCTTCACATGACACTCCTCCTCTGACTAGTTTTGACACTACTATACAACCCTTAAGAAATCTACCTCTAGTGACATCTAGTGTTCCATCCCCAAATATTATGAAAATTAAAATGTCATCATCCCTCATCCTAAAGCTACTCATCCTATTACCATAGTGCTTCATAATCTAGTTATATCAATCCCAACAACCCTTCCACCTATACAAACTAGTATACCCTTAAGAACATAAACTCAACCTTTAGAACAAGCCCCTATAAATCAACCACATATATAATGTGTCCTCTTGACCACCTAATAGATAACACATTTACAAGATATTAGGTCTACTTATATCCCCTTACAAGCCCCATAGTATGTGGTGGCCTCTCAACCAATTATAACCACATCAGTTGGCTATCCTTTATCCCAAGCTTTTTGCACTTAGCTTCCAACGTATAAAATCCCAACATAGAATGTTTTAGAAGGGATACCTTACTAAAACACCCAACCAGATCTCATGATAATCCTTATGAATATAATGTCTAATTTGGAAGCCTCTACCTCTAGGTATAAGAACATTCTCACCTATGAGCAAATATATAATGAACCTATTAACCCAATATTTTGTATTAGGCCTTCTCCTCCATAATGGGATATTTTGAATTTTATGAAGTTTTAAAATAAGGAATATCCTCAACATCACCTTTGATAATTTAGACACACTTGATACTTTATATAACATGATGATTAACTTCTTAAGAAATTTCCTATGTTATTAGTTGGACCTGCTCGAGATTGGTACAACTCAATTCCACAACATTCCCTTTTCTCTTTTAGGTAGCTAGCCAAAATATTCTTAGAAAATGTTTTATCAATATCACAAGAAAAGTCACTATGATTGACCTCTATGCCATCTGATAGTTTGATGATGAATCTATCACTAACTTATGGATAGATGGAGGAGTCTCATCAATCAACTCACCTTTTCCCTTTTGCAACCTGAACTAATCAAGTTATTTGTGAGAGCATGTGCTAAACACATACCATAAATGTTATAGGTATAGTATTTTAAAACCTCTGATGAGGCCTTTTTGATGGCCCATAAACTAGAAAGTAGAGCCCTAAAAGAAGGGAAAGTTAAATTATGATACAAAAAATTTAAAATCGATCCTTCTAAAGGGACTAATACCAATAATAATAATAAGACCAAAGGAGATACTAATGCCATAGTTATAAAATCAACCCCACCGAAAACTAAAAACCAATCTAATCCTTCCACCTCAGAGACATAATCTCAAAATCCCTTGACACATTTTCCTCTATGATAGTATATGCATTTAAGAGAATCCTATGTGTTTATCCTAAATAAAATCTTAAAAACATCTTTCATCAAGCTTCCTTTAGTAAGACCTCTTGATGATTCACACCCTAAACCTAGTTGGTTTAGGGAAAATGACTTTTATAACTTTCACCATGTAATAGGTCATGATGTCAATAGATGTTGCTATTTCAAGGGCTTAGTATAAAATCTTATCAATTAGGGGGAGTTACAACTAGATAAACCTAATGTGACCCCAAATTAGTCTATAAATATATTTAGGTATCTATTCCCTAATAATGATTCCACATCAAATTCTATGCAAGCTAATTTGGCATCCACATTAGAACATAGAACTCATGTAATTAATACAATCCATGACCAACTTCTACCTAAAGAATTTGATAGTAATCCTATCATTAATATCCTTATAGGATATGCCTTTGAGACTTTTGAACTAAGTGAAGACATCCTAAAAAATTCCTCATGTCTTTTGGATCTTATATTTTGGGATCAATTGAGGAAACCATATTTAAAAGCATTCAAGATGATCAATTAGAAGTAAAAGAGGAAAATACTATCAAATAAAAGGCTTGCTTAGACATTCCACAAGATACATATACCATTCTTCATATTATTCAATACACTAATCTAGCATACCCATTTTTTCTAGCTTATTACCCACTAAGGAAACTATTACATTACCCCAAACTAGCATAAGACCAATTCTCCCCATTACTTGGGAGGAACTAAATCCTATAGAAGTTAAGGGGAAAGCCATATATATCAAAAAATTCATATCCCTAAGATGAAAATCCCTAAAACATCCTCATATTAGGATTGAACTCCTTAAAGAGGACATCCCCACTACCCATAAGTATATTTAAAAAAGAAAAGTGCTTCTACCCCCTATTCGGACAAGAGCATGTATACTAGGAACCCATCCTTCAACAAAACTGAAAGCCACTATTATAGAATCCTCTACTAAATCTCATGTACCATCATAAAGGGATCTTCCCATCATGATAATGCTAATACATAACCCCTTAAACCCCAATTATCTACAAGGTTTAGGTGTAAGGCTTTATCCTAAACATAAAGTACCTTTAGTAGGGAACATTCAAACAACTAGTTCAAAATGACAAGGTTCAAAGTCACATACCTCTTCCCTACTAGTGCCTCAAAGGATTAAAAATCCTAGTTAAGATCTATTAGAGGGGTCTTATTCTAAGATCCTTGATCAACTTCTTCATACCTCCCTTATCCCTCTACCATATATAAAACATATTAATCCTCATATTTAGAAACCAACATGGTATAGAGAAATTAAGAAATGCACATACCATAGAATAACATGTCATGACATGGTAATTTTTAATGCATTAAAGTTCATGGTCTAAAATTTATTATAAGAAGATAATATCTTAATATAATAATTAGATTATGACCATCCCCATAGTTAAACTACTAGGGTTACATCTACCTTAGGAAGTATCATACCACCCACAATATTAGAATCAACTATAAAAGATGATAAAACATGTGATAGACCTCAATATCAATCTCTCCCTCTAGATGTGGATGAGTCTAAGAATGTATAAAATACCATTTATTTCATATACATGTAATTCACATAGCTACGTGATTTGAAACCTAGGGTCATAAGGCCCACAATCATAAAAAATCCAAAGTGACTATTTTTAAAGTACCAGATCCTACCACAAAGAGTCCAACAACATCTTATTCAAAACATAAAGTTTATATTTTAGGAAAAGTGAAAAATAACAATGCTTTAAAACTCATAAAAATATCTATTCTTAAGCATCTTCGTCAGCTTCCGATCAAGATGTCTCTATATGAACTCATTCAAAATTCTCTAGAATGCCACGAGGATATGATAAAAGCCTTATGGACCACTGAGATATAATTTGATGAACCCAATCCTTTATCATCTTTCATTCCATCACTTAAAAATCCATTATCCATGACATTTCATGATTTAGAAATACCACCCTTATAATTTGATGACCAATATCCTACACTATTTATCACTACCTAGATTGATCAAACTCAAATCATATGAGTCATGATTAATAATGGTGCCAGTATACACATCATCTCCTCTCATGCATTTAAACAACTATAACTACCTAAAATAGTTGTGGCATGATCCCCAGCCATTTTATGAGCCTTTAATGATACCATTTCCCCAATATTAGGAATGATGGTCCTCCACATCCAAGTAGGTACATGTGTTCTTCTTGAACTATTTTATGTAATAAAAGGGGAGTATTAATACATCCTATTAATACATCCCTAGATAAGTGCTATGCACGGTGTCCCCATACCTTGCATTGATGTATTAAATTTAAACATGAAGGTAAAATCCATAGCATCTTAGCTGATCCCCATCCATTCAAATCTTACAGCCTCATTTTCCAATTGAATGATGTCCTAATTCCATTACAAAGTACTACCCCATCATCATCCAATGAAGAATCAAATAGTATGATAAACCTTATATCAAGAATGGGTAAGGAGTCCATTGATTTTTATTTTTAGTATCTTTCAATTAGAGAGTACCAATTATTAACACTTATAACTCTCCCCACTCCATAATAATATGGATGTCTAGACAAATAGAAGGCTTAATATCCAAATATGGGGTAAATTATTCCCTTCACCCTTTCCTCCACACCCATTTGATCTATTGGGGAATTGATTGACCTTCTTCAATACTTTCTAACCAAACCCACAATAAACTATTTAGCTCAAAAATTTTGTTCCTCAATAAATGGCACTTCACAAAGACATACCTATAATGGTGTGCTTGGAAGGGTTTCAACATAGGATTTTTTGAACGGGGCCCACATGAGGTTGCGTTAGGATATTTTAGGAAGCCCCATGAAAAATAAAGCCTTGGTTTTTAAAAAAACCACAAAAAATACCTCAAAGATTACTCTCATTCCCATCCTTGAAAATGACACACCATTCTCACCATCCATCACCCATTCTTTGACTGACGATGTTGTATCCATTCCTCAAAACATTTTTTAGTCAATACCATTACTGTAGAGATTTTAGTATATCATCACAATGGAGAGGTCCAAACCATTCATCTATCTTACCTTGACATGATAGGGAAGGATTTTCTAACCATACCTATTCTTTAGTACCCAGATGATGAGTCTATCTTAACTCATTTAGGCATGTATAACTCCCATCTACATAAGCCCCTTCCATCTAAAACCTCTAGTTTATTAAATAAGGCCAACATTGACATTAACATAAGATCCCATGAGACTCCACAAATAGTTAAGGTCATTAAATCCTTAGATCCCTAGGAATACCAATATTTTACATGTTTCTAATAGATCATTGTGAATCATTCACTTGGTCCCATAGTGTTATGCCTAGTATCAACACTACCATCATCATCCATAACATTATCACATTCCCTGATGCTAAACCTATCAAGTAGAAGATTAAAAATATGCATACTTAGGCTATGCTCTTGGTCAACAAAGACATTCAACATCTCTTATCTGTTAACTTTATCTAGCCTATTGATTACCCTCAATAGGTACCTAATACCATCCCTATCACCAAGCCTATAGGGGACTATGCATTTGTACTGTCTTTTGAGACCTTAATCTTGCTTGTTCGAATGATGATTTACCTCTCCCTAATATTAACCAATTAGTGTATTTAAATTTTGGGCATGAAATATTGTCACTTATGGATGGAGATAAACATAAGACTTCATTTATTACTCCTTGGGGGATCTTTTGCTATCGAGTTATGCCTTTTAGCCTAAAGAATGTAGGAGACACATATAAAATAGCCATGACTTATATCTTCCATGATATCATCTATAAAATTGTTGAGGATTATGTGGATGACCTCTTCAATAAATCAAAATTATGAAAAAACCACCTTTCAATACTAAAAGCTTTCTTTGCTCACTTAATCTAATTTCATGTCCATCTAAATTCTAAGAAATGAATTTTTAGAGTATTAACGAGTAATATATTTAGCTTTATTGTCTCCATCTATGGGATATAAGTCAATCATGTCAAAATCAAATCCATCTTATAAATACCACCCCATCAAATCTAGAACATCTCCATAGTTAGCAAGGTAAATTACAATCAATCTGTCATTTTATCTCTCAGCTATCTAATCAATGTTAATGATTCCATCACTTTCTAGGGAAGGATATCCCTTTTTAATGGGACTCTAGTTTATAGGAGACCTTTAAAGCTCTTAAGAGATACCTTCTTTCACTACCAGTTCTCATTCCTCTAAAAGAAGGACAATCATTCTTCTTGTATATTTATGGTACTAATTATTCCCTTGGATCTATGCTCTCCCATCATGATGAGAAACATAAAGAGTAGGTATTTAACTATATCAATCACATAGTTTTTGAATATGAGATGCATTATTCTCATATGGATAAGTTATACCTAGCTCTAGTCTTTATAGCTTTTAAGCTTTAACATTATCTACTCAATCACAAAACTTATGTCATCACAAAAATTTATCCCCTAAAGATTATGCATTTCAAGCCTTATTAGAATCAGTGAATGGCCAATGGATTATGATTTTAGTTAAATTTTAGTTGGATTTTATCCATCAAAATTTAGTTAAAGGTCAAATTATTATTTATTAGATTGTTTAATAACCTCTTTCTGATAATCAACCAATTAATTATGAATTCTTAGATGAATCTATGGCTTCCACATCTCAAATAGATCCAAAATATGAAATGATTATATTATTTGATGGATCCAAATGTGAACATGGTATAGGAACTATAATTATCCTAATCCCTCCTAGGGGACACCTATGCCTCTATAGTTTAAGCTCGATTTTAACTATACTAATAATATGGTAGAGTATGAGGCTTTAATCATAGGTCTCCAAACTGCGTTACTTTTGGGTATTAAAACACTTAATGTCTATGGTGAATTCTATAATATAAGTCAATAAAATTAAGAGGATATATCAATTTAAGGATGATACTCTTCATAATTATAAAACCTTGGTTGATTAGTCGCTAACCACTTTTGAGCATTATGATATCCAAGCCACTCCTCATTTAACTAACAAGTTTACAAATACCATGGCTTCTTTGGCATCCTTTATCCCATATTCATCTCAAGAATCTAAGTTTTTTATCCTCATTCATAGGATTAATCAAACTTACTTAACCAAGACTAACCTTTCTTCGATCTACAGTGTGGAGGAAAATCCATCAAATCTCTGGTATGCACAAATATTATATCACTTATCCAAGGAGATTACTCCAAATTTATCTAAAAAAGGTAAGAAATATTTTTAGCATTGTATCACCCATTTTATCATATTGTGGGGTGTTATTTATAAGTGTGGTTTTTATGGTATCCTTCTCCATTGTCTCTAGAATCATGAAGCTACCCTCTCTAGCAAAGAAACTCATGATGGGTCATGTGGTGGACATCTTAGTAGCCACACCATCATTAAGAGAATCTTATGATTGATCTATTATTGGCCCACTTTAAATCATGATTATTTTGAGTACATTAAGAAATCTATTAAGTGTCAATAGCACACCAACCTCTCTCATGCCCCTAATCAAGTGTTATAGGTAGTACAAGACTTTTGGCTTTTTCCCAGTGGGGGCTCAATCTTATAGGTTAAATAAATCCTAAATCTTACCAGCATCATAGATTTGTCATTACCACCACTAAGTATTTTACTAAGTAGGTGGAGGCTATCCCCCTTATCTTGACTAAAGTAGATAAAATTATTGAATTCATTAGTCAACATATTAATTGTCACTTTGGTGTCCCTTATAAGATCATCACAGTTAATGGAAAATATTTTAAGAATAAAAATGTTAAAGAGCTTTGTGATTCCTTTAGTATTAAGCTCAGCTTCACCTCTCCTTACTATCTTCAAGCCAATAAATAGGTCAAGACATCTAATAAAAATCTTGTCAATATCCTAACTATAGTCATTGATGAAGTAGGCAAGAACTAACATCTTCATGTTCCCTTTGCCTTATGGGCTTATCAAACTAGTATTTGAACCCCTATAGGTGTTACTCCTTTCTACCTAGTTTATGGTACTAAATCTATAATTCCTCTTATGTTTTATATTCTTTCCATTCACATATCACTTAAAGATATCGTTACTGATGATGAATTCCATTAGGAACAATTAGCCCAGCTTAAACTCTTGGATGAGCATCGATCAACTGCCCTTGACCATCTACATGTATATGAGGAATAAATTAAATGCACCTATAATAATCATCTAAAATAATGTGAATTTAATATTGGTGACCTTGTCTTACAATAAAATCAATATATAACTAATATGGAAAAAATCAAAAGGGGAAATTTTCTCTGAATTAGCTCAGACCATATATCATCACCCATAAGTATGGATATGGGGCATATTTCTTGGCCTCTCTTGATGGAAAATCAAAAGGAGAACCTCTTAATGAATTGAATTTGTGTCTTTCATACTATTACTAAATCTTAATCACCTTAGTCTACCTAGTTTAGTTTATAGGTTTCATATCCCTCTTATTCTTATACTGAATAAAGATATATAGAGACATGTGGTTATCCATAAATTATTGCCCATTTTAAACCTTAAATACAAATACCCTGGCTCTATTCATAGCATAATCTAATAAGATAATCTTAGCCTATAATGGGAAGGAGATCCAAATTATTATTCCCTAAAATCTCTCCCTATCACTAATTCATTTTGAGAATAAGTGTTGTATCTTATGTATCAAATCTTTAGAAAATTATCCTAGAATACCTTAGGCCAATCCATCATGAAATAATAACATTGGGATAAAAAAGCAAAGCAAATAATATACAAAATAAAGAAAAATAAATAGGCTGCTACATCGAAGGAAAACTATGGAAATCCACAAAAGCTACAAAAATATACAAAATATCAGAAGCATAGACTGCTCCCTCAAAGGACAGTTGTTTCAAAAAGAATATCTTAAAATATATACCACTCTTGCAAAGGATGCATATCATGCATAAAATATCCCTAGAAATCTTCTGGTTTTAATCAATTTTTCTTTAATTTAGTAGACTTCCTGCATTGATCAGTCTATGTGGATTGGCACAAAAGGATTCTAGATTTGACCTTAGTTTTGGGTATGCAAGATGCAAACATCTTCCTAGAATCCACTTTTTATCAAATCCTAAAATCAAATCCTATGATCTTGAACTTAGTTGACTTAAATTTGTTAGGGTAGTTATTATCAGTTGGTTATAGATGCATGTTCATTCCTTTCAATTAATTATCTTGGGTCATGGTATGAACCCATAATGAGAAATAATCCCTTTGTAAATTAAGTTAGTTACAAATTTTCCACTTATATTAACAAATATCATAATCTAGTTATTCACAAATCTATAAACATAAAATCAATAAGTTATAGTTTGCATCCATGATAATTACAATCCATAAACATTGTTCATAATCTATAATGTAATCCAAAAATCATAATCTAATCCAAAATCATAATTTAAGACATTTTAAAGTTTAAATCAATAATCCATACATCAATAATCAAATATACATCTATAATCCATAAGCATTTTTTCATAAAAGCCCATAATCAAAAGTCATGTCCATATTAATTTAATCTTGAACATTTTAAACATTACATAAATCAAAATCATATCCATCACAATATAATAATCATGATCCATAAACATTTTATATGTCAATAATCAAATATACATCCATAATCCATAAGCACTTTTTCATAAAAGCCCATAAATCCATAATCTAATCAAATCAAATCATTAATCCATAATCATATATTCTAAATCACATCACATAAAAATCTATAATACATAGTATGTAAACATTTAAATCCATCACATGTAACAACCATACTAAATCACATCATGATCACATAATCCATAAGCATTCATAATCCATAAATAAAATCCATAACAACATAATTCATAATCATGAAACACACACACACACACACACACACACACACACACACACACACACACACACACACACACACACACACACACACACACACACACACACACACACACACACAGACACACACACACACACACACACACACACACACACACACACACACACACATCTATGTGTGTGTGTGTATAATGATCAGTGTACATCAAAGTATCTATATACATGTATATGGCTCTCTGTGTAAAGAATATAAATATATGGGTTACTATGTAAACTATAGCTTTCTCGAGTGGATGCTCTCCAAGGCTCCACTCCCATCTCTACTCCCATCTCTTCCCCCATCTCTATCCTTATCCCTATCCTTGTCTCTCCTCTGGGATACACCCCATGTTCACTGATCATGTATGTGTATACTTAGAGGACCTATCCCATATGGCTATATGGGCAACAAGTGAGAATTCTATGGAAGCTAATCTAAATTAATCTATTCATAATATCTCATCTCTATAGCTAGATCCTTGTATCACTTTATGCTCATAGTCCCTACCTATCCATTGATGACCCCACCACCTCTCTAATAATTTTTACTGATGACTCTCTCCCCCTCCATCCTCGTAAAATCATCCCTCTCTACCTAGTATCAATCTTGATCCTTCACCACCATGTCATGAATTAGCTACAATGAGTCAAACCCTACCTATAGCATATGTAATCAGGATTGAAGGGTATCTCACTTAACATTCACTATGGTAAAATCCCCTTATGCTACAACTAAATATCCTTGTAAGGTGATACATAATCCCTCATTATATCCCTCTCCATGATAAGCTCTACCACATCTATCTCTTCCTCCTATAAATCCTCCTCTCCCCCATCCTCCTCATCTCTTATCTCATGCTCATCCTCATCCTCATCCTCCTCATCTCTTATCTTGTCCTCATCCTCATCCTCCTCTATATCCTTGACCTCCTCCATCTCTTTATCCCCTCTCTTATGGTATAGATGCACCACCTTTTTGAGCACTACTTATCCCACCATTTTGTATATGTGGGAGTGCACCCTACATCATCCATATCCTCTCTTACTATCACTATATCCTCCTCTCTAGGGACATCTCCAATTATTGGTCCTAGAAGCTCCCGATCTATCTCATCTTGCCTATATACATACAAGGCCTTGGGAATGTCCTATACTAACTCAAACTACCACTGCACTCATCATAAATAGAGATACTCTAGGTGGGCCTAGTCATCATCACCTAGTTGAACTTGTAGTCACTTTAGTAAGGGTAGCACTTGATCTTGCATCTATAGTAAAACCCATACCTATCACCAATATCCCTTATAAGCCTAAAATATCCTAAAAACCCTAACTTATCCTATTCCTAGAATCTATTCTAATCCCTTCACATTTTTTATGTGAATCAACATTGATCCCTTATAGATCAATACCATTCTATTTGAATTAACATTATCTTAGTGAAATGACATCGATTCCTTATGAATCATTATTGATTCATTATGGAATTGATGTTGATTATCTAGTGCCATTTTCTCATAATTATATCCCTAGCCTACCTCCAAAAAACCTAAAAAATTCAAAAATTCAAAAATTTAAAATTCAAAAATTAATAAAATAATGGACCTACCTCATCTTGTGAGTGTCACCATCACCTCAATATGCTACCACTAGCCTCCATCTCACTTTGGAGCAAACTTATTATTTAAGCTGTTAAGTATCACTTAATTTTCACAAATAGAAAATGAGCTATTTTCCACATTGGAATTGCTTATATACCCAACTTCAAGTTGGCACTGATTAGTTTTGGATCAGTACCAATTTGGTGGATCATCATTGATTCATTTTAGATTGATGACAATTTCCCCCTTTTGCACTACTTATAATTTTACATACATACATCCATGCTCCTTAGCTTTATCGTGGTTCCTTATTATTTATCCTAAATCATTTCATGTTTGTGTATTTTGACCCTTTGTTAGTCTCACAACCTACTACATGTACTCTTTTGGGTATCTCCCCTTAGTGGGTCTTGAGAATGCATTCTCCCTTGAGAATAACTATTTATAGGTAGCATGCACACCATATAACACACTAGATGCCTAGGTCAGATAGTCCTATCAATTGTCCTCATATTTTACTTTCATTTAATCCCACTTGTTGGTAGTTGTGTAATTTTATTATGGGAATTAACTTAGGGCATCTTTGCCTATACTATCTTACATCTTGTCAGTGTAAAACATATACTTCATGTTATGCATCCATGTTTATTAGATGATCTGTTATCTACCCATCCTATCCATTATTCCATTTTTTTAAACCATCACCCACTCCTTTTCCTACATAAACTCCTAATTTGATGGGGAATACCTCCCCACATAACCTAGGGTAGTTGACCTCTCATGGTTTTTGTCTTGTGACATGTATTTCATACCATTCCAAAAAAGGGGGCAAATGTAGCCTCTATAATTTTGTACCCTATATATGATTAATTAGGTGTCATAGGCCCTTATTTTTATTTAATCTCCTAAATAATCCTTATATTAAGGTTTAGTATATTTACCATTTACAACTTATTAACTTGCCTTTATTATACCTTCTTACCCTTCCTAACCTCTTAAATCCATTAATAACCTAGAAAATTTACCCACCTAACCACTTTATCCTCATATAGTATCATTATCAAAAAAATCCATTCATACTAAAGCCAATTTTTCCCATGGTTGAATTAAATGTGCCAATGTGGGTGAATCAACATCAATTCACCCATGATCAGTGCCAATTCTCTGGATCAAAATTGATCCATAAATACTTAGCCAAACTTTGCATTCTAGAACCCAAAAACTTAGAATCATGAATTGTTGCTAGATTTCTTAGAGAATTAAAGACATCTTTAATGACACTCTACTAGGATTTTACTACATTCAATCGATATCCTCTATCATAATATTAATAAATTACTTGTGTTTATGGAGAATAATTTCATTCTATTTGCAATCGCATCCAAGCTAAGTCATCAATTTTACTATTTCATTTTTTATTAATTTATCTATTTTTATAATTGCTAGAACACCATTTAGATCCCTCTATATCCTTTTATTTATCTTTGTCATCCAATCTATCTTATCTATTCTCTATTTTATTAAAGCTCAGTCATAGAGAGAATCAACACTAATTCATTGTAAATTAGCACCAACTCTATAGATTGGCATCAATCCTATGAGGAACAACATTGATCTACTGAGATTAATTTATAGAACCTAATACCTTAATCTTAGACCCTTGTTTGTAATCCTTAATAATTTTATATCATTTTGAATGACCTTTGTATGCAGATGACTCTACCAGGCACATTACATGACATGATAAATATCACATATCTCCCTATAGTTTTCCAACCCTTATTTATTGATTAGAGTGATAGAGCTTTCAAGCTAGCTCTTTATGCAATTATTTATTCTCCCTCTTGCAAAGCTGTTGAATACCAATTGGTTTTCATGCAAGATGATATAGATGCCACTATAACTTACTAGGACACATATTATGTTTATATTGATATCTTAAATAAGGATTCAATCTTAATTATCATTTTTATTATATCTTTTATCTATTTTAATTTTACATGTTCTTTATCCACTTGATTATGTAAACAAGTGAGATAACATCCATTTGAGGAAGCTCACAACTTCCTAGAACTAGTTTCTGACCAGGCAACTCACCCAATTATCTATTAATATATTTTAGTAAAGTGTTTACATGTGTGTAGGTTATTCTTCCCATATAAAAAGAATCTCTCACTATTTTTGGAAACAATGCAGTGTGCAACATCTCCTAATCCATAGGTATTCCCCATAAACCTTGTTTTCATTTGAGTTTTTAGTAAGTAATATTTAATTTAAAGAAAAATGAAAAACTACTTAAATAGAAATGTAAATACATTAAACTAAACCCATTTATTCACTTGTAACTTAATCATTTAGTGAATTTCAAAGAATGTTAATTTGAATTAAAAAAATAACAATGAATACTTAAAAGGCATAAGATCAAACTCCAAAGGTAAAGAGGGTCTCCATTTTTAGATTGAAAATGGGGCATGTTGTGTAAGCAATAAAAAATGATGACTCCTATTGGGAAATACTCCCAAGTATTTAAAGAATCTATAATATTTGATTTCATAAGAATAAAAAATATTAGATGCAAGCTGTTAGTCATAACAAACCAAAATTCAATAGGTACTAAATTTTATAAGAATAAGTGACATACTAAGCTATGATCTTTTCAAAACCATCTATGTATGACCAAGTGATTTATTCCTTTATTTTGCATTATCACACAATGATTCATATTTGCATAAGGCTAAAATTGCTAAAGGAAATTATTTTACAATTTAGCTTTAGAGGGAAGTGGTTTGGGCATTGATATACTGCCAGCCAAGTATTCATATCCCTAACAAAGATACCTTTGCTACCTTCCAAAGGTCTCACTCCACTTCCAAATAAGACAAATATCCTATGGTCGAGGTTTTCGAGATCACACTTTCGAAGATAATTTTAATTTTTAGTTTTAGCTCAATTCTTTTGAAAGGATATTTTTCAATTCATCCATAGAGGGTTAGGGACCAAGCCATGGGTATAAGGAAATCAAAAACTTCATGACAACTCAGTACAAATTAAAATTAAATAAATGCAACATTTTTATTTAGATATATCATAAGTACATTAGATGGATTCAAATAATAAGATAACTATTTTAAAATTAGCAAGTTATCCCTTTTTTTCATGAGCCCTATCCCATAAAAGGACTAGATCTAAGATTCGAAAGGCCTTCACTTTGGCCCTTTTGTCAAATCAACATTTGACTACCTCTTAATGTTTATTAAAGTGAAAAAAGACTAAATTTTATTTTTATTATAATTGTATGAGATTCAAGAGGTGAGACTCTATTAGGTCATTAGTTCCTAGGTAATCTCTAGTGAAAAATAAAGTAAGGATTCTAAGGTTGGTTAGGAGGATAGGAGCTTATATGTACTTATTCATACATCAGTTTGAATTTGCATAGTATTGTGTGTGTGTGTGTGTGTGTGTGTGTGTGTGTGTGTGTGTGTGTGTGTGTGTGTGTGTGTGTGTGTGTGTGTGTGTGTGTGTGTGTGTGTGTGTGTGTGTGTGTGTGTGTGTGTGTGTGTGTGTGTGTGTGTGTGTGTGTGTGTGTGTGTGTGTGTGTGTGTGTTTTAGCTAGTTTTATATCATGCATGCTTAACCAATGTGTATGAGTGACTACAGATTATAGAGGACATAATTTATAGAACCAATGAGAGGTGATTTCATGGTTACATATTCAAAAAATATATTCAAATAGGAGAAATAAATAAGATAGGAGTGTAGTGCTCTAGTATCCCTCACCCCATTCTTGTCCCAATGAGCTCATACTATAATTGCTTAGTCCCAAACTTCACATAGGCTTCCTAAATCATGTACATTCATAAACTACCTCATCAAGGTCATGGTAAATGAAGGTTTTATGCTTATTTTTCAACATTATATTACTCACATGCTAAGTAATTTACATTATATTATATTTTATGGTATTATTCACTCACTACCATTGTGATATACTATTGGATATCTTAGTTATTGAATATTTCTTAGATTAAAACTTATCTCTTGTTGATTAGAATACATAATCATGCATGATTTTTATATTACTTTCCAAGCTTCATATCTTGTATGCATATCCCTATTTACTTTGAGCACATTTGAATATGTCATTAACACATTGCTTTAAACCTTTACATCTCTTATTGTATATGTGTGAGGATATTTAAACATGGATTTATGTGTGTCTTATTTTTATATGTGGACATTTGAACATGCCCTTCTCTTTATCTCTAAGCCTCTATTATTTTAATGTATGTGTGTGACAACATTTGAACATGCCCTTCTCTTTAGATCTAAGCCTCTATTGTTTTAATGTATGTGTGTGACAATATTTGAACATGCCTTTATATGTGTCTTCTATTCAAGTGAGTGAATTTTGAACATGTCCCTTGTTTGTAGCCCCTTGGCCTTATATTATGTGTTTTGTGTGTTGTGTCTACTCTTAAATTGAATGTATCATGGCCATGACACTTTGGTTATTTATTTTCTCATATTTAGATGACATAATTAAAATCATGTTCCCAACCCCTTCCAATTCCATGATGGACATAATGCATTACTCTCTAAGTTGTTATATTCAACATTATATCCTTAATTAATAAAATTATCTATGTACTTCATTATCACATCTATCTAAACACATTTACTATGAATGATTATTTTAACATACATCTTACATTATTACTATGCTCAATTTACATACAAAATGAAGCTATGTTTATCCATGATGTCATTATTACTCATATTTACATTTTTTACATCATAAAAAATTAATGCATAACTTTTTACTTTAATTTAAGTTATTGTGTAGGATCATCAACTCACCTCAATAGATCGGTATTAACAAAGGTTTGTCTTAGAGATTTGACCTTCCTAGATCATTATGTAGATAAGATTTAATAGTGATCACATAGTTGACATATCTTTAGGCTCAAAAAATACACATAAAGTCACTTTGGATAGGGGCACCACATTGAATAGGAGAGCACAACTCTAGTGTCATTCCTAGAACTATTTTCCAAATGCCAAAAAAAAAATAAGAATTTATATAATTTCTTAGAACCTTAATTTACTTAGATCAGTACTCATTAGTTTCACAATCTCAATTCCTAGAATTATTCATATTTACATAACTTATCTCAGACTTACTCAGTTTTTTGACAATCATGTGTGGCATGTTGTTCTAGTTTGGCACACAAGTTTATTCTCATAATCATGAATGTTTTCCTTAGTCTCAAAATATATATTCACCAAATATCAATTGGGGGAATGTGTACAATACATTGTTTCCTCATTACTCATTTTTTACACTAGTTTCTCATATAGAATGACTACTCATATCATTCTCCATATTTTATATACCAGACCTAGATTATACTTAGTATTTTCACTATTTTCTCACCATAATTAAATCTCATTCCATTTGTAATGGTTGATTCTCTATTTTCATCAATATCTGTACCAAGTTTTTCACCAAAAATACATATTGGGATTCATACAAGGATTCCAAATTAGTTAATTACTCTAGGATGGTGATGATGGAGAAAAAAAACTTGATTTATTGAGTACAACCACTTATTATTGAGGATTGGGATATGCACAATATAATCCAAGCTATTTAATGTTAATACAAACACACAACATGCCATAATCACCAAATTTTCACTAGAAAAGGCACAATGATTTATGTACTGGATTAAGTGTACTCATTCCTTGTAACTCTCTATATTTTTTAATTTTAATTCTTAATGTTAATATTAAGTATATACTAATATTACATATGTTTCATTTCATAAATTTGTGTGGAGCATAATTCAATGTTGTGGCCTACATCTAGGAATCCTTCCCATAGGTATGTTTAGGTATGCACTCTTTTTTCCTTTTACTCTAGTACTTTCACTTTTCTAGATTACTAGAATATTCTGTGGATGTATACAAGTAATATTAACATTTATTATGAATTCATGAACTTTTTAATACTATTTTACACACTTATCTTTAGACCTATCTTAGGGCCACTTTTGATCACTTTTGACCACCTTACATGCTATTCTAAGCAATATATGCACCCTAAATAAACTTAGCCATATCTTTATCAACCATAGACAAATTTTAAGACTTAGATAAAACTCATCATGATAAAATCACCTATTATAAAATAACACCCTAGGGTACTATAGAGCACCACTCTAGTGACCTTACCCCTCTCCTATCTCCCCACTATATAATAGTTAATTTTCTAAATTTAAAGCTATAAGAAGGTTGTCCCATGTCCCTAATGAGACCCATTCAAAGTATTTTAAATGATATGACTATATAGAAACTTCTAAAACCATTTAGCACATGAGAGTATTCCACATGAAAAATCACTAGAATTGTACTTACACATTGTGATTATAATACCTATTTATCCCAATTCTAATTGCATACATCCCTAGTAGCCTAGAGATCAAATATGAATAAATTACATAATTAAAAAGTAATGTTAAGGCATATAATCAAACCATTATTTAACCAACATATACCACATTACATTAGTTATTCACACACCATCATAGCATGGGATAACTACATGAAGTTTAATCCCTCTTCAGAGTCTTGGTATGTAGGTAGTGCTCAACACATGAGGTTTTTTTTGTCTTACCCAAGTTTAGGCACTGACCCCATTTTCCCATGGATTTACATTGGTATTCACATATCAATAAAATAGGGTTTTTGAAGGAAAACCATTCACATAGTGGTCTTTTCAAGTGATCACAAGCTCATGCACCAGATATAAGCTCTATAGATAAATTCAAAGAAAACCTAAAAACCCTAATTTCATCACTAAAAGTGGACATGAGTACCTTAGGTTAGATAATAGTTACACCCTTATAGTATATTATTATTAAATATATTTTCTACACCCATATATAGTTTTAAATTCCTAATTATAGCCACTATATCTCCCTACACAACATATTTCAAATCTTGATTCCTCTTAAAAGAATATTTTTTAGCTAAGTCTTTTTTTATCCTTATAATTTACTATTTTTACTAAGTTTATAAAATAAAATATTTACAAATAAGTTAATGTTATCATTGTTATATTATTCTCTTATTTTTCATAATAGTGTTGTCATCTAAGGTTTTCACATAAATCCCAAATTTGATAAAACAACTTCAAGGGGTTTATATTGGCCCTAATTACCTTAATGTTTAGATTTGTGATAAAATTAAGGTTTATTAAGCCATATGTTTCATCATATATAGTTTATTGATCCATCAATTAGGCTCACAGGCCTCCATTTGGCCCAAATCACATCTTATACAGTTAAAATTGATTGTCATTAAAATCAAATGATTCTTTTTTTCATTATTTAATGAAATTGGGGATGATTAAGGATTGAATCATATTTTATAGTCACATTTAGGTTTAAAGGGCTAAAATTAGCCCCAATTACCTTCAAATAAAAAAATGGACTATATAGTTTATTTTTTATGACATTAGGGTTGAGAGCCCTAAATTACAACCTTTATAGTCAAAACTAGGTTCATGAGGCTCAATTTCACTCAAAATGCATCATTTATTACACTAATTCACTAACTTACTCAATATTTTAGGAAATATAAGCTAATTTAACCATAAATCACATCCTATAGTTGCATTTAGGTTCAAGGGGTTCAAATTGGCCTATTTTCCTCCACCATTGAAACTATTAACTCTTCCATTCATTTTATAATGAAAATGGGGTAGGTTGAACCCTAAAACATATTATATATAGTCTAAGTTAGGTTTTTAGGCTCAAACTCACCAAAATTGCAGCATTATATCCATTATGTCCTTTGTGTGGTAGTGTATATATTGACACACTCCACTTTATTATTAAGACATAAAATTCTAAATGTGAATAAATAGATACATACATAAACATAAATAAATACACATATATACATGTTGTTAGTGCTATATCAAAGTAACATGTATGAACTATAATGTGTACACACTCTTCTATTTGTAATTTTAAAATGTATGCCTTTTGGCTTAGAATTGGCCTAGATTCTTGTGCATATGGCTTAAACTTGCAAATGCATAGCCAAATCTTATTTTTTTGATAGGAAAGAAGAAAATCCAACATGCATCATGAAATCCACTATGAATTTCACCTAATATATTTCATGAAATTAATACAATGGTGATCACACTCTCTTCTTTCTAAATATATGTTTTGTTTATTATTTTATGGTTTCCATCTATGTTGATTTGTAGCTATGGATTTTTTAGGCCACTATATACTAACAATATACATGCCTATATATATTTATGTATTTTTTATTGATCTAAATTCAAAATAAATTATGGTCATAAACTAGGCCTAATTATATACACATTAAAAAAATAGTAGTTAGGGGGGATGCATGACTAGATATTTATTTTTTTCAATTTTAAAGATCTATTTACTTGTCTCACACACACACACACACACACACACACACACACACACACACACACACACACACACACACACACACACACACACACACACACACACACACACACACACACACACACACACACATTTAAAAACTTTAAAAATATAGGTCAAAAACTAGATGATCTTATCTAAGTTTTCATTAAAGGGTTTCAAACAATGATAAATGATGCTAAAATGGTCACATGACCAGATATCTACTCTATTTTTATTTCCAAAATAATTTTCTCTTCAAAATTTAGATGTTTGAATTATTTATACTTAACCATTAATGTTCTAGAAACTAAATGTTGTAATTCATGTTCTTATACCATATTCAATTTTTGAGTGTATTCATTTCAATAATTTGTATAAGTTAAGATTTCATCATTTTAAAAGAATAAAATGTCCATGGGTATGCCCCTTTTTGTATCCCAACTTTTTGCAATTACTTGATGATACAAAAGCATTTGTAGAACACATATAATATTTGAAATAATAATTAAGAAAGGAGATACAAGAAAGTAATTACAAGTGTAAGGCAAAATAATATGTAACAATAAGGCCAAAAGTATTTGAATAAGGATATTTGGTGATGCTATATTTGATAAAATAAATATTTATCTGAGCAACATAAAACAAGCTAAAGTACAAGAAGATTGCTCTATGTAGAATTATGAATAGAATCAATGACAATGCTTAGAAGGCAAGTTTAACTATTTTTTTTGATATTTATCCAATATTTATATGCATTTCATAGAAAATATAATGGAGGGGAAGAAGTTGAATAAGTGGATTGGAAGCAAAAAGTACCAATGAATAAGAAAGAAATGATAATGTAGGTTCTGGATAATAAGATAGTGAACACAAGACAAAGTAGTTATAATGGGTATTTACTATAGTAGGAAGGACTACAATAGGAATAAAACACTTAGATTTCATAATGGGAGTTGAAACATATTGACAATAATAAATTTTAGGATCAGAATCGGGTCAAATCATAGGAGCTAAGTTGTTTTCAACCATAGGAGAATGATGTGGATACCTAATTTTATGGAGGCCATAAATTTTGACTTGAGAACTTGTTTGAGCTCTCATGTTTTATATAGATATCTCAGAGAGGATATATATATATATATATATATATATATATATATATATATATATATATATATATATATATATATAAGACCATAAGTGACCATCTAAGGGTTTGAAATTCCATTCTAATATTTTTGGGTAATTTTAGAATTTTTAAAATTAGATATATTTCTAACTAGACATGAAATTGAGTTGAAATCCATCCATTATAATTAATTTTTTATGTAAATGATAAGTGGATATTTTTAAGCTCATCCAATCTTGAATGCAAAATTTCTAAAAGTAATAGCTACTAAAAGAACATAGTTAAATATACATAGCTTTTGATTTATTTATTTATTTTATTCTACATTTCAAATATGATTTTAATTTAATATTTATTTTTAATTATTCATTAATTATCAATAAATATTTGTGCTCAATAAATTATTCATATTGAAAATTTTGTTTTGTTAGTTTTTGGTTTCATAATTGAGTATCAGAGTGGGTTCGGCTCTTAATGGTAATATATTCGTGATTTTTTTCATTGGGTCTTAAAATTATATTATAGAAAAAAAATATTTGATTGAATAATATGTGTAAAATATGGTAAGAGGATGAGGAGGAATTACATGGATTAGTAAGACTATGCAATAGATGTAAAAGAAAATGGAAGAATTGATTACAATTATCACATGATAAAGACAAAGGTGAGAAAGAGATGAAATAGAGGATTAAACAAATAAACAATAATAAATTTTAAAAATAATAATAATAATAATAATAATAATAATAATAATAATAATAATAATAATAATAATAATAATAACCACCATTAATGAAATAAATGATGGTTTTGGAATTAGAGGGAAGGAATCAAGGTGGAAGTTTAAGAGTATAGAGGAAGTTTAAAACTAGAGGAGTTGATATACTAGTTAAATAATACGGAGAATTTTTCAAATGCAAAAGAAGAAAATAAATTAAATTTTACATGCACTAAATTTAATAAGAATAAGATGATTTGGTGGGATAATGTGAAGAAAGAGAGACAACGAAAGGGTAAGTAAAATATTAAGACTTGGATGAAGATGGATAAGAAGCTGAGAGAAAAAAATTATTCATTTAGATTATACACAAACCTTCTATAAAATATTTTAGAATTTAATGCAAAAAATCATAATGTACAAGACTTTGCACATATACAAAATACTATTAGAAGAAACAAATAGTGTTGTTGGTGAAATATTTTATATATGGTGATAAATAGAATTTTCACTATAGTTCAAAAGACCAAAGTCTCTCTTCTATTATGTGGGTATGCTCCTTTTATTGAAAGCAATAACAACTAACACAACTATGTATAAAATTTACAAGTTAAATGAAAGGGGATTGGTATAAATTCAAACTAATTGAAAATAAAAGAAACATAAAAAGAGAAAATGGATATCTATGGAAGAGTAAATAAATTTATATTTCAACCTCTTACATAACAGATTGAATTAGAATGAGAAATTTAATTTAAGAGATCATACACCATTTATGCTTGGAATAATGAGACATACATTAACACAAGAAAACATTATTCCCATTAAGGAAATAACCAAACATAAAGTTAAATTAACTCCTTATTATTGAATAAAATTTGAACCTAATTTTTTTTCTTATTTCTTTTCAATATTCACAAATCATGGACATCAAAAATCTATTTTTCAATTGTCATTTATTGTATTTATAACAAAGATAATGGGTTGACCCTTCACATTCCAAAATGACTTTTCCTATTCTATTTTTTTTCCTATTCTACTTTTTTTCAATTTTTTATTTTACAATTAGAAAAATGAATTCTTAAAATATAATTTAGACAAAAATATAAAAGAGAGATACAAAACAAATTTCACTAAGAAGATTTTTGTGAGTCGGCAAAACTAGTAGATGGGTTGACTATAGCTAAATCTTCTTTGATATGATATTTATCAAATGTTTCCTTAACTATTTAAAATATATTGAATAATTAAATAGACTCATTGATTTTTGGAATAAATAAATTATCACAACATGTGAAACATCTTTGGGAAATGAACGTTAAGGAATAGTGATCATTAAATAAATCTTCTAGCTGGGTATTTAACTTTTCTAGTGAAATATGCATTTCACTAAGAGTTACCATTGAATATTTATTAAATTTATCCTCATTTAGAATATATTATTTGAATACCTTTTGAAATTGAAGTTTTGGTTCATCCATATTATGTGTCATAGTTCCATCTTCTTTATATAAATGGTAATGGATCTCATCAAGATTACTGGAAATTTGTTTGAGTTTTTCTTCACCCATATCTCTATTCTCTTTAAATTATTCTATGGCTTTGTTCAATATTTTTATTTTATAAAATATACATTCTACCCATTTATAGGTTCTGTCATCATCTTATTTATCAAAAATTCCACCTTATACCATTAATTTGGCTTCTATCATGATCATTTATTTCATGTTTTTGATCACTTCTTCCCATACTTTCAAGGTGGAGGTGTGGGATTTGATATGTACATGGATATCCTATAATTCCTAATTGATGAAATCATATATCTTCATGACTTATTCAATGTATTTAATTCCATTTGTGAGGAAATAATCTATCCATGCTTCAAGATTCTTGTTGTAAGTATTGTATTTTCTAATTGTGGCAACAACATCCTTGCTTATTCTTGGTAATTATGTTAGATCATTAATTGGTAGTACTGAAAGATTTTATATGGGATGGATTAAATAATTAACATAGATTGTTATCTATTTGATCTATCCTTTGAGTTTTTATTGGGTCAACTCATCTTATTTAGACCTCTTAATGATCCTTTCAGTGGTTTCTTAAAGATTATGAATATCACCTTCTCTATATTAATTTCATATTATAATCTCCTAATGTCATTTCTCCAATGTTCTTCTCAACATTTTGTTCAACAATCTCTAGAAATTTTATATTAAAGAATATAATACCAACTTAGAGGTGGCCTTTGATTTCTTTGGTGTAGGAGTCTTTAAGATATCAATGACCACATCAAAATTTGGCAATTTAGATTCAAACACCAATTTTATTTTTTGAAACATAAGTTGTTTTGATTGAAATCAAATATATTTGAAAATAATCACTTGAGTAGCTAATGGATAAGGGGTAGGTTGATTTAGAGGAGGAACTTGTGGATACCCAAATGGAGAATGTGGTTTATCTTCATAAAACCTTTTTCTATTGTACCATTTATGAAGATGAGGCTATGTATCATTGTGTCATGTTTGGGATGAGAAATTTGGGACCACCCAAGGTTTTAGTTGAAGACTATGTTCTCACTAATTTATTGGCTTACTTATTTTTCCCTACTACCAAATTTTCTTTGCATTTCTTTCCTAATTGATTATTAGGATTGTTATATTCATATCCACCAACACTTAAACTAGAGGATTTTAAGGATTAAATAACCACCTTCAAACTTATTTTCTTGAAAATTGATGGGGGATATTATTTAAGAGGAGATAAAGCTTTCCCTCTATTTAAGATACTTATGGTTACTCCAGCTAGTTTGTTATCTAAACATTTTTTCAATGTGATTCCATGCTCTTTAAAGCCTCCACTACAAATTAGTTAATTCTCAATTTGAAAAATTAATTGTTTGTAAGGTTGCATTATGTTGGTATATTCTTGATGAATAAGATCTAACTTGTCATCTACCATCCCTTTAAGAACCCACTCATTTATAAATGCCTTTATTTCATATAGGGTAATATGACTCTAATCTCTTCATCTTACCTCAAATTCATCAATGTTTAACTCAGTAGTCTTCAAGATGAGGTTTATGTCCATATACAGACCCTCTACCTAGATTTTGCTTTAGATATCCTCTAGTATCTATAGAGTTTCTATTGGCATAGGTTCAAAGAGTGAAATTGGAGATGGAAAATTCTATGTCATGATCATTTACAATAGAATTTAAAATGAAATGACCCAATGTAATGAGGAAGGAAATACTAAGCACATGTTTTTCTCTAAATCATCTATGAATGTCTAAAAGTTGCCTGTAGAGCTCAATAAGAATGACCTTATCACTATCCAACCTTGGAAGTATTAAGGGATGCTCTTCATAACCTCCAACCCTGATGTATGAAAATTTTTAGAATGGGATGTATTAGTTTCCATATTTTTGGAATAATTTGGCCATTTGTATTGACACCAACATAGCCCAATTTTATTCTAACAATTTCACTACTTTCATTATGAAAGCATCTTGACTCGAGTGTAGTGTTTATTAATTTGTTGCAATGTGAGATGAGAGAATCAATCAAATACCTAAGTTATTTGTGTGATGGTTCTGTTGAGGTATGTTCCTATCATTGGTATTGTGGTATTTTGTTATCAATTATGTCAAAGTCAAGATGGATGTCATTAATGTCAAGGTCTAAGTTGAGGCCATGCATGGTGAAGTAGTATGTGACAAAGAAGTCTTATGACAACAAAAAAATTCTAGGCAAACTATTATCTCTATGTTGAGAGATAATTTAAAGGTAACATGGTAATTATTCTAAGGTTGATGACATGTCAAGGTAAAGGTCAAGGTACAAGGTAACCATACTTTTGAGCACTAGTGTTAAGGAGCATGATCATTTCATGAGCATGTGTGTGAAGATGGTGGTCTAGTAAGATAGATACACATGGGTGTGAGTGTATGTCTAAGTATGACCAAGAATGCATATGAAGTTTTGAAACTCTCAAAAAAATTTCAAGGTAAACCTTAAAGGGTATGGTCTTAAGCCTAAACATGCAATTAGATTAGTCCTAGACTTTTATTGACCTAATGAGGAGTCTTGAGGTGTTATCAAGAATGAAAATCATTGGTAGATCATGTGATGATATTTTTAACATTGTTTAAACATGTGCATAATGTATATAATTTTTCAAAATAGGTTGTTAGGTTAGTTCTTGGCTTAGTCTTTGCATGAATAGACCTAGTGTAAAGGCACAAACTTGGTAGCATGATGAGATGAGTAGTCTAAGGTTTGTGATAAGAATATTGGTAGTGTGTGAGAATGATATGAGTTTTTATATAATGATTATTATGCATTTATAATAGAACATGAGGTTTCAAAGTGTGTTCAAAATCTAAGTGTGACTAGCAGTTCAAGGCCTAATATGCAAAGAGACATAATTTGGCCTAATGAGGGTCAAGTTCAGTTCTTGGGGTACTAAAGATAATAATATAATTATCATAGGTGTGATATGTTGTGTCAAAGTTTTTAGCAATTTTTTGGTCATATTATGAAGAAGAAAGCATGAAAATTGGTGTTAAGGTTTTATGTGTGCATATAATGAGGTGTTACAGACCCAAGAAGAATTTTCTTATGGTAATTGGCATGTAAAACCTTTACATGAGGATGCAATAAGTTAATGTTAGTTAGGTAAGGGTAATATATTAAATTTCCTATCATATTTTCCTAGTTTGAGGTCCTAAACTTTATGAATAATTGTTAATAATGTAAGATAGTATAAACCCTCTCTAAAACCCTAATAGTGAACTGATATGGAAGATCTTGTTGGAAAGTAAACATAATAGTTTTTTTGACCTATTATGATTATTTGAGGTTTTATTTTACTCTAATAGGTACCTATATGTGGCATTGGTCTATCAGAAGAGTGAGTGGAAGCTAGAGAAAACCCTTTGTTTCTTAGATTTTTGATGTAGCAAGTAGGGTTGACCAAGTCAAAACATGAAAATGATTGGAGGATTATGTGTGATAGTTTTATTTTTTGCCCATATAATTTTATAATTATATTTAATACATTAAATATTCTAAATTGGTCATGAAGTTGAAATATCGCTAAATAGGCCTAATGAGGAAGACAATGAGAAAACTAGATAGAAATGAAAATGAGATTAGGGGTGGGTTGCACTAGATTAGGGATGGATCAAAATACATGGGGTTATTTTTAAATACATATATCACATATAACCTTTGATTATAATATTTTTAGATGTTTATATACATGAAAAAATTTGCTCTCAAAGTGACCTATCTAACATAATGAGATTTGTGTATGGTGAAGACATGAGATTGGTTTATAAGACCAATATTGATATTGGAATTGTAATATATTTGTTAAAATATGTTATAAGGATGATTAATTTTAATATAAACCTATTTTAATTTCATAAAAGTGTTCACATAGGTGTTCTACAACTTGGTTTCCATGATTGTGTTTTTGAAGCTATAGGCAGTTTTCTATGTATGAGTGAGATTGATGTACCTAAGGTAGTGTGCCCATAATTGAAGAATATAATACATATTAATTTGTTATATATGTATA
Source organism: Torreya grandis (assembly GCA_037957365.1). Lineage (NCBI taxonomy): Eukaryota > Viridiplantae > Streptophyta > Pinopsida > Cupressales > Taxaceae > Torreya > Torreya grandis. The sequence continues at coordinate 1,293,330 of JARHVA010000067.1, read as the reverse complement.
ATTTATAATTTTAATACTTTTTTATTCATTATAAATTCCTATGAAGGTGTGAAAAGTCAAAGGTTCTTGACTGGCTTCTTGACGCCTATTTGTAGTTCTAAGTGAGCATATGAAAATGGTTTTTTTGAAGTTTTTTTCCCTAATTAGTGAAATATAATGAAAATTTTGATGAGATTAAGTTAATTTATTTTATATCCATGTTTTTTTATATGTTTATGTGTAAAACATGAGTGTATACTTTAGATATTTAATATAAACTTTTTGGCAGTGAGAAGGCCTAATTGCAAGTAGACCTAATGGTGTGGTTCAAGGATTGAAATGAGATAAATAGAGTTAAAGACATAAAATGATATTATAATGGGTATAATTTAATCACTGTGAAGTTTTTAATCCATTTTTATAGGCTCTAGGTGTTCTACTGTGGTCGAGGTGAAACATGTGCTTTGAGAAGGCCTACTTGCATTAAGTCTCTATTAGGCCTAATGGTGGTTTTGGTCCTTATGGGTGATGACCGACATATGTAATGGTTTTTTCAATCATAAAATGTGATTTTTTATATATTATAGGAGTGATACATGTATGGAGAGGTTTATGTTTGACTAAAATGGGTTAGAGTAAGATTTGAATATAAAAAGAAGGTCTAATAGGCCTAATTTGACTAGTTGGAATATTTAGGGAAAAAATGAATGATATAGAGGTTTGGAAAAAAGGTAGATGGATTAAATAACATCATAGAGGTGTTTTTAATATTTCATTAAGTTATAATAATGATTCTATATATGATGATCAAGGTCATTTGACCTAAATCTATCAAGAAGTGGACTATTGAG